>OX596262.1:2946658-3276658 GCA_951394255.1 Polyploca ridens
ACAATGCAACTTTTGAATATCACAAAGTGTAGGTATACATATTTATGTCCTCGACTGTACTTGTTTGGCATTTCATAACACCACATAGACCCACAATCGTCATCTGCCAAAGATTGCGAGAACTGCGAAAGATTGGATTTTCAGATGTTTGTGACTCGCACATTTAGATGAAAATTAGCACACAGCTAGAATGTGTTCTGGACAGACGTAGAATACTTTTTATACCGGGAAAATAACAGATCCCTCGGATACACAATAAACCGCGGGGCAAAACTAGGTTTTTTTATTTTTTATTAATGTTTTGCCTTTGATTTTAATCGTCTAATATAAATACATTTTCGTCAGACATCTGTGTAATTCATTCTTATCTTTATTTCAAGAAAAAAATTATATAATATCCTATTTACTTACGCTTTCGTTTCTTACCATCTATTTTTAAACATAATTATTTTAACAGAAGGTCAAAGCTGTTTGTAGAATTAATTAATTCTTATAAAACCGGGGAATCTCATACATATTAAGAACCGTAAAGTGTTCTAGAAAGGGAAATAATTTAATTTAATTAATTATATTTGGTTAGCTGAATCTCTGACAGTAGATTTTAACTTTTAGAAGCGAGCTCTAAACTTAAGTTTGGATTTAATATAAAATCGACCTAGAAGACATTCTCAAAAAATAATAAGCCTACTTTAGTAATACCATGGCAATTTTACTAGCACAAAAATGTTCTTATTATCACGCTTTTTAGGGTTCCGTACCCGAAGGTTGTTAAAAGGGTCCGTCTGTCCTTCTGTCTGTCAGTGGGCTATATCTCATAAATGGTAATAGGTAGATAGCTGAAATTTTCAGAGAATATAGAGATAGAGATTTCTATTGCCGCAGTAACAGCAAATAATAAAAATGAAATAAAATTAATATATAATGGGGGCGCCCATACAAAAAAAGTCTTTCTTTTGTGTTTTGTTTTCATAGCACAATGAGCTAATTAATATTGTACGGAACCCTCCCTTTGCGAGACCGAATCGCACTTGGCCGGTTTATTTTTATACGCATACTAATTTATAGCGTTTGCTTACAAGTGATGAAATTACAGTGGAATAAATATTAACCCCCTTATTCATAATCGCTTTTTAACTAAATCAGTGTAGTAGTGTGCCCCGTCTCACTCTTTCGATCAACAAATGTCACCTGTCAGATAAAGACTTCGGAATTTTAGCTAATCAACGTTTGATAACTTTATTATGAATAATGGGGTTAAGATATACTTACGAAATCTTTGATCCTTAAATTGATTTAGTTTATTAACATTACTGCTTCAATGCCAACGTATTAAGTACGTTCGTATTTTTTAAATATACAACAGATAGAACTTTAAAGAAATTAGGCATAAATGCACCTTTATGAAATTCACAAATATAGACCACACATACGTAAATAGCCTAAAATAACACTATTACAACATGTTTAAACCACATTATTACACCAAATCCAATGTTCATTTTGTTCTAAAACGTTTTAGTTCATTTATTTTATGTTCAAATCACATTATTTTAGTTTTAGCCGTCGAATAGTGCGGTTGGCAATAATTACGCGGTTTACGCGGTGAATTTAGCTTTATTGCGGTTGCTGAGTTAAACAGACGAGCGACTTTAATCAAATATAATTTCTCCTTTCTTGTAAATTGTTAAAAAAATTTCGTTGAGAATATGAAAAATTATCCTCTGCACAATTATTTAAGTAAGTTATTTATAGGGGAGGAAGGTCGGTAATGCGTGAGCGATAATGCTTCGTGTGTTGCAAGCGTCCATATGGCTACGGTAACCGCTTACCATCAGGCGTGCCGTATGCTTGCTTGCCAACTTAGTCGTATAAAAATAAGTTTATTGTGAGATGCAAATTTTAAAAATCCATTTATTTTTTTAGTTAATAAACTTCCATTTCTTTCAATAATAATTGTAGATGAAAATAAGTGAGTACTGCTGTCATCGCAAAAATAACCAATAAAATAACACATACTTTTCCAACTACAGAGTAACCCCCTTATTCATATTCGCTTTTTAACTAAATCAGTGTAATAGTGTGCCCCATCTCACTCTTTCGATCACCAAATGTCACCTGTCAGATAAAGACTTCGGAATTTTAGCTAATCAACGTTTGATAACTTGATTATGAATAAGGCTACGTCTTTTATAACCTAAAATGTTAGTCACGACTTATCGCCCGTCTGCAACCTACCGAAGTCAAAGTGAAAAGTAAACTGTCTGTCGCGAGAAGTTGCAAGACAAACGACGTCGCGACCACGGAACGGTCATTAATCACAATTAGCGCTGACCACGATGCTGAACGCTCGTGTGCAACCGGCTTTACTAACGTGCAATTTGGAGTAGGCTGATGTTCTAATGATGATCAATTTATGTTAAGAGTTTTGATGGCTTTTACATTTGTCAGAAATCTTTGGACTCGTCAATTATTGAATGTTTATAAAACGCACATTATTGCAGTTTATTTTTATATTTCGAAGCCATTTTTTATCATAGAGCACAGCGTTTATTCGCTCAAAGAGCAGATCGACTAGGGAAGTACCTCCACCTTACAGAATACCGCAGCCAAATAACAAATAACTTTATGTTGTGTTCCTGCGCGTGAGTAAGGTCGCCAGAGCTCATTGGGGAGGGGGAAGGGTCGGTAACTTGTGAGTGATGCCTCGTATGTTGCAAGCGTTCATATGGCTTCAATAACCGCTTACCATCAGGCGGGCCGTATGCTTGTTAACGGACTTTGTTGTATAAAAAAATGTTTTACATTCACATTCTGAGTTTTCATCACGGTCATCGTTCTATTTTTTTGGTTTCACGTGATTTTTCTTCCCAAAACTAATCTGGCTTTTGAGAGATATGAGAGCCTATTGACTTTTTACATCAGCTAATTGACCCTAGTAGTTATAGGTATTTGAGCATAGATTTCTATATTTTTTTGCAAATGATAGTTTTAACATATTCATCAGTTCAGTTATTCATAGGATTTTTAAAGTTGAATCAGGCATCATTATTTATTTTTATATCTTTAACCTGAAGAAAATATCTTTAAAATGTATGTCAAAAATCAACAAAGGGACACTCCATCACAAAACCACTCCTGATAATCCAAAAACCCCTTTCAACAGAGTCAATTTCCGCTTGGAAAATAAAATACAACCCCGAAACCTCAGGCCACACCTGTCAAAACGTCAACAGTTAAAAATGAACTGTGAAACGCTTACCCACCGATCCGTTGCTAATTACTAGCGGTGATCAATCTTATTTGCTACCGATCCACTCCGCTGTTGCGCAGACGAGCAAATTGTCATTATGACCGCGTTGTGACGGGGGCTTAATTACTGAGGATTTATGGGATTATTAGTAAAAGTTTATAGTTGTTTTTTACTCTGTTGTTATTTTTTGCAAATCAGGCTTTATCATCGTTACCCCTGGAATCTGATCTCCTTGTGATGTGGTATTTATTATGTCAGCGTCCATCTATAGTTGGTAAATATTTCGTCTATTAAATGAATCTGAGCTCTTGGTAATCGATTTTGTTTCGACATTCCACCTCGAGGTCACGTCACACCCTTTATTAATAAAAATAATATTTTGAAAATGGATCACAGAAGAGATTTACATCTAGCAAATCTTCTTTTTGGTATTATTAGTAAGGGGACGCCGGAATACCTGTATGATAAACTTAGCTGGTCACAAGAGTACCAAAGAAACGCGATGAGAACATCCATTCCGCTTCGTGTGGTGCGCCACGGCTCAGCCGCGTTTCATGGTAGCTTCAGATATTGTGCCACCAAATGCTGGAACAACATCCCGCCACCATTACGCAGTCTGCAAAGTATTAGACATTTTAAAGGCAAAATGAAGGTAATTCTATTGGAGTTACAAAAATCTAACCCACAATAAAAAAAACTAGGTTTCACACTTACCTCCAATATTATTATTTTTATTTTAAATTGTTTTAATTTGATATACATCATCATTTAATCACGTATTATTGTTATTTTCATGGTATTTGAATTATTATTGTTGATTTTTTATGGTGGTGCAGGCTTGTATGTCGCGCGTGAGTAGAGAGTGAAAGAAGCGGGGCGGCGCCGCGCGCCGTCGGCGCGGCGGGCGTGTCGAGGTCGTTGACATTGCTTGTGACATACCAATTTTTATATGTATATTATATCCTTAAGTATTCATTTTAAATTACACGCACACACTATTATATATTTATTTTATTTTATTGTTTTATCATTTCAATTTTTTTTTTATACGTGTACTTACGACCGTGACTCACTAAAGGCGTCGGCTGAAAATCAGCGCTGCTGACAGTAGTCAGTAGCACCATGCTGAGCTGCGCCTTTTTGACGGCACAGACCTTCTGGTTGTTTTTAAATCAAATATTGTTAACTATATTAAGTTTTAATGTGTTCGTCAAATAAATATGTTTATTATTATTATTATTATTTGGTCTTTTTGGCCGTTATAAATTCATTTTTAAATTATATTTTTGTATGATTAATGGATAATGAATAAAATTATAATCTCAGAAGCTAAACTTAATAAAAGTTAAATCTGGACACTGAGATATTAATCAAAAGCACTTTCTTTTGTCATAATAATATCTATGGATCTTATAAAGATAATCTATTTAAGCGGAATTAAATTATTTAAAGTCAAAATCGGCTTCGGCTTAGGGCTTAGGTTCAAGGGTACTTATAAGTCAAGAAGGACAAAGATACCGAAGTTACAAAAATTCAGAGATAAGCTTTTTATTATAAAAAAAACTAGTTGCATAATCGGCAATTTTTTTCTTAAACTTTAATGTTATACTTAAAGATAGTAATACCACAGAGTTAATAATATACTACGTACAAAATACCCCGAAAAACTAAATAATAATTAATACTCCTAATGAATCAATCTTATCATTTACAAATTATTAGTGGGACACGGATTGGATAAGTATAATCTTATCTTAAATTTAAATTCAATCAACATGCCAAAGGAATTTAACCTCTAATTCTAAATACATAAATATTAACATTTATCATGGCCTGAATATCGGATTAGACAAGCCTAATCGATAATAACCAAACTTTGAAGCAAAATTCCTTACAGTCTATGTTTGTCATAACTCGCAAAATTTAATCAAAATGTTAATTAAAATAATAGTTTTAAGTGTTTTGAGTTACGCTGTAGCTAAAAAAGTGCGTTATGATAATTACGCATTGTATAAAGTTACACCAAACACTGATGAGCAAGTGGAGTTTCTTAAAGATTTGAGAGAAAATCATGGAGATCTAGATTTCTGGATACCGCCATCACGAGCAGGACAGTATGTCAGTATTGTATCACCTCCTGACCTCAGAAGCGAATTTGAGCATTCATTAGCGAAGCGAAGCATTCAGTCTGAGATGATGCTGCAGAATATACAAGAGTAAGTTGTATTTTTATAATTTTAGTCTATAATGCTTTAACTAGAAATACTTCTTACATTGTTTAAATTGCTTTCTCTTATTGGTTTGTCAGCAAACTTCTGCCATTCATCGTCAGTACAATCATCTCACCTACTATCCTCATTCCTTATGATTTGTGCATTAAGATATAATCAAATAATGAAATAAAATAAGATACATTAGACAATAGGTATACAACATTATTTAATTGCGCACACTTACATCATCATCATCATCAGCCTTTTTTAAGTCCACTGCTGGACATAGGCCTCTCTCTGAGCGCACCACTCCTTCCGGTTTCTTTCCACCCGCATCCAGCCTAGTCCGGCCACTTTTTTGAGGTCGTCAGTCCATCAGGCTTGGGAGCGCCCCACACTACGTTTTCCAAGACGCACACTTAATAAAATGTTTTGAACTCTGGTGAAGTTCAGCTTGTAAAATACAGAATCAATGTTATCAACTAATAATACAAAACTTATTGAAAATACATTTGTGATTCCAGAGCTTTCGACGCTCAGCTCTACAGCAGAAAGAAGCGGAACGCAGGAAGAGAGCTGTTCTGGACAGGATATCAGACTCTCGATGAAATTTACGATTGGTTCGAATATTTGGCAGAAACCTACAGTTTTGTTACTGTTGTTCATGCTGGTCAATCTCATGAAGGTAACTACAACTGTATAGCAAACTTAGCCAAAACACCATTTACTATAGAGTACTTAGGGCTCCAAGGCTAGATTCTAGATAATTTTACTGAAGCCTAGAAAAGTTGGTAATAGATTTGTAGCTTGATCGCCACAAAGTAATCTTTTTGGTTGAGGAAGGCAATAGAAATAATGTATGTCTTATGCTGCCTAATAAAATTGCCAAAAGGCGTGATGGCTCACGTGCATAGTGACTGACGCACCTGCCCACAATATGTGTGTGTCGGTTTAATTAAATCTCTGGTTCATAACGCATGAATTCAAAGATATCGTAAGGAAATCTGCATGCTCAAGGAGTTAACGGTATGGGCTCGCTAGTTGGATCATGGCTTTTTTCTCCTATTAGTAATGGCTCTATCCGTTGCAGTGATATTTGTTGAACGCTGTTGATAATATCGTCATAATTCACGAAGTTATAACGTGGATATGGTAAAGCTATTACTGCAAACAATATGTATCAGAATATAATTGAGACGCGATGATTTGATATTTTGTCCACTTTTTGTATTATTGACACAGAATGTACTTAAGTTTTTATTGCAATTCGGTTTTATAGCTGCGATCTGGATCTTCAAAATATTGCTTGTAATATTGAGCGTCTAGACGAAGCAATAAATAATTTGTCTATGTAATAAAGTGTTATCAATCTGTAAATATCGGAACAAATATTTTACTCAACTTCTTAAAATTTCAATAAAATGTTATATTGCCATGATTATATGAGCTTGTCTAAATCTACTGTGTTTTCTTGTTTTCTAGGTAGAAATATCACTGGAGTGAGAATATCTCGTAGACAGAGCGTGCGAGCCTTCTTTTTAGAAGGTGGTCAAGTCGGAGCTGATTGGCTATCCCCCACAGTCGTGACTTATATCATCGATCAACTAGTTCGAGGTGAAGACCCTGAAGCCCTGGCTGCTTCCGAAGATTTCGTTTGGCACATCTTCCCAGTTGCCAACCCTGATGGTTTTGAATTTTCTCAGGATTCCGTAAGTTGTTTTTTTGGTATGGAATCATTAAACTCAGTATATTGAAATATCTTAAAAATAAATCTTCGTACCTACTTCATTACTGATATTTAAATCTGATGATCAGTCATCTTTTATTAAGCTATTATTATCAATCTCATCATCGTTATCATATAGACTGCGTCGAGCAAAAAGTGAAAAAAGGGCAGTTACGGTTAAGTTGATATTAACGAAAATAATTTGTTTATACAGTGAAAATCTACATAAATGTTACAATAGATAATGTATTTACAATGTTTGTGAGGCAAACATATGGAATATGGTATAGGTTTTTTAATGGACTCATATGAAGTTGAGCAAAAGTCTACAATAATGCGTGCTGGGATTCAAAAGATTTCGTATATTTTTCCTTAGAAATATTCTGTAGAAATGTAGTCAGTTAATTCTCTAATATGTAATCTTGCAGTTTTGCGACTGATATTTTCATTATATTGTCTAGAAGATTTATTATGATTTTATTCAAAATGCGCTCCGAATTCGCCATACATTTTTACTATGGGCGCGCGACGTTAAATATATACGTGAGATACGGCGCTCGAAAATTTAGTCGACCACGAGAGCTCAGAGAGAGACCACGTCTCTTTGCGGAACGACTGCTTAGGAACACTCGATCGCGATCTAACGTGTACGTACACTCTAAATCAAACAGCATAACGACATAACTTTAGTTTTTCGTTTTTTGAGGATAATATAATATTATTTTTATTACTTTTGGTTAATTTGCAATGTTAATCAGTTAGTTTGCTTAGGTCAAATCTTGCAAGCTGAATCTTTTCTCAGAATTTTGAAAAAGTGTCCGCCATGTTGAACTTTTTAGGTACTGGTCCGATTGCTCTCAAAATCGATATTTGTGAGTCCTTGAGATCACAAAACAAGAATCTTTTCTCAAAATGTTGAAAAAGTGTCCGCCATTTTGAACTTTTTAGATACTGGTCCGATTACTCTCAAAATCGACATTTGTGAGTCCTTGTGGTCACAAAACAAGAATATTTTCTCAGAATGTTGAAAAAGTGTCCGCCATGTTGAACTTTTTAGATACTGGTCCGATTGCTCTCAAAATCGATATTTGTGAGTCCTTGGGGTCACAAAACAAGAATCTTTTCTCAAAATGTTGAAAAAGTGTCCGCCATGTTGAACTTTTTAGGTGGTGCTCCGATTGCTCTCAAAATCGATATTTGTTAGTCCTTGGGGTCACAGAACAAGAATCTATTCTCAAAATGTTGAAAAAATATCCGCCATGTTGAACTTTTTAAATACTGGTCCCATTGCTCTCAAAATCGATATTTGTGAGTCCTTGGGGTCACAAAACAAGAATCTTTTCTCAAAATGTTGAAAAAATGTCCGCCATGTTGAACTTTTTAGGTGGTGCTCCGATTGCTCTCAAAATCGATATTTGTTAGTCCTTGGGGTCACAGAACAAGAATCTATTCTCAAAATGTTGAAAAAATATCCGCCATGTTGAACTTTTTAAATACTGGTCCCATTGCTCTCAAAATCGATATTTGTGAGTCCTTGGGGTCACAAAACAAGAATCTTTTCTCAAAATGTTGAAAAAATGTCCGCCATGTTGAACTTTTTAGATACTGGTCCGATTGCTCTCAAAATCGATATTTGTGAGTCCTTGGGGTCACAGAACAAGAATCTATTCTCAAAATGTTGAAAAAATATCCGCCATGTTGAACTTTTTAAATACTGGTCCCATTGCTCTCAAAATCGATATTTGTGAGTCCTTGGGGTCACAAAACAAGAATCTTTTCTCAAAATGTTGAAAAAATGTCCGCCATGTTGAACTTTTTAGGTGGTGCTCCGATTGCTCTCAAAATCGATATTTGTTAGTCCTTGGGGTCACAGAACAAGAATCTATTCTCAAAATGTTGAAAAAATATCCGCCATGTTGAACTTTTTAAATACTGGTCCCATTGCTCTCAAAATCGATATTTGTGAGTCCTTGGGGTCACAAAACAAGAATCTTTTCTCAAAATGTTGAAAAAATGTCCGCCATGTTGAACTTTTTAGATACTGGTCCGATTGCTCTCAAAATCGATATTTGTGAGTCCTTGGGGTCACAGAACAAGAATCTATTCTCAAAATGTTGAAAAAATATCCGCCATGTTGAACTTTTTAAATACTGGTCCCATTGCTCTCAAAATCGATATTTGTGAGTCCTTGGGGTCACAAAACAAGAATCTTTTCTCAAAATGTTGAAAAAATGTCCGCCATGTTGAACTTTTTAGATACTGGTCCGATTGCTCTCAAAATCGATATTTGTGAGTCCTTGGGGTCACAAAACAAGAACTTTTCTCAAAATGTTGAAAAAGTGTCCGCCATGTTGAACTTTTTAGATACTGGACCCCAAGGACTCACAAATATCGATTTTGAGAGCAATCGGACCAGTATCTAAAATGTTCAACATGGCGGACACTTTTTCAAAATTCTGAGATAAGATTCTTGTTTTGTGACCCCAAGGACTCACAAATATCGATTTTGAGAGCAATCGGACCAGTATCTAAAAAGTTCAACATGGCGGACATTTTTTCAACATTTTGAGAAAAGATTCTTGTTTTGTGACCCCAAGGACTAACAAATATCGATTTTGAGAGCAATCGGACCAGTATCTAAAAAGTTCAACATGGCGGATATTTTTTCAACATTTTGAGAAAAGATTCTTGTTTTGTGACCCCAAGGACTAACAAATATCGATTTTGAGAGCAATCGGAGCAGTATCTAAAAAGTTCAACATGGCGGACACTTTTTCAAAATTCTGAGATAAGATTCTTGTTTTGTGACCCCAAGGACTCACAAATATCGATTTTGAGAGCAATCGGACCAGTATCTAAAAAGTTCAACATGGCGGACATTTTTTCAACATTTTGAGAAAAGATTCTTGTTTTGTGACCCCAAAGACTCACAAATATAAATTTTGAGAGCAATCGGACCAGTATCTAAAGAGTTAAACTAACTGCAACAAAACTTGATATTTATTAGGTATTTTAAACAAATATATTATTTTGATGACAATTGCGTTTACATAATATATGAATAGAATATGGATACATTAATTAGTATTCCATACTAGTAATTAGCTACACATAATACAATGTCCTCTCATTGTAACTGATGTCAATCAACACTAAATATTATTATTTTAAAATTTTAATTTACTTACTTATATCGTGCGGGTGCAAACGGCCAACCGAGCTGAGAGTACTGACTGTTGTGTGCGTGTCGACACACACAACGCTAACCCGCAGTAAAACACCTATTTGCCGCGCGCTGCCTTCGCACGACGCCCTCTTATATATTTTAATATCACAGAGTAACATTTAATAATTTTGATATTCAAAGCGGTGGTGCTTTTGATGTCCCTTTGCCTTTTTTACCGTTTTGTTACTGCATACGAAGTAGATACCAATTATATAAGATTATATTTATTCCAGGTTAGGCTTTGGGTTAAAAATAGAAGACGCGTTACTTCAACAGCGATTGGCGTTGACCTAACTAAGAACTGGAATTCTCAATGGGCTGGTAAGTAAAATCATTTAATTTAAAATTGTTAAATTGATGGAAGCATTATTTTAATTAGCAATAATTGTGTGTACAAATGAAATTTTCTTTAATGCGAGCTCTGATAAGAGCTGAAAGTTCAAGTTCATTATAATTACCACTGAGCTAGCTTCTTAAGTTGCTTTAATTTCTTCCTCCAGTTTCTGGTGGCAGCTTTACTCCAGCAGACAATAATTACATCGGTCTCGGACCATTCTCAGAAGTAGAGACCAGGGTGCTATCACGGTATATCGAGAGCGTCGGATCAAGTTTATCAGGATTCCTTTCCTTCAGAGGTTTCGGGCAACGGTTAATTTTACCCTTCGCTCACACTGCTGATCACATGTACAATTATGATGAGATGGTAAGTTATCAATAACCTATTATTCTGTCTTCTAAATCTTTCTTTCTTTCTCTCTCTTCTGAATCTTCGAAATCTTCTTTTATTTGCAAAAGAAATTGAGTATATTATAGATTGTACCGGCTTAGCTTACAAGATTCTTGTTCAGTCATCTGTCTTTATTTAGCTTAAAATAAAATTATCTTCTACAGTTTTTTTCGCATTAAATAAATTCAAATCAAAAGTCCAAATGTTTGAAAACAGCATACAAATAAACGGTACATTAATAAATAATAAATAATACTAATTTCAGTTGATAGTAGCTAGAAGAGCAATGGGGTCTTTAGCTGTTCGCCACAACACACATTATACCGTTGGAAACTCGAGAGAAGTATTTGGTAAGAAATTTTCTTCATTAAGTAATTATAATTCAAGAATACAAAGCCATACTTAATTTCATTATAAGTCATTTGTTATGTCCATGAGTGTTTCATCAGGATCTAAATTAAATTAATGAGATTTGAGTCTGAATTGAATCATTTCAAATTTTACCCTTCATCAAAAGCGTATATACAACATTATTGACGGGCCAGTTGGCGCAGTTGGTTAAGGTTCACCTTACGCGCCGCAGGTCGTGGGTTCGATTCCCACACAGGACATGCATTTGTGTGCATGAACATGTCTGTATGTCCTGAGTCTGGTTGTAATTATGTATATTAAGTATGTATTTACAAACAAAAAGTAGTATATGTATTATATCAGTTATCTGGTTTCCATAGTACAAGCTCTGCTTAGTTTGGGATTAGATGACCGTGTGTGAGGAATGTCCCAGGATATTTATTTATAATAATTTATTTATTTATTTATAATATCATCATCAACCTTTTTAAAGTCTATTGCTGGACTTAGGCCCAGAGCGCGCTACTCCTTCCGGTTTCTTGCCACCCGCAGTTCGGTCACTTTTTTGAGGTCGTTAGACCATCGGGCTTGGGGTCGCTCCACACTACGTTTGCCAAGACGCGGTCTCCACTCTAAGACTCGTCTGCTTCATCGACCTTCGCTTCTGCGGCAGATGTGACCGGCCCATTGCCACTTTAGCTTGCTAATTCGTTGAGCTATGTCGGTTACTTTTTGTCGGATGACTTCGTTGCGGATTCTACCAATGAAATTCCGAGCATAGCTTTTTCCATAGCTAGTTGAGTTATTTTAAATTTGTACAACATAGTCTGTGTATTTCCAGATGGTTCAACAGGAATCGCTGCAGACTGGGTGAAACATCGGTTCAACCCACCAGTAGTGGCCACGTACCAGCTAAGAGACACGGGAGTATGGGGTTATACCCTGCCGGTGAATCAAGTTCAGCCTTCTTGTGAAGAAACCTTTGACTCTGTTATGGCGCTCATTAGAGAAGCCAGGTTTATAAACGTACTTTAATTATTTATTAGTAATTTGTTTTATTAAAGGTTATAATGGTAATGTAATTTTGTTTTAATTTGAAGTTCTTTCTTTCCATACAACTCTGGTTCTATGTGTCAGCCGATATTTTGGCACCTAAAAATGTATGTATTAGTATGCCTGTTTATATCTGTATAAAGAGCGATTATATTAATAAGCCAGAAGGTAATCAGTAGAAAAGGCACACAGAAGGAGAATAAATGTAATTATAATCATCGAAGAAAATGTGGCTCAAAGCTTTCTTACTTCATTTATTATTCTGATGTTGCCACTATTGATTCCATAATGTTTATCTGAATATGAGATGTTGAGGTTTTATTTCTTTAGGTTGTCTCAATCTCAATAAATTTTTAAATAAGCTATAATGTATGTGAGGCACTTACCGATAATCTCTATCGATCTAATTACTTACATCTATCTATAGATCGGAACTCAAAAAGTCGATGTGGTGGTGTAATCATTAGTAGTTTAACCCTAAGGTTTTAATAGTATAAATACAAACCGAAGACTATAAATCAAGACGGGCAGCTGTAAAACATCTAATAACGTTAAAACATCATTCAATAAAAGACATTCCATGAATGAATCTCACAATTACTACGAATGAAGTGGCTTATGAATCTCATTACTTAATTAAAAGTAAAAAAAAAAAACATAATGAAGAAAAAACATAAGTAAGAATAAAGTAAAACAAATATTATTTAGGTCTTGATAAAATTGTGATGAAATTGAAATTATAAAATTCAATGATGATAATAAAACGTATCGATATGATATTGCCGTAAAAATTATATTGATATTGATAACAGTTTTATGACTCCCATTTTATGGTCACTATTATATCTTCCATAGACTAATATGGTAGAAAATAAGTGCGTCGCTTAGCTTTATAATAGTTTATAAATTTTTACTCATCCCGAATTTACTAACCCTCATAATTATTGCACTTTAGGGTTCCGTGCCCGAAGAGTGCCAAACGGACCCTATTACTAAGACTCCGCTGCCTGAATCTCATGAACGTTAATTAATAGGTAAACAGCTAAAAATGAAATAATATAAAAAAAAATATATGAAAAGCGTGGGGCGCTTTTCCTTGTAACCCAATAGAATTTCTAAGCATTATCATTATCATGAAGAAATATCGTAAATTACAAAATGAAAAGCGCCACACACTTTTCATTCAAATATTGAACTTAATTACAAAAATTGCTTACATTTAGGCCCTTACGGGATAGACAGAGAATATATTTAGGTTCAATTTTATAATTATTTAACACTTTTTAGTGCAGATCTTTTTAAAAGGTGTTTTTTTAGTTTTTTTAAACTGTAATTTATTCCACGGCATTTTTGTATGAACCCGCCTCCGAGTCAATGAGTATAATTTATATTTAAAAATGTTATAACTGTAATACCTGCATTGTTTTGTTAATCGTAGCATTTTATTTGTGTAATAAAGGTTATCACCAATCTAAATTGTTTTACTGTAAACGAGATTATACCATCAAATTAGCTACTTCGCCTACGAAAGTCTATTTGGAAGTACGTACATTTAACCAGACGTCGATGGTCAAAAACAAAATGTCTAAGTTAATAATTTTAACACTAATATTAGCAGTGAGTGTTTCTGGTGAAAAATTCCGTTTCGACAACTACACTCTTTACAAAGTTTTACCAAAAAATGTAGCTGACATAAATATTCTCCAAATACTTGAAGATACTGATTATCGCTATGATTTTTGGAGTGATCCTATACCAAATGCTGAATTCGTCAACGTGCTATCAAGTCCTGAAAATAAAGCCGAGTTTGAGAGCCTGCTTAAAACAAACGGTGTTAATTTTGAAATTGCAATGGCGAATATTCAGGAGTAAGTATTATTGTTTTTTTTATGTTTGTAATTACATACGGTCTTGTTATGCTCTGACGTTATTATAAAGTAATCTTTGCCATTGCTTTTTTTGGGCTGGTTTCAATAGTACAAGCTTTGCTTAGATTGGGATCAGATCAGATCTGTGTGTAAGGAATGTTCCAGGATATTTGTTTATTTGTTATTATCCTGGGACATTCCTAAGACACTTTTTTACACTATTTTTAGTTTTTCTTATTATTTATTACATTTATTTTATTAAGAACTAGATCCCCAGCGGTTTCACCCGCGTTCCCGGGATAAAAAACCTATGTCCTTTTCCATACCATAGGCTATCTGCATGCCAAATTTCATGACGATCCGTTGAGTAGTTGAGACGTGAAAGCGTAACAAAAAAACAAACACACTTTCGCATTTATAATATTAGTACGGATTAGGTTATAATTAGGAGACTTTAGCTCAATAAGGTTACAAGAAGTCTTATAACAGGTGGAGATTTCGAGATGGCATATCGAAAATATGCCATCTCGAAATCTCCACCCAGTATATAGTAATTGTATGCACATACGGGCCAGTTGGCGCAGCTTACGCGCCACAGGTCGTGGATTTGATTCCCACACAGGACATGCATTTGTGTGCATAAACATGTCAGTATGTTCTGAGTCTGGGTGTAATTACAAACAAAAAGTAGTATATGTATTATATCAGTTATCTGGATTCCATAGTACAAGCTCTGCTTAGTTTGGGATCAGATGACCGTGTGTGAGGAATGTCCCAGGATATTTATTTATATGAAAAAGACAAATCTGAACAACAGAATACTAAAATATTATAGCACAAAAAGTTAATCATAAAACAACTTTTACCTTTTAGAGTAATTGACAAAGAAGTAATTAAAACATACACAAGAAACAATATGAGAAGCATGCAATGGGATGCTTATTACACTCTAGATGGAATTTACTCCTGGCTAAATGACCTGGCTGCAGCATATCCTACTATTGTCACTCCTCTCATAGGTGGATCATCTTATGAGGGTCGTGAGATAAGAGGCATTAAGATATCCCATGGTAGTGGTAGAAGAATCGTTTTCATTGAAGGTGGCATCCACGCTAGGGAATGGATTTCACCAGCTGTAGTAAATTTTATCACAAATGAACTGCTTACCAGTAATGATGGAGAAATTATGGCTGCGGCTCGTGATTTCGACTGGTATATCTTCCCTGTTACTAATCCTGATGGTTATGTCTGGAGTCATGATGGGGTAAGGCTATTTAGAGCTTTTTGAGTTTATTAACAAAGATAAATTAACAAGTTATGCAAAGTTGACACTAGTTACTACTCATATAAATGATGTTAATAATTTTTATTCAGCTCTCTTTAAAATTTTCAGTTTAGATTATGGCGAAAAAATAGACGTCCATTTGGTTCAGACTTTGGCGTCGACTTAAACAGAAATTGGAATAGCAACTGGCTTGGTAAGAATTAGTACAAACTTTTAATTAAAAGCTATTCAATAATGAACTTCATCAATCTGTATTATAGAGTTGAATTCGGCTACTTAACATTTCCAATTGTTTAGCTGGCCCTGATGTTGTTTGTAATCGACTTATTTTGTTTGACAGTGGAAGGATCTAGTATAGCCTCGGCTTCAGACAACTACGCTGGTCCAGGGCCTTTCTCTGAAGTGGAAGCAAGAACACTATCTGCTTACATCAGGACTGTTGGCGACCAAATAGACTTGTACCTTTCATTTCATTCTTCTGGACAACTTCTGTTGCTGCCTTTTGGAAATACTACCGAACCCTTGGCTAATTATTATGATGCAGTAAGATTAACGATGTTTTTATAAAAATATCCTAGAACCCCATGAATACGGTAGAACTTTCAGCTTTTTGGTATCGAAGCATTTGGATGAAATAGTCGATGTATTTTCTTTTTATCTCTCTACCATGTTTTCATTCAATCTCGGTGAATTATTATGTCATTTTTTTATATTTAATCGTCGTTGATTCTCAAGCACTATTCTAGTAGCTCTGAAACTTGCGCACAGATTATTATCAAGATATGATTTTGACTGACCCGATACCATGAATTTAGTTCGCAAAAGCTGAAAAAGTGCTCTGAAATATGTTTTGTATTTGTTCAGATGAATATAGGTCGTCGTGCAATGGGTGCTCTCTCCGTGAGATTTGGCACTGAATACACAACTGGAAATATCGCTGAAGCTATTTGTGAGTATACTTTGTTTAAATCGAATAAATATAAACTGCAATATTACGTCACATCATTTGAAAAGTAAAGTTGGGGATTTAAAAGAGAGTCATAACCACTTATTCTTAAATTATTTCAAATACAGAAAAAGAATCATTCCACAGCAGACTTAAAATAAGACGAGACTTAAACAGATTGAAATAAGCGTATATAACAATCAAAACTATAAATTTTTCAGACCACGCAACTGGCACCAGTGTCGACTGGGTAAAAGAAGATGTCCATGTCCCACTAGTTTACTGCTATGAACTCAGAGATAGAGGAACTTATGGACATTTGTTACCTGCAGACCAGATCCTGGACAGTGGCTTGGAGACTATGGATTCCGTGATTGATATGATTCATCAAGCCAAGAGATTTGGGTACATGAATAGTAGTAGTAGTTTGAAAGCTACCATCTTGATTTTCGCTGCAGTTTTTATGACTTTGATCCATTAATTTGATGTCAATTTTGATAGTTTTTTGGTAACGTAATAAATTTGAGTATTTAACCGTATTTTTAATTTACTTTATTTACCTCTCCTTTTTATAATTTTATTTAGTTAAATAATTGGACTGTTTTACAAAAAACTTAAACGGACTTCAAAGTACACTAATACAAATCCTGATCTGATAACAATGGGACCAAACGGGAAGTGTACCCTTTCAAATAAAAAAGAAATTTCCAAATCAGTTTATAAACGACGGAGTTATGAGGAAACAAAAATTAAAAAAAAACATTCGAATTGAGAACCTCCTCCTTTTTTTTGAAGCCGGTTAAAAAAGACTAAGCAATATTACAAATATTGTGCATCACGTATAATAATAATAATAATAAAGCCTTTGTTTGTTTTAAATTTATTCATATTATATAAATTCCAATTACAAAACGAGAATAAATGATATCATTATTTGCCTAAATACAAGGTACACTTAAATATTTTAATAAATAAATTTCAAAACGTTTAACCTTTCAGTCGCGCAAATATTAGGATGAATAACTAAAATATTATGTAGACTGTATGATTACATTAACCACGAGATCAAGAACTAATTGGGTATATTTTAAGGGCATAAGCAATTAATAACATAGTTAATAAATTAATAAGATAAAATTAAATACCTACCTAGATTAAATTAAAAAAGAATGTAAGTCTAACAAGTCTATTTTGTAGCACAACTAATGGATCATGTAATATTTTCGTATTTTTTCTCGTCTATCGCCCTTTCATCCTTCTCAAAGAGTGAAAGGTTAATATTCTTGAATTTCAAATATTTATAGAGACGGAACAGCAGTACAATTCTGTTATTTTTGAAAAACGTTTCATAATACCAAAGCTGTAGCTTTTGTTATTTAAATATTGGTTGTCAATAATCTGTAAAAAAATATCTATCATATCCTTATCATACCATGATCACACATTTCCAATCGTAATTAGATAATAAATAAATATCCTGGGACATTCCTCACACACGGTCATCTGATCCCAAACTAAGCAGAGCTTGTACTATGGAAACCAGATAACTGATATAATACATATACTACTTTTTGTTTGTAAATACATATTTAATATAAATAATTACACCCAGACTCAGGACGTAAAGACATGCACACAAATGCATGTCCTGTCTGGAAATCGAGCCCACGACGATAGGTAGGCCCACGATAGGTGGAATCTTCGAGCCAGCTGGGTCATCTATGTAGCTTGATAGATGCCTATATAGCTTGACTATAGACCGTTTTTTAATAGAATATTATTTTAGAGTAGGTTTTGAGAGCTGGAATTTATTTTATAACATGATCATCATCGATAATGATTTTATAATAATGCACTGTCAAAATAACTGTAAAAATTTCCATTAACACAATCATAAAAGAACTATAAAATAATAAATATGTTAGATAAAACTGTATGATAATAATTGTGTCTAATATAATTTTAAGCAGCTAATCTAGACGTTTTTATCGTATTATCAGTACAATCGACTTTTATTGCTTCAATAAATATTTCTGATACCATAATATTTACAATAAATGTTGTATATTTAGTAACTAGGATTAATTATACTTAAATTATACCACTTTAATACAAGTATTTAAGTTATATGGTTCATTAGTATATTGAATTAAAATATTAATTTAATTATAAGCTTTCAATATGTTAAAATTAATATTAGTGAATTTATTTTTACTAACGTCGTGTGCATTCAGTGAAAAATTGCGTTTTGATAACTTTACGTTGTACAAAATTCTACCAAAAAATGTTGCACAAGTAAAATT
The DNA here is from genome assembly GCA_951394255.1 of Polyploca ridens. Lineage (NCBI taxonomy): Eukaryota > Metazoa > Arthropoda > Insecta > Lepidoptera > Drepanidae > Polyploca > Polyploca ridens. The sequence goes on from OX596262.1 coordinate 2,965,607, forward strand.
ACTTCAAGATCTTCAAGATACCGATTTGCGTTATGATTTTTGGACGGATCCGATGCCTTCAGCTGAATTTGTTAACATTTTATCTAGTCCTGAAAATAGAAATGATTTAGAAATAATACTAAATGGAAATGAAATCAAATTTGAAATTGCCATGGATAATATTCAAGAGTAAGTAACCACCTATATATTTCGTAATTTTAAAAATTCATATTCCATTTATAATACTAAATTTGTTTCAGGGCTATTGACAAAGAAGTAGTTACAACCTATATCAGAAATAATCAGAGAAGCATGAGATGGGATACCTATTATACCTTAGAAGCAATTGAAGCCTGGATTGACGATTTAGCTGCAGCATATCCTTCTATAGTTACCACAATAACTGGCGGAGTATCTTACGAAAGACGTCCAATCAGAGGATTAAAAATATCCCATGGTGATGGAAGAAGAGTTATATTCCTTGAAGGTGGTATACATTCTAGAGAATGGATATCACCAGCTACATTGTGTTATATCACCAATGAACTGCTTACAAGTGATGATGAAGAAACAATGGCTGCAGCTCGTGATTTTGATTGGTATATATTCCCTGTTACCAATCCTGACGGTTACATTTGGTCACATACAGAGGTAAAATTTTCATTAACTTTGATTAAAACCCTATTTCCCTATTATGTTCTATATTCTCTATTAATTTTAAACTCATTATGAGAATGCAAGAATTTGAACGTTAGTTCGTAACTTCATGATTTAAGCGTAACAATTTACTAATGTAGGATGTATAATAACATCTTAAATATACTAATTCTATGTAATATCTTCAATATCTTCAAGAAACTTTGTAGATATTGTGAATTATAAATAAATATTTAAAGATGTAAACGCGGGAAATGCCGCGCTATTGGAATGCTATGTTATCTGTCTGTCTCGGATATTGTTTTTAATGTCTAATTGAGGACATCATTTATTAATCTTTACTATACATCTTATCTTTCAGAACAGAATGTGGCGTAAGAATAGGCGACCACTCGGTTCTGCATTTGGCATTGACCTCAATAGGAATTGGAACAACAACTGGCTTGGTAACATCATTTTTAATATCTTTTTCATATTTAACTCTAACTTCCCTAAAAAGAAAGAACATTTTTTATAACGGTAACATTATTTCTATCAACAGTATCAGGATCAAGTATTAATCCAGCATCTGACACCTATGCAGGACCCGGGCCTTTTTCAGAACCTGAGACAAGGTCTCTATCAACTTATATAAGAACTATTACAATGAGCTTGAGCTTTCAGTGAAGGAAAACATCGTGAGGAGACCATATTACGTTGGTAGGGTAGTTTGTAGTACCAACCTGGCTGGCTACCACCCTCAAGTTGAAAATCAATCGCCAAGCACCTATGGTGTGTTCCGACAGCTCTGCTTAGTTTGGGATCAGATGACCGTGTGTGAGGAATGTCCCAGGATATTTATTTATTTATTTATTATTTATTAGTGACAGAATCGATCTGTACCTGTCTTTTCATTCCTTCAGTCAATTGTTATTGTTACCTTTTGGAAATTCAACAGAGCCTTATGCCAATTATCATGATGCGGTAAGTTAACCTTTAGTTTGGTAATTAGGAATTTAGAAGTCTCATTTCTATTGCTGGCAGATATTTTTTCTTAGTGAAAGGTTTTATTAGCCAATGAATTTGCAAAAGTTGTAAAAGGCAGTAACAGCATCTCTTTATTAGGCATCTCACACTTAAAATAAAGTTTCTTGCCTGGTAGAAGATTTAATAGTACTGTAAAATAGAAAGTTTTAAACCTAACGATGAGATTACTTTCGTACCTATTCTTTCTTAAATCTTCATCGTAATAATTACAGGTTGCTATAGGTAGAAGAGCAATGGGTGCTCTATCTGTCAGATACGGTACTCAATACGTCACAGGAAATATTGCAGAAGCTATCTGTAAGTTTGAATTGCATTTCTTAAAGACATGTTATTATATTAACAAGAATGCCCAAAAGGAAAATATATCAGGAAAGTGCTCGTTTATTCAAATCGATCAAAATTGTTCTAATACAATGTTGTGAAGTAAATACATGCATGTAGTAATCTGCTAAGAGCATGATTATGTTTATTCAAAAGCAGATCGTTTTCTAACAGCTGCAAACAATATCAAGCAAAATCAGGGCAAACCGTGAAGTGATTTAAGGCGATGATAGCTCATTAGAAGTGACGTAGGATGCCGAGACTAAGGTCCCGGGTTCGAATCCTACAATGAGCTTGAGCTTTCAGTGAAGGAAAACATCGTGAGGAGACCATATTACGTTGGTAGGGTAGTTTGTAGTACCAACCTGGCTGGCTACCACCCTCAAGTTGAAAATCAATCGCCAAGCACCTATGGTGTGTTCCGACAGCTGCACTTTAAAACCAGCTCCTTCTGTGCTTACCACCTTCGGCTACATCATCATTTACCATGTTGAGATGGCAGTCAAACACAGGCCTATAGACAGTAAAAAAAACTGATCTATTTTATTGTAATACAGCTTATATTTATTTCCAGATGAAGCAACAGGTGGCAGTGTAGACTGGGTGAAAGAACAACTCAAGGTCCCTCTAGTCTACTGTTATGAACTGCGTGACCGAGGACAGTATGGGTTCCTACTTCCCACAGACCAGATCCTGCCGAATAATTTGGAGACCATGGATTCTGTACTGGAGATCATACATCAAGCGAAACGATTTGGGTATATGAACAGCGGCAGTGCTTTGAAAGCATCAATTTTAGTTGTAACTCTGACTGTGATGAAGTTATTTTTATAATTGACGGATAGGAGGATGGTTTTTGTTGTCTGAATAAAAGAATAATAAAAAAATACTTTTTATTTATGTTTTATTTGCCTGAATGATTCCAGTCTCGGCCATTAGACATATAGGGAAAATATTCAAAAAGTAAAAACATGGGTATTGTGTTATTTTTCATGATTTTATCAACGGAGCTTCCTTCCGCGGACGCTCAGACTGTGGAATGAGCTCCCTGCCGTGGTTTTCCCAATGGAGTACGGCATGGGGTTCTTCAATTAAATTATTAAACGAAACAAAAAACCCGACTGCGTAAAACAACATAATAACTGAAAAGATAAAAACAAGCTTTAATCTATAGAATTTTGAATATAACTTGAATTTTATAAGGCATTGCAGTTATTTATTTAAAAGTCTGTTTCTCAATAATCAGAAAGATTTCATTATTCATCGGCGCCAATTTGTGAGTCATGAATTTATTCGAATAATATACCATGAGACAGTTTTTGAAAAAAATGCTAGTCTCAATTTGTATTCCAGACATACCGACCGTTAATTCTATTAACATTCTTATCGGTACACGGACATGATAGGAAGGACCGAGTAAATACAGTACGTTAAAACTGAGAGAGCTCCTATTGACTAAGGCTGCTGTAAAACACCATGTGAAGATTTAGCCGCCGGCCATTAGACTATATGAGAGGGCGGTCAGCGAGTTTCGGATGTTGTTATGCGATTAGTTACAAGAATCTATTATGTTTTTTTTTTATTGAAGATACAGCCTTTTTATTTTTTAAAGAATCCCCCGCGGTTTCAGCCGCGTTCCCGATGTATTGTATGTGTTTCCGGGATAAAAAGAATCAAATTAAGGCAGGCACTTACGAACATTACAATTAATTCTACCAGCGGTTCTTAATACACTTGAACTGAGAAGACCCATGTCCTATATATGTTACTCCAGAATATATTCTATCTGTGTTCCAAAATTTCATCCAAATCCGTTTTATAGTTTTTGCGTAAAAGAATAACAAATCACATCCATACTAACTTTCAAATTTGTATTAATAGATTTTCTATATTCCATATTATATAGAATCTATTTCGATAAAAAATTTGTGATCGTAATTAATGTTTAATGTTTGTAGTACCCACCTGGCTGGCTACCAACCTCAAGTTGAAAATCTGTCACCTATCAGCTTATTCCGAAAGCTGCACTCGAGAGTTCCTTCTAGGCTTAGTGTGCTTACCATGGTGAGATTGCGGCCACAACAGGCCTATACATAGTAAAAAAATACATTATATAATTGTCGGAAAGTTTTTTTTTTAAAGTTGCCTGGAAAATCATAAAATTCGAAAAATTACAAAGTTTTTTTTTGGATAGCATCACTACTGTTGGGTCCGCTAGTATTTAAATAAATGCCCATCGATATTATTATCACATTCTCGATATTATTACACTATCGTTCCATATCATTTCATTTTCAAAGTGCAGTAGTACCCAACTGATATGGCGCGTCGTGAATCTTCGTTCGCACAGAAAAGAAAGTATGGCCCGAAGATTAACGAATAAATGCTTAAAACTTACAATCAACCTTAGATCACTACTATAAGATTCATAATACAGTGCAGCTGTTAGTTCCGTCTCACTCGCGCGTTAGGCCTCTCCGCACGGCGCGCGCTAATATGGCGGCAGCTGCCGACCAATAGCGTTTCCCGCGCTTTGAAAATGTATCTTCTGCGCAGTTACATCGGTAAGCCATATTAGTTGGGTACTACTGTAACAGTTTTAATTGCTGGTTGGTAATATAAAACCTAATTAAAAGTGCTCTAAAATTCGCACCTTCTTCCAAATATTGGTGATATTTTTATTCTCTATTTATAAGTAATTTAATAAAACACAATTTACAAAATGCTTCACTATAACATAAAGAAGTCCACGGAACCACGTCTAGTGGCCGCGTTATCGCGATCGCTCTTTGAGCCACACGCTTGGGGCCACTCGGAACTGTGCTCGGATTCCTTCGACCTTTGTGTACGGATCAATTTATGAGCTCACAGCGGGCTTTCATACATACCTATTTGCTGGGAAGTCTAAGATTTAAATTCTAATTTATATGAAGGTGGAAGGTAAAAATGTAGCTGTGCAATGTTGAAAATTCTATTTGAATATTATAATGGGCTTTAGATAAAAATATATCAACAAAATACTGCCTCTTCAAGCGGAAAAACTAATTAATTAATAATTTAATTTTAAATGTTTTAAATGAAAATTAACCACCAGTAATCGGAATTGTATTTAATGCATTTATAAGTCTAGTTTTATTTGCACGATAGTAATTCAATTATTTTCATTAAAATGCGAAATGACACCAAAGCAGTAGAAATATATTGACATTTCTTTGAAATTGTATATATCTCTTTTCCACATTTCGTTGTTCTTTTTATCGTAGCGAAAAAATTCTAAGGCTATGGTAAATTCACTTGAAAAATTATCATATTTGCGGTCGAAAAATTTACGCCGTAATTTTATATACCTACTGATACGTAATTTTATGCATTATACTGTCACACCTCGTATATTATTGTAATTTTTTATGTACAATGCTTAAGTGCTTATTTGGCAGTCAACTGACACCAGGAGAGGCTATGACGAGGCCGAGGATGTAGCACACTGACCCAAAAAATGCCTATTCACTCTGCCGATGAAGGTAGTATTTATTTATTAACCGCCTAAAACAATTATTAATAAAAAATGCTATTATTGTCTCATTGTTTTTATAAATGAATCATTCACAGAATTTTATTAATAATAATTTATCGTAAACTATATTATTCCAAAATATTATCCCGTCTCCCTTTCGCAATGAAATGGAAGGAAGAAATTCCTTCCTTTCCATTGCATGATAATAATATTGTATTGTATTAAAATTGCTACACCTATTAATAGGGTCACGTACGTACATTTGCAATAAATTATATACAGCGTGTAAGGGACATCGCAGCACAAACGGATACCATGGGTCCAGGACATGATTCTGGACCCCCCCATGTTGGAATTTTTCGTCGGTTTTTCCCTTTTTTTTTTTTAGTTTTTTTTACTTTATACTGTTCACAATCGTTATTCTTACCTAACCCAAAGAGATTTAAAATAAATAAGTTATTAATTCATTACTTTCACTAAAAGTAGCAATGTAAATAAAACTAGAAACTTATGGCGATATTCGCCTGCAGTCAGCTACATACTACGTAGGCACAACGTTATCGCGCGTTTAAATCGCGGTGTTCACAATACATTGCGCGCTCGAAAATGACAATTTCTATAACCGATCATTAGCGAGGTGAATGACTTTCACAATTTGATTAGTGGCATTAGGTGTAGCCTTTTCGCGATTTTGCGTTACCATGCGAAATACACCCTGTATATTATTGAGTAACGAGAAAAACAGACATCGGATTAAGTCAGTAGTTGCACTTTTCATTTGGCTGACAAAGTTTAATCGAAATATCAATTTTATCAATCATTTGCGTGTTTAAATGCACTGAGCCATACAAATGAACTACACAAAAGTCTGAATACAGTGAAACCAACGAACACTATGATTATTAAAGTGCCGAGTTATTGTTAACCCAACAGTTTCACGGGAGAGCACTCAGCGGTAATGGATTTGGTGGAAATTAATTATTTTCACCGTTGCGTGAGTTTACTCGTATTTCTAGAATTTTTGATGTGTGAAATTCAAATGTCACCACTGTCATTTTATTATCAACTATATCATGAGTACATAGAGTTCATTTTGCATTGCTAATAGCACGACAGCGGTCCTACCATTTGCATAAACTAACTATAATTGAAATTAAAATTTATTTTATTTGAACTAATTAGTGGTGTACGAGATTTATAGTGGAATACCCAAAACTAAATTGTATTTAAGTCGGGGATTTATTTGTATCAGCGCTCTGTATATTTGTGGTATAAATATAAATGTAGAGAAAATTTATCATTTTCAACATAAATTTTTGTAACTGCGCAGTACACTCTCATATATACTTACCCCCTTATTCATAATAAATTTATCAAACGTTGATTAGCTAAAATTCCGAAGTCTTTATCTGACAGGTGACATTTGTTGATCGAAAGAGTGAGACGGGCACACTATTACACTGATTTAGTTAAAAAGCGATTATGAATAAGGGGGTTAGTGTTTTTTATACGATGATGTCGGTAATCAAGCTTACAGCCCGCCTGATGGTAAGCGGTTACAATCACTTAAGTTAAGAACTGAACATAAAATAAGGTGGATCTCTACCAATTTTTTTTTATTTCTTGTATCCTTTAAATCAATGAGTTACCTCAATTTTGATTGATTACTTTATTGCTTAGTCAAAGTCAAAGTCAAAGCCATTTATTCAATTTGGGCCCTAGTAAGGCACTTATGAAGGTCAAAGCTACTAAAGCTACCACCAGTTCGTAAGTCAGCCTTCGGGTATTCATAGTACAGTATTACCCAACTTATATGGCGCGTCGTGAATATTCGTTCGCCCAGAAAAGAAAGTATGGCCCCCAAGATTAACGAAAGATTGCTTAAATCTTACAATCAACCTTAGATCACTACTATAAGGTTCATAATATACAGTTGTTAGTTCCGTCTCACTCGCAAGTCACGCGCACTAACATGACGGCAGCTGTCGGCCAATAGCATTTCTCGCGCTTTGAAAATGTATCTTCTGCGCAGGTACATCGGTAAGCCATATTAATTGGGTACTTCTGTACTCTATATTACTTCAAGTGATTATGATTCGACTCCGCCATCGTCGATAACAGTTCAATAGTAAGAGTCAAATCGAATGCATGTTTCGAAGCATGCAGGCGACCGTTGCCCGTTCCGCGGTTTCCGATAAATTTCCTCTATGTGTATCGTACATATTTTATTGTAGTTTTGTTTGCGGCCGTCCCAAATATGGGCGCTATACGTTTTGTACTCTAGTTTTTGTCGAGGACACTGGAAATTGAATTTCTACTTTGTACAACGCTGAAATGTGTTGTCTGTTTTTTAGGCTTTTTGTAGTACTGCGCTTTGTTTCGTTCCGGCTTTTTTTATAATCGTTGTGTCTCTTATAATTAATTTTAGTGCTTTGTTTTATCAGATTTTGTCATTTGAGTGAGACGTTTTGTATTAATAAGCTATGAAAGATTAAGTCAGCGACTAAGTTTGTGTTTGTGACTACAAAATTGTGACAAATCTAAAAAATCACCTTGACTTGATATTTGGTATACATTAGTATATTGGAAGACAATGCAAGTACAGTGAACAAAAAGTACAGTCACCAAAAAAGCTTGTAGTAAAATGACATTTAAAACAACATATTTTACAATAAGATTATTTCGTCTATATGCTAACCCTAACTTAATATCATAAATGAAAATGTGAGTTTGTTCATTTGTACACGCTTTATAACTACTCAACTGCTTATCATGAAATTTTGTATGCAGATAGCACATGGTATGGAGAAAGACTATTTACCATAATAAACCTTATTGTGATGCAATAAGGTTAAGTTTGATATTCTAAATCGTCAAAAGGTATTTTTTAGATTTGTCACACTGTATCTAAATATTATATTTATTACGTCAATGATCATAAAAACTTATATTAACCTTAAAAAGTATTTTGCTGTTCATATTTATATCTATTACCTAAAGCTTTTTGCATTCTTATTTTATGATATTTTGGTACAAAATACCGTAATTTCAGTGAATAGTTGGAATTTATTATAATAATTCACATTCTCATGTCAGATATATTTTTTATATTAGCGTTAGAACAACCAAATAGAGAAAAAAAAGATGCAACTCATGGCTGAAAACAAAGATGTTTAACTGATAATTATTAATGGTATTAGTAAGCGTCTATTGGTTACACTTGACTAATATCACTATTGAGGTTTGTCTGTTTGTGGCATTTTTTTTTATAAAAAATATTATTGTTTTATAAACCATTTCATCAAACGAAAAAAATCCTCATATTTCACCATAATGCTTATATATAAAAAAATTTTTTCAATACCACTACAGTAGCAATCAAGCATACGGCCCGCTTGATGGTAAGCAGTTACCGTAGCCTTTGGATGCTTGCAACAACAGGGGTATCACTCGCGCGTTGCCGACACTGTAGAAATCTCTTCACACACTTTTCGAAGAACCCCATGCTGTACTCTCTTAGGAAAACCACTTATTGACTTATTTTATTACATCCTCAAATATAAATAAATACATATTCTGGCTCATTCTTCACATACAGCTGATCCCAAACTAAAGAGAGCTTGTACTATGGATACCAGATATATCTAATACACCCAGATTTAGGCTGTAAAAAAATCCATGTCCTGGGTGTGAATTGAACCCACAAACTGCCTCGTGGAAATCCGTGGAAGCTTAAACAACCACGCGAAAGGGCCCGTCAAATAATTTAAAAAAGAAGTATTACCAAAGTCTTTAAGTAAGACCAAAACTTTCAAAGGCAAGTGTAGACGCGGCCAATTCTAGTATCATTAATCAGTGCAATAAAAAGAAGCAGCGCCGAACGAGAACACTAGTGTAATATCGCGTGTCTAAACAAAAAAGAGGAGTAGCTATGAAAAAAAAACCACATTAACGCCCTGAGCGTATCTTTGCATCGATCAATTACATTCGAAATAAGAGCATTTCTTATCAATAATGGATCAATCACTATAGTCATGATGACTTGTATTGAAATACTTTAGAAATTGAGATGCATCATTAATTGTTTTATTATTCAGATCTTATTTAGCTAAGTATAGGGAACTAGCTGTCACGCGCGTTTTACCAGCATTCCCGAGGAATCGTATGTTTTCCCGGGATATAAGTATCCCATGTGTTAATCCAGAATATATTCTATATGTGTGCCAAATTTCATCCAAATCCGTTCAGTAGTTTTTGTGTAAAAGAGTAACAAACATCCATACATACAAATTTAAAGATTTATGTAAAGATGAATAAAAAATCATAAAAAAAACTCTTTTTGCAATTTTGTATTTTATGTACAGGCTTTGTTTGAAAATCTGATGATGGACTCAAGGTGGAAAATACATCCTAGAAGGAAACTACCTCTCCAGTGCAGCTGTCAGATTTACACCTGTGATTGAGTAAAAATTATGAGTTCAATAAATGCCAAATTTTGACGTTAGCTCCACAACACCATGTGGTGTTTGCCTATAATTGGTTGTGCTCTTAGTTTAAGTTATTATGTGTATTTTTTAAATGGAATGTATTAGTGTAACAACTGTTGGCAGACCTAAATAAATAAATAAAAAAATAAACAGTTATTTTGCGCTCATTTAACTAAGTCTTATGCGCTTACGAGTATTATTTATCGATAAAAGATTTTGTTACATAATACAATCATCTCACTAACTTATAAAAACTAATATTATAAATGCGAAAGATTGGATGGATGGATGTATGTTTGTTACTTAATCACGCTTCAATTACTGAACGGATTTTGATGAAATTTGGCACGCTGATAGAATATGTTCTGGATTAACACATATAGTACTTTTTATCCCCAAAAAGAAATATATGAGGGTGAAACCGCGAGGCGCAACTAGTTTTATTAATACATGAAAACACTTTTGTAGATAAAGGTATAATAAATTTACTAATAATAAAATTGTATACAAAAATGACACACTAAGCCTTATTTGCAGAAGACCAAAGCAATTCAGCTTATAAATAATACCGAAGTACCACAATTTGCGTTGTAAATAAAGTGATGTGACACCGCCAATATTTTTCACTCGAGTACGTAGTAAAAGCTTTGACTCGAGTGTACGAATAGTTTGTTCTATCACAAAACTATCGTAATAATATCTAAATATGAGGATAAGGTGCGCATTAGCATCGTAACTGTCGTCTTCTACGTCTTGTTTAGGTACTTTTTATTTTCAAAATTTATATAGTTAGCTGCCCGGCGCAGCTTCGTTTCGCGTACCCTTCCCTATTTGTGAATCAAAATCATCCAGAGCACCACACAAATGCATACAAAAAAATTCATTCAAATCGGTCCACCCGTTTAGGAGGAGTTCAGTGACATACACACGTGCAGAAGAATTTTATATATAAAGATAGAGGTATTAACATACGAATTTACAATTTATTTACACACAACTATAGCTGCACTTTACAGATAGATGTAAAGTAGTATGTAATGTAAACTAGATAGGTACACACACAACACAAAATCGTTCACGCGACCTAGAATATTCAGTAATCGGCGATACGAATAGGCAATCAATTGATATTTTCAATAAATTTACTATCCTCAACAACATGTTTACTGGGTATTGTTTTGAATTCTTGCAATATTTATGAAGGTTCATGTTTTTCTTGTAGGTACTCTACATAAAAAATGGTATCTGCTGTAAATCTTAAATATAAAAAAAAACTCAGTTCGTGTTACTTAAGAAAAAAAATCAGCTACATCACTATTTACAGGCAACATACGTACGATTTAAGCTACTTAACAGCATACAATACCATATTTTAGTGCAATCTCCGACATTTAGGGCTCATCGACTCAAGTTTACAGCGGTAATATAATCTTATTTAATAATATGTAAGGTGAACTGAAGGTCGAGATACTATAATCGTGAGAATATGGGAGAATCCGGACTATAAATTTTGGCTTCTAGTGCTTTGCAAACAACATGAACGACCTCTATCGTTCATGTTGATACTGGTTCTAAATTTGAAGGCGTTTATAGAAAAAAAGCCTTTGTGTGACTCCAGAATATAGTCAATATGTGTGTACTTCAACTTCATAAGGTGACTAAGTTGTAGGACTTCCTACGTAGACTCAAGTTGCCTCGCATGCAATTATTATTGATTGCTATTAGCACGAAGGCGACCAACAAATACGTTTCAAAGGCCAATATCAATCAATAGGAGTATAAACTCAATAGTGAAATATAATCGTTCACACTGTTCAATCAAACTGGGACCGATATTCAGAACTAACACTAACAGTTTATTGCTTTTTGTTATTCTTGTAGATACGATAAATATGAGTTAAATATTAAGATGCAATTGTATAACGGAGGATCTATTATCATCATCATCATCATCATCATCAGCAGCCTATAATGTCCCAATGCTGAGCACATGCCTCAATAATCTCCATGGTTTTATGATCAGTGGTAAACGCTCTGCATTGATCTCTTGAAATCGATCAGTCAGGAAATTAGATAGGTATTACAAGAAATCTAAAAATAATAATCTACGTTACTAAGAATAAGAACTATTACGGCATGACCAAATACAAACTACTAAAGTAATATTTAATAAATTAAAATATTCCACAATGGAATATCATTATTGTCAGATTAAGTTCAATAGAGATATTCCCATAGTTACATTGTTTTCATTTCAATCTTTATAACTATTACTTATGGTAATGACAGAAATGCGTGCGTTTTCATTTCCTAACTTGAGAACTTATTGTTTGATGCAAATGCCACTTAGAGTGCATTTCGTCTGTATTTATGCTTAGGTATATCTTTTTTATTATTAATTATTTGGAAAAAAAACGCCAAGCATAGTCAGATTGTCTAAAAAATATTTAAAAAATGTAACCTTGCTGAGTTTCTTGCCGGATTCTTCTCAGTTGAAGGCTGAGTTCCGAACCGGTGGTAAATTCAGTAAATGTGACCTTCATAAGTGCCCTTCTGGGGCCTAAATTGAATAATGGATTTTGACTTTGACTAAGAGTGAAATAAATCTTTTCAATGTACCTTCTGCTGCAGTGTTTTTCTGAAACAACGGGAATTTCTTGGTAATCTAAAAAAAATACTGAGCGTGAAAACTTCTAATATTATAAATGCGGAAAATGGATATGCATGTTTCTTACTCAATTATAATGGCGTGTATAATAACTGAAGGGATTTAGATGGAACTTAACACATAGAGTAATCATACTTTAGACTATCATTATTTGCATTATTTAAGTGTAATGAAGAAAAAAATAAATGCGGCTGGCGACAAACTACTGGTTTATCGCCGGTAGCTAATTCACTTGGTACCAACAATGTTTTTGAAAGTGCTTTAAGTAATCGGGATCCTCAGCAAACAAGATGGAGATGGATGATAGCTCATTGATAGTGACGACTTTTACAGAGGCAAAAGTCGTTTAATCTTACAACAAGCTTAAGTTTCTGGGAAAGGATTACATCTTTGAGAGAGGTAGAGCATAGCGTTTATTCGCTTAAAGAGCAGCTCGACTGGGGAAGTACCTCCACCTTACAGAATACCGCAGCCAAATAACTTTATGTTGTGTAAAGTTGTGTTCCTGCGCGTGAGTAAGGTCGCCAGAGCTCATAGGGTAGGGGGGAAAGGTCGGTAACGCGTGAGCGAAGCTTCGTGTATTGCAAGCGTCCATATGGCTACGGTAACCGCTTACCATCAGGCGGGCCGTATGCTTGTTTACCGACATAGTTGTATAAAAAAAAAAAAAAAAAAAAAACATCAAGAAGAAACTATAATAAGGTTCTAATATAGTACCCAATTGGCTGGCTGCCAATCTCAAGCTTAAAATCTGTCCGACAGCTGCTTTTGAGAGCAAATATCCTCGTTTGCTTTGTCTTTGGCCACATCATCACATAAATAATGAGAATCTGGTCTAAAATTTATTTATTAATTAATTAATCTTCACAATGTACATAACAGTTTATAACCAAAGCGTAAAGAATGATCAAAATTCCTATGACTGCTCTAAATATCTCACGGCACTTCTGCGAATTTCAGCCACTGATGAATTAAATATATCCAGCCCTCTATTTTCCCTGACCATTTTCAAAACATAAGCTTAGCTGCATCCATGCACATTGCATGTGATACAAAACGCTCTCAATTATGTCTAATTCATTGGAAACAGTCATAATATCACGTCGTTACTGGTAACGTGCCCAAATAACCGAAGTAGCCTCAATTATAATCGCATTTGCCTATTATTTGGATAGCTCCATCATTAGTCGGTCTCATCACAATGGGTTCAACTGCTATTGAAACTAGATCGCGTATTGATGTGATAAAGGATGGAGGTGACATTATACACTGCACTTAGAGTTAATTTGCTTCCAGACTTATTTTAACGCTAGCTTTTACAGATAATAAAACTGTACAAAAATTGACACACTGGGTGGATTCTACTTAAATACTATAAGGTACTGCCTGTCTGTTTAAAAAAAACTTTTTTTTTTTTATTAAGTGTGCTTGCGTTTTGCCACTGACCCGCCCATAAGGGACGAAGACGAAGCCTAAGATGGAACACGCTTACCCAGAAGGAACCTATTCACTCTGGCCTTGAAAGTCCCTAGGATACACAAATGCAACAACATATATTTACCATAAACTGATTGGTAATGATGAATGAAGAATAGCTGCTAGTCTATCTGTATGTTTGAACACGCTAATGTCCAAAATTACAGAACGGATTTCCATGGGGTTTCCACAGGTTAATTAAGTTAAGCTTGGTGCTTCGAATAGGCTTTGTTTCATCGAAACTGCTGACTGACAAAAGTTGCGAGAGGGTTCCCCATCGCCAGTCGCTGTGCCGAGTCCCTTCCCGCACTGTCTGCCAAATCCACCTGAAAATTTAGGAATCTTCATGAAGTTAAAAACCTAACGTCGACTATGCAAAAATACAAATCTTATAATAATAAATATTTGACAATTTAAGTAAAAACAACAATAAAAATAAAGAAAACACATAAAAGTGCTTGACTGTTCCAATCGCTACAAATACCCAAGTTTTAAGAAAAAGGCAGTCAGGTTTATCTGATATCTTCAGTTATGTTGTTGCTATAGTCTAGGCATGCGAGCAAAGCTGTGGGCAAATTTGTTGAATTATTCTTGAGGAATTACGTCAGTAAGTCAGTCCTTCTAGGCTTTGTGTGCTTACCACCATCGACCACATCATCACTTACCATGGTGAGATTGCGGTCAAACACAGGCTTATTCAAATTCAAATTTAAATTCAAAAAGCATTTATTCAATTTAGGCACACTACCACTAGGATAAGGCACTTATAAACGTTAACAAATTGCTCTACACCGGTTCCAAATACAACTTGAACTGAGAAGACTCCGGCAAGAAACTCAGCAAGTCTTTTTTTAAATATGTAAATAGAAGTATTACAATTACAAAATATATATAACAATAGCCTGCGAAGCGAACAATTCATTCAAATGCATTCTTGTCATCTACAAAATCAGAAACTTTATAGTACCCTTTCGTGCATAACTTCTGTTTAACTATCTTTTTGAATCTATGTATAGGTAGCTCTTGGATTTCTTTGGGTACTTTATTATAGAAACGTATACATTGCCCCTTGAAAGAGTTAAGGACTTTGCTGAGCCGAGTTAAAGGTACATTACATACACAGTAAAAAAAAAGAAAAAAAAAGTAAACAGTCATAAGGACTATCTGATATTAAATATTCTTCGTTACACATAATTACACATCCGTAATATCGGTGGTACTGCAATTGCATCAATAAAATAACTAAAAATACACATGCCATATCCAAACAAAAATCTTTCCTAATCGTATCCCAAGTGAGCTTGTCGGTGAACAATAGATTTTTATTTGAAAGAAGCCACTCGACTACGTATTTGTGTAACTGACGTCCGCTTTGCTCGATTTTCACTTAAATGCTGACCTTTCCATGGGAAGTACAGTTGGCGACACAATTCCTTTCAACTGTCTCCTGCGGCGAGCGTTTGATCAAATTTTGCAAGAGGAAATCTTTTTAAAAATTTATAATTTTTAGTTGAGATGATTTTTAGATTTTTCTTTGGTGAGGTTGTGGCTAATTTTATTTAATATTGTAAGGAAATAGTACATAAAATAACGTGATTTTAATTTAATCCGTTGTAAAGTTTTAAAATAAGGACGCCTGTTGCTTTAAAAGTAAAAAGAGTATGTGAAATATCCACATTTTTTATTCTATGTGAATGATAATTTTATGGCAGTTAGTATGGCGGCAACTTGAGTGGATATCTTACATATTTTTTTTTTTATTTGATCCTTTTTAAAAGACTTAAAATTAATAATATTTCCAGGAATAAAGCTTAACTATCATTGCGGTTAATCGGAAGCAGCGGGAGACTTAAAGAAATTTTCTATATATATATTGCTTGTTAAATCCTATTGACTAACCTAAGTCTAATAGCTGTCAAAAGAATCTAGAAGAAGAAAGATTTTGATACATTCAGTTTAAGAAAATAAATAATAAATAAATAGATAGCCAAAAAACTTTTGTCAGTGATTGTATTTAGAAAATCAGATAAATGTAAGTAGGCATAAAATTTAGAAGATTGAGAGAAGTGATTGTTTGGGTAACGAAGTCTGGATGTTTTTATTGGCCAATCTAGCTAACTCATCGATTGTCTAGATTCTTAGACAGGCTTTTTGAGTAAATCCCCATTTGTATTTCTGTAAAGATTTGTCTGAAAATAGCTGCCATATTTATGCACGAGCATGATGTAAAAAAGAACTGTCCACAAAGAAATTTAATGTCGGTCTCTTATATAAAGAATAAGAACATAATATTAAAGATAACAGTTCTCTTAGTTCATCATTCACCTAAGTAGTCCATTATTACACGGAGCAGCATGTAAAAGTGCGGGTTTATGACAAATGTGCCTGTGCTATAAAATAGTACGATACTCCATTATTGCACGGCGATGTTATGTGATCCCAAACTAAGTAGAGCTTTACTTTTTGTTCGCAAATACATACTTAATATACGTAATAACATCCGAGCTCAGGACATGGAGACACGTTCATTCACACAAATGCATGGTCTGGGTGTGAATCGAATCCGTAGCCTGCGGCGTGTTATGTGGAATCTTAACCAAGCCAACTGGCCCGTCTCTGCTGATAACTATGGTTTCCTCTCTATGTTTTCATCGAAAGCTCAAGCTAGAAAGATATTCAAAAACACTGTATTATCCCACCAAAAACATTTTTATTAAAATGTTGCCAAGACATAAGGCTCGCACTGTATAAAGGTTTTCAGATCTCATGTAGAGCCAAGCTTATAACTCTACATGCACTTACTCTACGAGCCCTAACTTCACAAACTCTACACCTTAGTCAAAATATGTGACTTGGCCGTTACGCTACCATCACATGGGAGTAAGGTGAAAAATGTATTCACTGTTCATAACTTTTTTCTTATTCAATAGTTCATGTAGTAGTGAAACGGCCAAGCCACATATTTTGACTACGGTGTGTAGTAATCGGGGTTTAAGATTGACATCATATCCTGAGAATTTTGTTTATCTGGTATAATCCAAACCCAAGTTATGCGGGTTCAAAAAAACGACGAAGCGCTTCGAGAAAAGGTAGGTAGTGCCCATTCGCTTCGCTTGGCTGTCTTGGCGGGGGGCACTTCCGTGCCACCAGATCGCCTTGTAAATACCCCAGTTTTTCTAGAATTCAATATTAGCTCAGAGTATATAAATACTACGTACAAATA
Source organism: Polyploca ridens (assembly GCA_951394255.1). Lineage (NCBI taxonomy): Eukaryota > Metazoa > Arthropoda > Insecta > Lepidoptera > Drepanidae > Polyploca > Polyploca ridens. The sequence continues at coordinate 2,982,958 of OX596262.1, forward strand.
TTAGACATTCACTCACTTTCTCTTGTTTACAAATTCCTAAAACATCAATAAACCGCAACTCGTATAAATCATGTGGAAACCTTACCATATCTGGGTCGATTGAGGTTGAGTCCCGATTCAATTACGCAGTTAGACCAATATCTGGCCTCTGGCGTTTTGTACCCATCGCGAAATTGCCTATATCCATCTAGCATATACCACACAAGCTAATATATACCTTCATCTAGCGTGTCAAGGCTTAATTTGCAATGTGCATCATAAATCTTTGAGGTCGCAAACCTTTGATTGGATATCCCAACGTTGCTTACCAATTACTTAGAGTATTAAGTGATTGTCTTACGTACAGTTGGATGCAAATTTTGGAATTAGGTTAGTTGTACAACAGGCAATATTAATATCTGTTGCTTTATAATCAATTTCTGTATTGTCTAAAACAGGTAATTTGTAATTAGAGTCTTTATAATCGTGTAAATTATAATTGATTATCTAAGTCGATAATATCGTCATGATCGTAGAATAATGTCGGTTTTGAAAAAAATACGGAATTCACTTTTTACTATATTTGGATACTTCATTGTCTAAATATTATTACTACATGAAAGAAAAAAATATATGTATTTTGGATTTTAAATTAATCAGTCGGTAAACTGACGGATTTGATAGAAGCTCATAGTAAAATGACGCTTGTGTATATTCGTCTTTGTACGACGCGCGGGGATCATCCGCCGCCCCCTCCCTCACCCGACGAATCCGCGCAATCGCCACTATTCGTCGAACTCGCCCACGCGTTGCACCGGATTATTTGATTTTTCTTTAAAATTACAATATTTTATCTTTGTTAACCTGTTTATTAATTATTTCGTGGCTAGTTTTTCATATGACATGTTATAAGGTGTGTCACAATGAAAACAGGACGATCAAAGCTTATGTTAAAACTTGTTGAAGAAACAAGTAAAACTGGACAAAATACGAATTTTACTCATGAAGACTGCATAAGTGAGGAGGACTGCATACCAGGGACTCCAGGTAAGTTAATGAATTATGTATTAATAGTTGGTATTATTTAATTCTTGTATATATACAAAATTTTGCTAAGTAAATAATTATAGAATCGGTTCTGACTATCCGTCGGTCTTCTACGGAAAATTATAAATCAATTTAAAATTCAATTTACATAAAAATAATATTGCTATCTGATAAAACAATATTCTGTTGAAGTTTGTGTTATATCTAACAAGATTAGAACTTTCGTGTTGTATGTAACTATACTTTATTCTTCTATGGACACGATAGTGACGCATGTTCACAACCGACGATATTCTGTGGACACTCTTTATTGTCTAACGGTCGTATCTGACCATCCCGCTTTTTTCTTGGATCTAAATTCACTTCCACCTTTATTCTATTGAAAAACAATGATTATTTGTATATATTTAATATATTTTTTTATGAGAAAATGATCAGATCGAAGTAATAATTTACCTATATAAATAAAAAGAAGTAAATTTTATTATTTGTATAGTTATGAATATTTTTATTGTGAATCGTTTTCCGGTTTTTAGTAAACGTTGACCTGCTATAATAGTAATTTATATATATACTCACATCTTTTCAGAATGCCATTCGCCATTACCCTCAGGAGCACGCAACGTAATAAAAAAGATGAAGGACGTTTATGAAGACGTATTTTTCGACGACGCACACGGAACAAGCGAAATCATAAAATCTATAGATGAAAATATAAATCCGAATATACCATCACCTAATCTTCTTAGACAAGATCCTTTTATGGCCGTGTATCAAAATGAATCCTCACCATATTTACTCCCGGCAGAAAATCAGCATGGTGTCGAGTCCTTCTTAAATAGCTCAGATTTAACCCCTTTAAATACCTCTACCTTGATATCAGATCTGTCACCTTTCCCTGAACCGATTAGCCCGGCTGTTGACAACAACAGACAAACACCAATGCCATCACCAGCAAAAACACATGAAGTATGTAACGATTTTTTTTGTCCCAATCACGATGGTGCTGACTATAGCAACTGTCCATCAATCAACACAATTGTCTCTTCATGCCAGTCATCTCCAGCACCTCTAATTCGATGTAGAGGTAAAAAACGTGTCCGAAATTATAAAGATTGGAAAGAAATTAAGCGAAAGCGCTTAATGAATGCAGGAAAAGAATACTCCTCTAAAAAGGGCGTTATTGTACCAGCAAAAGCTATAGGTAGGCCTTGCACGTGTAGATATAAATGCTACACTATGTTGACTCTAGAAGAAAGACAGGATGCATTTGAAAAGTTTTGGAAATTAGGTGATCGTGAGAAACAATGGTTGCATGTTGCGAATTATACTACAAAACAGAAGAAGAAAAGGGGTCTTCAAAGAGATTTAAAGCATAATCGTCAATTTACTTACAAGTATTTTTTGCCAAAGGACTCATCAAAAATAGAGGTTTGTAAAACCATGTTTTTAAGTACATATTCGATTAGTGAAAGGTTAGTTCGGACAGCTTGGGATAAATATGACGGAAGCACTTTGATTGATAAAGATATGAGGGGAAAACATAAAAATCATAAACGGATTGTTGATGATGAAATGGTAAAGTCGGTTTGTGCCCACGTCAATTCATTTGTACCGGTAGAATCTCATTATAATAGAGCAGCGTCCAAAAGACTATATTTAGATGGTTACTTGAGCATCGCTCGGATGTTTAATTTATACAAAGAATGGTCTGAACTTAATAATTATTCAAATACAGCTTCTAGTCTTAGACAGTACAGAGACATAGTAAACACTCATTTTAATTTGAGTTTCCATCTACCTAAAAAGGATACTTGTGACCAGTGCCACAGTTTTAAACAAACACAAAATCCATCTGATGAGCTTCGAGAACAGTATGCAAACCATTTAAATAGCAAAAAAGTAGCTAGGACCTTGAAACAAAATGATAAAAATGACGCTATTAATTCTAATGAAAGCATTATTTGTGCTACCTTCGATTTTCAAAAGGTTTTGACGTGTCCTCACGGGCAAATGAGTGTATTGTATTACAAGCGGAAGCTGTCATGTTATAATTTCACCGTTTACGATATGGTGGGCAAACAAGGTTATTGTTATATGTGGGATGAAGGTGTTGCCAAACGTGGGGCCAACGAAGTAGCCAGTTGCGTTTATGACTTCATAAAGAAGTTTGTATCGAAGGGTGTGAAAGAGTTTCGATTCTGGTCAGACAATTGCGCTGGCCAGAATCGAAATCGGATAGTATTTAATATGTATGCTTATGCAGCTAAAGAATATGATATAACTATAACACATAGGTTCCTTGAAAAAGGACACACCCAAAACGAGGGGGATTCAGTCCACAGTGTGATTGAAAGGGCTGCTGAGCATAAAACAATTTATACACCAGATGAATGGAAATTACTTGTACGTTGGGCTAAAGTAACAGGGGATTCTTATGAAGTTATAGATGTAAATCAGTCGATGGTATTTGATTTTAAAGATCAGCTAAAAAATAAGAACTGGGTTAAAAATACAGCTAACAACAAAGTTACTTGGACAGGCATAAAAGAAGTTAGTGTTGATGGGACTCAGAGCAATAAAATCCGGTACAAATATGCTTTATCTGATGATTACATGACCCTTGTACTTCGAAAGGAGACTAGAAATTACAATACTCCAACCTTACACAAAGCTTATGTGGGTCCAATTCCGATAAGTAATGATAAATATAAGGATCTTATTAGTCTTTGCGATTCCTCAATAATACCTACCAAACTTACATAACTTTTTCAGAAGTTTAACTCATGGACGTAATGTTTCTGATGATAACAATGAATCTGACTGAATATGTGCAATTTATACTTTTTGATAATTATATTTCTAGTTACTTATTTTGATCTCTATAGTTGTGGTTTTTATGTTTTTATTCATTTTTAATTAATATTTTTACTGATCTATATACCTACTTATAAGAATGATTGTGATACTGGGTATAGCTTTGCTAATATAAATGATTAGTATGTATGGTTTAGATTAGGTACTAATATACCAAAAAACAGAAGCTTTAACATTATGGTCTTCTTAGTCTGAGCAGTACAAAGATAATGCTTTTGATAATTACTTAATGTAAGCTTAATACTTACTATACTTATTGATTAAAAAAATACAACCAAATTTTAGTCTGTGTTTTATTTACTCATGGTCAAAATAGAATATGACGGATAATATATCCGCCAAAATATTTCTCAGTGAGTCCATAAAACATGATCGGAAAGTAACATCCTACTTTATTTGAACAGTAAAATTCCGAAGAACAATGTCGGATAATACTATGTGACTGTGTTGACTCCAAAGTAAAATGAAACATGTGATTTTTCAAGAAAACTGTATAATTATAACTTGATATTTTTATTCCGTTTTAAAATAAACCCTATTTTTCACTTTTATGCCAATTTTCACAATTACAGATTTAGAATTAAAAAAGTTATGTCAAAAAAACTAACTTAATTATTTGAAATGGCTGCCCTCTAAAGTTTGATGTATGTCAGATCCGTCACTGTTCGACGATTATGACGATATTATCTATGAAGTAGATCCGTGGTACCAATGTGTCTATACATAACTGTGTAGACTATTTCATTTAACAAGCTTTTATTTAGTTTCACCTAAACACCACAGTCCCGGTGTCTGTGTGTCTGTTAAATTTATATATTTTTTTCCAAAAAAAATGTGACTTAAGTTGCCAAAAATATGTTCACATAAAACGTATGCATTATGTTTTTCTTCCATTTCCATCTGTTATAAAAAGTAATTTATATTAATAAAATAGGTACCGAAATTTTTTCAAAGATCACGCGAGGCTACACACCCAAAAATATCTACAAATCTAAAGCTCAAATGAACGTTAAAAAGCGCTTCCGACCTATTGGCCCTAAGGCCTATGTGAAAAGCTTTCCATGGCAAATATTCTGAGAACATTAGCATATGAATGATACTGCCTAAAAAAGCTCCCCAGGTGGCATGTCCGGAACGGAAATAGGTTCTGGCACTACCGTAAGCTTCGATTGTGGTGTAGAACGTAACTTGACCAGGCTTGGTAAGCCTTAAAAATGCCGTACCTAACGATTTTGTTACTAGCTAACACAGTGATTATGTATTTTATTTTGTAAAATTAAAAAAAAAGTATGTGCATATGTATAAGGTTTTGGAAAAAATTGCCAAGATAGTCAGATTGTCCAGAAAAAAAAAATTAAGAATGTATAACCTTGCTGAGTTTCTTGCCTGATCTTCTCAGTTAAAGGCCGATTTACGAATACCATCAATTCGGTAGCTTTGACCTTAATAAGTGCCCTACTAGGGCCTAAATTGAATAAATAACTTTGACTTTGACTTTGAGTCAACAATAATACTCGTACAATGTAGCATTTAGTAGAAGTGTTCTGAATAGGCTAGATGCGATGTATACCGTATAAACGAGATTGCTGCGTAGTGCATTCAGAATGTACTGATGAAAACCTTAAGCCTTACAAAGTACGTTTGTTAAATAACGTACAAAATAGTGTCAGCCTTATGGACAAAGAACCCCTGTATTTTAGAAAACAAATCTCTTTGACTTATTCAGGAGAAGATAGGCTACAAGGACTGTGGAGTTATCACGTGATTGCTTAGTTAACGAGAGATGGAGCAAAATGACAGCACAGATTCACGAGCTCGTGACATGTTTTTTTTTATACGACTTAGGTGGCAAATAAACATATGGCCCGCCTGGGTGGTAAGCGGTTACCGTAGCCTATGGACGCTTGCAACACCAGGGATACCACGCGCACGTTGACGACCCTGCAGAAATCTCTTCACACCCTTTCTGAAGAACCCCATGCTGTACTCCGTTGGGAAAACTACCGCGGGGAGCTCATTCCACAGTCCGAGCATCAGCGGAAGGAAGCTCCTTTGAGCCCGCACGGTACGAAACAATTCTGGTTTCAGTGTGTGAGGATGGACTCTATATAGATGCGCCGAGGACTCTTTTGTTGTGCAGTGCACATTCCTAGACTGAAAAAGAATATAGTTTAGTGATTTAAAACAAATTGATAGAATATATTTTATTTAGTTTTTATTTTTTGAAATAAGTAAATTTACATTCTATCGTCCAGAATTTTAGTACAAACAATAAACGATAAGCGACTATTGTAGAATATACTAAATAAAATACTGAAGGATATGTGTGTTTCATAGTTATTTTATTTTTATTTTTTATGATCAATTTGCAGAATATGCTATCACTTAGATCTATTTTGTTACTGTTGGGTATTCATTCACCAATATTGTTTTAACCAACGGAAATTAAAATTATCATAGGTATAAATTCAGAGGAATCTAATGTTTTCCAAATTATCCTATAGAATGATATACGTCTCTGCAAATTTCATGAAAATTCGTTCAGCAGGAACGATGCTGAGTGGTAACAAGCATACATACAAACTTTAGCATTAATAATACTAGTAGCCCCCCAGGTTTTACGCGAGGGATAAATTATTTCCCGGGATTAAAAGTATCTAATTTTCCAGATTATGATCTACTTGCGTACCAAATTCCATTACGATTATATCGCTCACTTTCTTATTTATATGATGAAATAGGTAAACAAGCGCACTGTCCGCCTGATGGTAAGCGGTTTCCATAGCCACAATAATCGCTCCTAACTCCTAAATCAGACCACATACAGAAAGAACATGCGAGACACGTCTAACCCCAGAACGGTGCGACTGCGCTGATTTGAGTCTCTTTTTACTTTTCCAATGATAGATAGAGTCGGTTCTTTTATTAGGAGGTGCGGGCTTTAACGGATTCCTTTTGTTGCGGTTCAGAGTGGATTCACTGTCTTCTTTTGATATATATGGTCGGCTAGTGATTGTGAAAGAGATAGCTGTTTATCTAAATTAGCAATAGTTGGACGAAAAATATACTTATTCGAAAATAGAATTGTAAGCTTTATAACCTACATCAAATTACTTATGAGTAACTCTTATACACAGATTAAAACTTGGTTGATAATTATATAATTTGGTTTATCTAAATTAGCAATAGTTGAACGAAAAATACTTATTCGAAAATAGAATTGTAAGCTTTATAACCTACATCAAATTACTTATGAGTAACTCTTATACACAGATTAAAACTTGGTTGATAATAATATAATTTGGTTTATCTAAATTAGCAATAGTTGAACGAAAAATACTTATTCGAAAATAGATTTGTAAGCTTTATATCCAATACTACATCAAATTACTTATGAGTAACTCTTATACACAGATTAAAACTTGGTTGATAATTATATAATTTGGTTTATCTAAATTAGCAATAGTTGAACGAAAAATACTTATTCGAAAATAGATTTGTAAGCTTTATATCCAATACTACATCAAATTACTTATGAGTAACTCTTATACACAGATTAAAACTTGGTTGATAATTATATAATTTGGTTTATCTAAATTAGCAATAGTTGGATGAAAAATACTTATTCGAAAATAGATTTGTAAGCTTTATATCCATTACATACATCAAATTACTTATGAGTAACTCTTATATACAGATTAAAACTTGGTTGATAATTATATAATTTGGTTTATCTAAATTAGCAATAGTTGGATGAAAAATACTTATTCGAAAATAGATTTGTAAGCTTTATATCCATTACATACATCAAATTACTTATGAGTAACTCTTATACACAGATTAAAACTTGGTTGATAATTATATAATTTGGTTTATCTAAATTAGCAATAGTTGGACGAAAAATACTTATTCGAAAATAGATTTGTAAGCTTTATATCCATTACATACATCAAATTACTTATGAGTAACTCTTATACACAGATTAAAACTTGGTTGATAATTATATAATTTGGACATCTCATTTAATTATTATTTTATTATATTGTATTACATTAATTATTAGATTCAATTTAAATTTATAATTTTGCATGCTATTCTTTAGCGAAATGTGTAGTTATTTTAAGATAACACCTGAATTTTGCGACATTTCTGGCTTTCATTTCATTTCATAAAATTTTAATCTAAATAGATAAAGCAAGTCCCTCCATCCGTATGAAAACCAAGCGTAACTTTTTTTGTACCTACCATAATGTCACAAGATTTATTTAGTTAGGCTAGCTTTCGATTTTTAACGTAACAATGAAGCTATCCTATTTGTCAGCTAAACATATCCCTCGCTACACATCTCTGGTGGACATGCAGCCTTATGCGAGTTCCCTGTCCGCGCGAAATAGTTTCGAAAGAAGAAAATTGTGCCCCATTTTACACAGATTTTGACACGCGAAGTACTTATACTCGCGTCATCTATTTAGATGTATATCTGTGCTCTTATACCAGTTAAATACGGTGGCTTGGCAAAGTTTAGAAATAATAATGTAAATATGTATTTAGATATCTATTCAAAGCAATACATTATCGAAACGGCTTTGAAGTTGTGGGCTTTGTGTGCTTACCACCTGCGGTCACATTATGACTTACCATGGTGTGATTGCGATGAAACACAGGCTTATATACAGTAAAAAATAGTATTATTAACATTAACAAATCATAGTAAAGATAAATATTCAATTAAGAGTTCGTTATCGAAATTTGTCGTTTTCGCTGATTTACCTAATTTTACAGACGTAATTTTACGGTTAAAATGCTATATTTCTATAAGTTTGAATGCACAACATGAAACATCATTTTAATTGCGATCGAAGAAATAAGCTACTTTTTTATTATTATTATTATTATTAAATTATGATTAATTGACTTCAAACCGGCGGGTGTTTTCGATTTGTTTGCTGTGTTTAGAATATCACATATTTACGAATCATATTGAAGTCCAAATGGTATGAAAATATTACAATGTATTGTTGTGAAAATTAGCTATACAATAAATGAATGATTTTTAATCACTTCAATATAAAAAAAAATGTAAAAAATGTTTTACTTAGTCAAGATTAGAAACATATTAGGTATATGAAACAATAAATGTGGCGAAAATCTAGCCAATATACAGCATCTGCCAGTAACATCATTTAAATACTTATCACCTTAAAATTCATCTCAATAAAACACCGATAAAGTTATCATCAATCGTAAGACTCGTGCGCTTACAGTCAAGAAAACAAGAGCCAAGTTCTCTTTTCGTACAATTTATACGAATCCGAGCGCGGCGCACTCATTTATCGGCACAATAAAATAAATCAGCCCGGTTTAGACGCCGCGACATTTACGCGCAGTTGACACGTCGTTGTGAATAAAGTTCTGTTCAAACTTGCGACTATTAGCCGCTGAGTTGAGGTGTAATGAAAAGTTTTTGAGGTGGAGTAGTTCACAAACTGGAGTTACTTTTTCGTTTGTTGGTTCAAGGTGTTAAGTTTTATATTTTCAATTAAAGTTATTAGTAATTTTATTTGTAAGTAATTTGGAATTTATTGCTGCTGATTCTGTTGTTTACAACTAAACCAATTTAGTCTCACTGTGTCTCTTTCTAACAAAGAACATAAGAAAAGGATGTTGTTTTCCATATAAATTTAGTCGCCATCTATCGCGGTTACGTCTAAATTCCCGGCAAATGAAGATGGCAAAGACTAATTTGACAGCTTTAAATAATGTTCTATCCTTTTTCAATAGTGTTTGTAAGAAAGAGATGTGATGTAACTAAAATTGGTTTAGTGCGATTTATTACAACAGAATCGGCACCAATATATATTAGAATAAAAGTAATGCCGTTCGCTTATGGGATCTTGAATGATAGTAGGTAGGTATCTACCTAATGTACCAACTGTAAATTACATGACAAGTGTTCATAAACTGTAACTTAAATAAAAAAACTATCCAAATTATTAAACGATCTATTTTGAGGTGTAGAAAGAAACTTTGTTACTTAAAGTCTTAAGTTTGTAATGAGCCTTAAGTGCAGTAATATTTGCTGAAAATAGAACAGTTTCCAAGATGCTGACGCTTGAGAGAAATTATTTTGGACATTCAGGGAAACTGTGTTGCCAGCTATTAACTTTCAGTTTTATTTGTAATATTATGCTTAAATTACAACGAAAATTACGCAAATGTGAATGTTCTTGGAATTAGTTTACTAGAAAATAATTACTACACAGAATATGAGACTACCTTGTACACAACAAATCTATCTAATGGTAGAGATGTTGTAGATTTTCCGAATTTAACCTGTCTGTAGGTTCTCGAGGGACGCGCGTCCTATACGAGACCAAAGTATTAATATTATTTTACGAATAAAATTTTTTTTTCTATGGAAAAGGGTGTGGTAGAAGAAATTTTCAATATTAGACCCTGTCCAAAAAGGACGAATTCGCCGCGAATCTCTCGCGCGTAATGGACGCCAGCCATACGAACGCTTATAACACCCGAGGCATCCCTCACGCGCTACCGACCCTTCCCCCTACCCAATGGGCTTTGGCGACTTTACTCACGCGCAGGAACACAACATAAAGTTATTTGGCTGCGATATTCTGTAAGGTGGAGATACTTCCCCAGTCGAGCTGCTCTTTGAGCGAATAAATCCTATGCTCTTCCTCTCAGAAAACAATAACAACAGTTTTAAAGTTTATCGCGTTCAGACAGACAGACAGACGGGGCGAGAGGACTTTATTTTATAATGAAGTGGCTTTCGTAACAACATTATGTTCCTACCTAAAAAGGGTAACGCGTTACAAAAAAAATATCTTCAACTCTGCTGCAATTCAATTTTGTTAAAGCTTGAAAGCTAGTAATTAAAGCTTTTAATGCCATTAAAACTCGATATATCCTTGAATACAATTAAACTATACGGTCTATTAAATAAATTCTGGTTTGGATAATTAAATGCAAATGAGGCTATATCTGCCATGCCATTGTGTGTTGCGAATACGTAATACTGGAAGAGACTAAAGCAGGGATTAAAAAACTGGATTTGAAGCCTAGTATAACTTTCAGAATGTTCTGTAGTTTTTAATGGCTGAAAAATACTAGCCAGCAAAAATTATTGAATACCTAGTTCTAGTTGGTGCCTAGGTCATGGGTTCCGTACCCAAAGCGTGGTAAACGGTACCCTATTACTAACCCTCCGCTGTCCATCCAAGCGTCTGTCTGTCAGTGGGCTGTATCTAATGAACCGTAAGAGGTAGACAATTGAAATTTTCACAAAATGTGTATATCTATTGCCGGTATAATACAATATAACAAAGCTGCCAATGACAATAAAGCTGCCAGCTTTCTGGGATCTTTGCCGATAATTGGCACACTCAAGGAAATTTTCTATTATATAGGTTATATTTTTTAACTGAACGTGATAACAATAAGACTACGTCATGTCTCGTACATAACTTTGATAAAAAATTAAAAATATGTTTTTAATTATGGAAGCAAAGTAACAAAACTTTTAACTACGTTAAAAAAATGCTGAAGGCAGATCCAGTCACTCTGTTGTCATGTCATCCTTCACTGTAGTTACTTTTGAACATCTTATTCGCAATTTATGTGAACGAGTGAGTGAGTGAGCAATACGTAGTAAAGGATCACTCTATAAATCTGCAAAAATATTCTAGGATAAACACGGGACGTGCCTTGGATGATCATTTTATGATTTTATTTCATGGATGCGGTAACCTGTTATTCTTATATTGATTTTTCTTTCCATAGGCATAGTATCTATCTCTGGATTTTAATAGTTGTTTTGTACCAAGATTTTATGTTTCCATCTTACGTCATTATTACTAAGCCTTTCAAACAGCTATCGGTTGATGCTAAGGAAACCCTATAAATCTCCTACGCCACTGTCTGTCCATCGCTAGATGTGATATACAGAGAACATCACAATAGAGTCCCCAAGGAAAGGGATTAGATTGTTGAGTTTTACTATGCAAGAAACCTTCAAAAAAATCCTCCCTTATTATAAAACATCGTATAAAGCAAACTCAGGTTTTAAACCAGCCTCGACTCTTTTTGTTATATGACGTTACAAAGTGACCGAGTGACTGGTTTTACTAAACCTTCTTTTGTAATGTTCTTGCTCTACATTAGGTACACAAAAACGTAAAATTAACTAATGTCATAATAAAATCGCATTGTAAAGTTTAAATACAGCCACAAAATTAGGTTACTTTTATTATTATTGTTGGAAGCCCTCTTTGTAACTCCAACTTGTCCTATTCGTAGATGGCCGGTTATTTTAAGGTTATCGCATAAAATTCATAATTATTTTATATGCCGCATCCAAAATTATCAGCTACCGATCAGCATACATTCTAAGTTGGACGGTAGCGCGACAAACTTGCGCATCGCAAGGGAAGTTATTTGCATAAGATCTTAAAACAGCAATCGGCTGATCGCTAGCATTTTAGCCCCGAGTCAACATTGAGCCACTTCTAGGTGAAATATTTATTCAGTATTCATAGTATATAGTTTATTTTAAGATGCAGAATATGCTAATTAAAATGCTAGATTCCGGAAAAGATGGTTGGTGAAATTTGACGATACTTAAGAGACTTCTATGTAGTCATCATCATGGTGAATATCGTAAGTTTGGTGAAGGTAAATAACTGAAGAAACTATACCACCTGACTGGCTGTCAAGATGTCAAGAACTCTCAAGTTGACAATCCGTCAAGACACACCAGTTCCCTAAGTTTTGTGTACTGACTATCCTCACATACATAATCAAGTAAGTGTACTTAATGTCATTTTTTCCAACGCAAAAAAAATCATTTTTCAAACTTTGAACTCCACAAACAATTTTCTCTAAATGGGACATTAATTGAAATAAATTTCAATCACAAAACAATACAAGAAAGGTTTAAATTTCAGATCTAATTACTGTTGGGTCACGCGAAATGGCGTGCTCGCACGAACACACTTGCACTAAATGTAACTTGATATTGGAAAAGGATTTCAGTAGGATTTGGAGTTGACGTTTCTCAATTACGGGCTTTCCTTTGATTATATTGAATTCTGGTGCACAAGTGAATTGACTCTGTAGGTATAAGGGTTTATAGATATTTGTGTTCAGTTCTGTTTACAGTTCAGAAGGTTTAGCTTATTTTGTCATTTCATATTTTATGCTTTTTATCAAATTTATCACACGCATTTATTTCCTAATCATGTATCGCCTATTAACTTAACCTAATCAGAGCTTAATTATCTTAACTACATATCAATTAAACCAGTTATTCATAACAGCATAATTCACATAAATTCACGTGATTAATTAATGAGATTCATCTGCCAATTAGCGATATACTATGCAGTGTATTAAGTTATACCACCACAATCCTAAGCATCCAAGCCTCGGATGTTATGTTACTAAGTAATTTACTAACAATATCATAATAAAGTGTACTTAAGTTGTTAAGCAAATATGTTTATTATGTTAAGCAGGTGAGATAAAAATTTATCGGGAAATAAGTCGCGGCAGCTGGAATTTATAATGGTTAGTTATACTTTTAAGATTTTTGTTAAGAAATGTTTTGAATTCATAGAGTATTTTCATCACTGGCATAATTTGAAAATCTTCGGTTAGCCTACTGTTTGAATACCAACATATTCGTTAAAAATGTAAGCAGTTTAAAAACAGATAATTATTATATTTTTTACCTTGTATGTTTTTTTATCTTTAAACTAGCTGTCTAGCGCGGTTTCATCCGCGTTCCCGTAATAAAAAGCATATATCACCCGGGTGTAGCTTCTCAACAGTGAAAGAATTCTTCAAATCGGTTCAGTAGTTTTGGAGCCTATTCAATGCAAACAAATAAACAATCAAATATTTCCTATATAATATTAGTATTATTTTTAGTCTTTTGGATTTTCTCAAAATTTTAAGAATTTAGGTATTTTTGCGAAAATTCACGGGTCTAGGACCAAGTGAAAATGCGGGATAAATTTTAGTAATGGCAGGCATCTCTCACTCCATGTACTTGCGCGCGATAATTGCCTACCGGCCGCCGGACCGTCACCAGTCCATTTCTCAGTTGATTGTCGACAGCCGCGTGGCGCGTTCGTACGCATATATTTCGCTCGAACTGTTTGTTGTTCTTTCTATGGAAGGTTTAAAGTACCTTTTTATAATTATGTAAAAGATCTAGAGGCCACATTTATTGTACTTTGATCAAAATATGAGTCAGAATCCCGGTTGCACGATATTTGAACTATAAAAATATACCATTTAACTCCGCTTGTATGTAATTGTTTCCTTTTTTAAACTTTTTGTTCGATTCCGTGTATTCTCCACAATAAGGTTCAACAATTGTGAATTTCGACAAGCAATATGTTATTAATCTACATATAGGTACTATATTAATATAAGTAATAAAGCGGAAGAGTTTTTTTTGTTTTTTTAAACAGTCGGATTCAAAAACATATTTTTGTATATGATAGCAATATAGGCTATATCTTATTTTAAAAAAATAGGCATCCCTACGAAAACTTCCCAAGGTGTATAAAATAATACTTATAAAATTCCTAATATCGCGTGTGCTGCGAAAAAACCATTGATGTTAGAACAAAATGTCGTAAAGAATTGTAGGTCTTCAATATGTCTACAGAAAAGTCCGTGGTGGAATATACCTATCTCCTAAAAAATATTCATATTCAGAAGGTTATTTGCAAAGCTATTTTGACCAATATAGAATTGATCCTTATCCAGTTAAATATGTTCTTTACCTTATGTATTTAATGTAGATTAAATGTGCCCTTTACTTCTCTATTTCTTCTTCTATCCTTTTCATTACACTCACCAAATAACTTGTTTACGTGACGAGCAAAACTTACGATATACGGAATAGGGTACAACACCACGCAAACGAAATCGCGTCGATATGGCAGAACAACGTTTGTCGGGTCAGCTATCTATATAAAAAGAAAACACTTGTAGGGAACTTCTTATTTTTAACAACTTAACTTGCTGGAAAAATAAAAAGCATTTTACTTTTTGATATCATGAAGTGTAAGTACTGTAAATACCTACTGAGATCTTTATCGACAGAGGCATCCCTGGCAATCCACGCTAACCACGCGGCGGCGAGTAGCTACAAAGCAAAACTCAGTTTACGATCGTAAGCTTAGGTGCATTTTCGTTCGCAACGTCTAGCGACTCAAAAAAGTAGGCTATTATAGCAGTAGGTATTGTAAATTTTGTATGGAGTGATTTATCTGTTACGTAGTAACTATTTAGTAATCTGTGGTAATGGTCTGATAATCATTCTTGCAAAAATTATTATTATTATTAGTATTAGTATAGATGATTATTTAATTGAATTGTATTCATCATCATCATCATCATCATCAGCCTATAATGTCCCACTGCTGAGCACAGGCCTCCTTTCACAAATGAAGGTGAAAGGGAATGGGCAATACTCCACCACGCGTGCCCACTGCGGATCGGTGGAGGTAGGCTAGTGGTCAACCTACTGTTGGAATTTTTCAAGCCGCCTAGGAGGCATCCAACTAGCTTAACGACTATCACAGTTAAGTGATAACCGGGACCAACGGCTTTACGTGCCTTCCGAAGCACGGAAACGCTCGATTTGAAATACCACTAGGCGGTCACCCATCCAGGTACCGACCACGACAGGCGTAGCTTAACTTTGCTGATCGATTAAGAACGGCTAATCATGCTACACCACGAGCGCTTCTTTGAAATTGAATTGTATTATAACTACCAATATGGATCAAGTATTTCGAAATAGATCATTATTTTTAGAGCCTATTTAACAAGGTAATATACAAGCATGTAAAAAGCATATAACGAAAGGGCAGCCTTTTGTTATATGCATTTTTCAAAAATCGCATCAGAATGAGAAACTTTTTTGAAGGTATATTTATAATAGAAACGTGTCTTTATAATCAAAATTTAATTATACGGCTACAAAAAAAACTTATTAATGCAAACTTAGCTTATTTCTCAATTCTAATTTAGCTTAATATCCCACCACAATTTTCCATTCGCATCAAATTCCCCATCTCGCATGCCATTAACTAGGCATACCAACAATTCCATGCCTGGTAATAAATCATCTTCCAAGTATACTTAAACTCTGGATCATAAAATAAAACAAACATGCAGTATAGTTACAAAGTCGTTAGCGATGCGCAAGCGCACACAAGGGCGGCAAATGCGGTAGTATGCGCAGGAGTGCGCCCATACACGCCATTATACCAACGATACTGGCGACATCTCATAACGAGCGTGTCAACTAACTTCGTACCAATTGCTTATACATAAACATTATAGAGCAGGGCTGTCAAAATATTATTAGAAAAGTACTCGTAACATTTTTTTTTTACGTACATTGGACATGAATGAAAAAGCTGTAATATTAAAAGATCTTCCACAAAAATAAAAAACTTTGTTGAGTTTCTTGCCGGAGTCTTCTCAGTTTAAGTGTATTCCGAACCGGTGGTAAATTCAACTGTATGTACCAATTTAACGTTCATAAGTGCCTTACTAGGGCCTAAACTGAATAAATGACTTTTTGATTTTCATCTCAACCTAGATTGCGTAAATATCAGCACCGTATCCTAGTGAAAACCCAACCGCTTTACCAAAGTAAACCACTATGTGTGACTATTATACAAATAAATAAACAGACAGATCTTAAGAGAGGTAGAGCATAGCGTTTATGCGCTCAATAAGCAGCTCGATTGGGGAAGTACCTCCACCTTACAGAATACCGCAGCCAAATATCTTTATGTTGTGTAAAGTTGTGTTCCTGCGCGTGAGTAAGGTTGCCAGAGCTCATTGGGGAGGGGGAAAGGTCGGTAACGCATGAGCGATGCTTCGTGTGTTGCAAGCGTCCATATGGCTACGATAACCGCTTACCATTAGGCGGGCCGTATGCTTGTTTGCCGACTTGGTCGTATAAAAAAAATAAAGAAAAAATGATCCAAACTTGTTTTTAAACTCTCCTAAATATAATTTTCCATAGAATTACTTCTACATCAATTAGTAACAGAATGCTAAATTTAAAACTCCATAAAAGGTATTGCAAAAACAATTCCAATCATTGAACCCAAAGATAAAGTCAACAAAAGTGATTATATATTGAAGCATCATCCATAGAGTTGTCACGATAAGTGCAAATTCATTGATGAAGTGACGAAACAAATAGATCCATATTCATAAGTACTTAAAGTTGATAATACTGAAGCTAGAGATAAAGAGGAAAGTAATGATTTAAACAGAGAGCTACTTGAAACTGCAACCATCGATCATTGTGCGAAGTGAAGGTATTAACAGATATTTAAAATGGAAATAATAATAGCTAATGGTTTCTCGTTGCTCTCGGAGATAATTCCGTAGGATGCAAAGAATAAAATAGTGCAGCAAGGGATAATAACACGAAGTCTTTCATTTTTTGTTGTATTTAAGCAATACAAATGACTGGGAGACCAGTGCTGTCTACTATAATCTTTTAAAAAGATGACCATCAGAAACATCGCTAATAGAAAGTAATATTATAAGGATAGCCTATGTTTAAATGACCTTTCTTTTTTCTGTGACATAAATCCTCTATTGAAATTCGACTCAGCGTAAACTGAATTTGTTTTTTTTTTGATGAACTTCAAAATGTATGTAAAATTAAGTGATTTTTGAAGTAATCGCCTAGATAGGTTTGGTGTGCAGATGAAACGGAGGTGGCATGACATGACTAATCTATGTTTGTTTTACAAGTAATTGTAAAATGTTAAAAAATGTAATTCTATATTGCGCTTTTTAAATGTATCAAGAACGATTTAAGTCCTGTCTGCAACTTAGTCCATTGATGCCACGTCACTGATTTCTTCGTGATTTATTACTACTACCCTTTAGAATCTAGTAGCATCCGTTTAAATAATTACATGTCCAAAGACTGATGATATGTTTGTATGAAGTAAATTCCATCATCCATTTTAAAGGAATTTAAAGTCATTATGCTCTGATTGTAAATTGTGATAAATATAAATTGTTTTTGTTGAAAAATTAACTCAGTGTTATCTTAAGATCGCAAAAAATTTAGATTTCCAGATATGTTTACAAAATATTATGATTGTTATAAGATGCCAAAATACCTACTTAGTTTTTGGTTTATTAAGATCTTTTTAAGAGTGAAACTTTTAGAAATGCACAGCCCTAAATTTTACGCGTAATTTTAAATTCCAAACGTCCATTGTTGTCGCCTATCCGATCCTATATCGACTATATTTTATTCGTGTTACAAAACCAATTTAACTTGATCCATGGACACGCTTCTTCATAGCCCTGATTTCAATGAGGTGAGAATCTAGAAGAGTCAAGTTAATTTTGTCGAGTAATGTTTACAGTGCCCTCTGTGGCCTAATATGGAGTGTCCGCCAATACGTTTGCGGTTTCGGTATCAGGATTAGCGTTGAAAACCTATTGTGGGAAGAAAAAGAACAGAATTTATAACATGTTCAATTGTATGTAGAGGTGTAAGCGAAAAGGATAAGTGAAAATTTAAAACAACCAATAAATTTGATGCTAATCTCAGGCCTAGAGTAGAAAACGAAATTCAAAAGTGCTCAATGGTTAAAATTAAACTTTATTTCAAAGGAATCTTGCAGAAATCCTAGTTGAATATTTTTTATAATCTATTATTATCTCATATTATTTTTGACGATTTGTATTCCCTATTATTTTATTGTTTTATTTTTCTTTGCGGTTTCTTTACAGTGCTGTATTTGGACATGATTTCGAAAGCATTAACATCAATTATCATGATATATATGCTTATCAAGATTAATTTACCAAACCTTGTATCTCATTTCACTATAATTATCACCATTCTCCTGTTTTTCTTTAACAATCCTCAAGGCACCTAAGGAATAGCAGTAATTAGCTACCACGTCAACATTCCTATGTGGGTTATAAAGATAACCAAAATTTTAACATAACGACACCATAAAGCCTTATTCCGAAATCTGTATCGCTATAACCATACGCTTTAACGAAAATAAAGTGTAGGGTCACACTATTGGAAAGATTTTGGTTTAGATGAGACTAATCTGAAAAAAAGAAAAATTTTACCTATTATTTTAAAAGTATATTCCTTCATTGCTGGACCAAGAATTTCTTCATCTTGACCATCGGCTGCATGCCTATCCAGAGCTTACAATCTCTTTGGAATCAGGATAATATGTGTGCTCTTCCATTCATCCTTCTTATCCGTAATCTCGACATATCAAACAATCTATCCATCCCATCGTAAGTTTTCCTCTTCCCTTACATCTTTAATGAGATATGTTTCATACCCATTTATAGATTTCATACATATTCTTTATGTTAGGAATTTGAGATTTGAGGCACCTGATATATCACTTGAGTTTGCAGTAACCCTAAATTTTTTATCCAATATACAGAGCCTGCGACTTGTGGATAAACTGATATGATCATTTAACCTGGACAAAGGACAGCAGAACCTTTCATGGTGCATCAGTCAGATATATTGCATCAACTGAAGACCTGTAAGAATCCTTAATGAATGAATACATAATTACATTCATTGAAAGGGCAGCGTTTAACTAATGATGGTGGTATGTCAGAAGTTGCAGAAAAAAGAAATATATTTCGACATACACACAATACAGAGATGATGAGATTAACAAACAAATGAGTTCAAAAACACATAATGACCGAATCTGTCATAATGTGTGATGTCAAAAATGGTGATATCTCGGCTTTAGTCTGTGTCAAAGTCAAATTCATTTATTCAGTTTAGGCTCTAGGAGCCCTTCTATTCGCTTTCCTTTTTATAAGTGCCCACTTAGCTACTGAACTGAACACGAAGGACCACCAAAATGACTACACTATCAAAATGAAGTCTATTCCTACTACCACCAAGCTTACGCGATCGACTCGCTAAAACTGAGCTGATGTAGAGTAGTCTGAATCGTCACTCTACGAGCAAAACAACTAGCCCTCCTATCGCTTCTGCGCGGCGGGCGCGGCGGCCGGTCGGCCGATGCGTTTTTATTTTTGACAAGTGCCATCGATACTACCGCGCCATTGTTCTGGCTCCGCCATCATTGCTTGTTATTTTGGTACGTGCTATAGTAGTGCTATTTTAAAACTCATCATCATCAAATTGTGATGTGTCAACGAAAACTTATCTAGTAATTATATTTTAAGAAATATAAATAGTTGCACGAAATATAAAATCTCGTTTTTCCAAGGTTAGACGTGTATGTATAGACTTTTGAGTAAGTGCTATGTTAACATCTGTATTTATGTTAATTATTGAATTTATTTTTTGTGAATTCCTTATAATTTTATATCAATAAAAAGGAATCACTGTGGCAACCCCCGCAAGCATCCAAATCCGCGCCATTGGCGATCGCAATTCGATGGAATACATTTTGACGTGTTCGATTTTACTTTTTTTTCTCTTTTACGCACGAGGCGAGGACAATGCAGTACTGGGCGGAACGAATAACTTGATTTATAAAAACGCATGTACGTCGACGGCCATATGACTATGTATAATTTTATGAGTCAGGTGTGTCTGTATGTTAAGTGATATTATATAACAAAGAGTCTCATCAATAATGAGTCTAGTGGGTGGGTGGAGGCTGAAAGACAGTTACTATTCCAAGGGAAAAGTAAGGTTTTAATCAGGCAGTTTAATTTGGACGGACAGTGAAGAACAATTTACTACCATCACCATGGTAAGAGATGATGAAACTGATGGTGGAAAGCAAAGGCTAGAAGAACTGGCTCTCAAGTGCAGTTGCCGGAATACACTGGTAACTGTTTGGCACCTACTACAAAGTATGGTTTCCTCATGATGTTTTACTTTACCGAAAGCTCAAGCTCATTGAAGGACTTGAACCCATGATGCGACATTCGATATTACTCCCAACTGTATTATCATTTCTTTAAAACATTGTTAAGACTTTTTGGCGAGTACTTGCAGAGGGACGTTGCGTTTTCATTTTTATTTTCATAAATTCGAGTATTTTAGTTTTACTGCATATTATCGGTGGTATTTTATCCAACAAAGATCAATCCATGTGCACCAGTGAAGTGAAATGAAATGAATTATGTGTATCGCGACTTTTCAAGTTGTCTCAAAAAGTCCGTTGAGAGTTTTAGTACACACGGCAACACATCAAGCTATACATTTCCAGTATAAGCTGATCTCGCATTGTATAGGATTTTCGTACAATGAGAGGTCAGCTTATATTGGAAATGTATAGCTTGATCTGTAGCCGTGTGTACATGACCACCATTGTAGTAAAACATGACTTTAAGGATGGTGACTGACTGAGGACTATGTGAAAGAGATTTATTGTGACTAGAACTTATAATTTAACTAGAAATTGGTAAAATAAACAAGCCGTGTGACGCTACTGAAAAAACATGAAATGTATAATCTCCAACATAAAATACATCAGTTTTCTTTATAACATCATATTAAATTGAAAATAGTTCTACTGAATGGACTGAAAATATAATTATCCTCTTTTGTCAACGATAAACTTATTTTGACAAGGCCCAAAAAAATGCTGACAAATGTCAGCATTTTTTTGACAAACTATAATAATAAGATTAATAAGATTTTAGACGAAAATCATTTAATGAGGCCCGAGAAATAGAAAACTCAGAAACGATTCCCTCCTTAAAAAGCAAGTGAAACCGTATACACAACCCTGTCAAGCATAATGCAATGATTTGTTTTGCGCGGTAATGGCGTCGTATGAGCTTTATGCGCGGATTGTAGGCGCAAATGTATGTTGGATCGCATTTATGACGTTTCATTTTGTTTCTCCGTGGAAATCTCGAGTTATGGCGCACTTTCTGCTTGTTAAAGTGGATGCGTGAAAATTTTTGTCATAAAGAGCAAATCAGTTTGCAAATGAATCTGCGATATATTTTTAAAGTTTTGATACTTTGTTAACATCAAATATTTTTAAGTTTTTTAAATCATCGTGTCATGTAAAAGAATCCGTAGATCAAACGATCAAAAGCTCTATATACTGAAACGATGCAACCTCTTTCTTATTTCAATTATTGTTTATGTTCATAAACACACAATTTTCATATAAGGAATGTCTAATTTTGTATTACACTTCTTTATTTTTAACCTACTTCAAAAAAAGGAGGAGGTTCTCAATTCAAATTTATCTTTTTTTTTTATGTTTGTTACCTCATAACTCCGTCATTTATTAACCGATTTGGAAATTTTATTTTTTTATTTGAAAGGGTACACTTCCCGTTTGGTCCCATTGTCATCAGTAGCCTTAGCACGAACCACTTTCGTAGCGCCTTCGTAGCGTCATCGTATCGAGTAGATGTCATTTTTGACAGAAGTTCTATCGTCTACTCGAAACCTAGCTTGCGAGCTACGTTAAATTCGTCTAGAAATTTTGAAACATATATTTTTGATTTTATTGGTACACAATATTAAAATATTTATTTCCAATAACATAAACTAAATGAAATAATCAACTTATCTTATATTATTAGCTAACGATATAAGGTATTACATCAAAAAACGTTTTCTTTTTCACCATTGAAATGTGATGAATGTGGAAATATTTTTGAACGTACAGCAAAGAGTTCACGTTTTTAAAAGTTTGAATTTAGAACATAACAAGACGAAGAAGATGAGTCTTGTGACTCCATTAGAAATAAACTCTATTTTCATTTCTAGATTTGTGTTTTAGCAATTTTAGAGGATTTCATATAAAGAGTGGCTCAACTTGAACTATCGACATTCCCTAATATTTATACACTTATTATAATTAAGTATATATAGGTGTTTGAGAATCAATGGGTTCGATACTCGCCTAAAAATTAAAAAATTCGGATAGTAGTCAAACAATACATGAGGCTCCCCAATTGAATGTGAAATGTAGTATTAATTAAAATTATATTATTTTAACTTAATGATTCACCATATTTAGTTATAAGATTATAAATAAAGAAATACAAACTAAAAATCTTAATGCTTAAAAAAATAACACATTCGAAATATTCCAGTTACCTACCTAAGATGTTCACGTAAGGCTCTCACTGAAAAAATTACGGTGACTGACTGGAATGACTACTACGTTAGCTGGCTTGCGAGTAGACGATACCATACGTCAGAATGAGTTCCAATTTCAAATTATATACCAAACCACGTTTACGTAGTGTGACGTGAGGTTAACGTAGTTGTTCGTGCTACCGATTTGAACGTTTGGCAGCATTCGAATGACACATTCCCATACAAATTCGATACGAATACGTTACGCTTGCGATAGATTTTCGTGCTAAGGCCTCAGATCAGGATTTGATTACTCCTTAGTGTACTTTGAAGTCGGTTTAAGGTTTTTGTAAAACAGTCCAATTATTATCAATAATATAATATAATAATAATAATATTAAGGCGATGATAGCTCAGTGGTAGTGACGTCGGATACCGAGATGAAGGTCCCGGGTTCGAATCCTACAATGAGCTTGAGCTTTCGGTGAAGGAAAACATCGTGAGGAAACCATAGCACGGTGGTAGGGTACTCTGTAGTACCCGCCTGGCTGGCTACCACCCTCAAGTTGAAAATCTGTCGCCAAGCACCTTTCGGTGTGTTCCGACAGCTGCACTTGAGAGCCAGTTCCTTCTAGGCTTTGTGTGCTTACCACCTTCGGCCGCATCATCACTTACCATGGTGAGATTGCGGTCAAACACAGGCCTATAAACAATAAAAAAAAAAAAAAAATAATTTTATAGAAGACAGTCTAACTTTCATTATTACTACTTCGTAAGTTATCTAAATCGAACATCGCGGCGTCCGCGTCGTGATTATACTAAACTAGCTGTCCCCCGCGGTTTCACCCGCGTTCCCGGGACACAAAAGTTGCCTATGTCCTTCTCCATATCATAGGATATCTGCACGCCAAATTTTATGATGATCCGTTGAGTAGTAGAGGCGTGAAGGTGTAACAAACAAACTGACTTTCACATTTATAATATTATTTAGGATGATTGGAATATAATAATTTTACGAAATAATTATAATTCTATGTTCTTAAACGTATGAGTAACTATTGCATTGGGGGTTTACCTCGTAGAGGTATTTATTTAGTAGTTCAAATTTAAAAGCTGTTTACCCTTCGATGACAATCATCACGCACCATACCAAGATTGGGTTCAAATATCCGTAGTTAAAAAAAGCTACCTACAAAATTCTTCCAGTAGTTTTAATGAGCAATTTCATGTCACCAATAAATTCACGCTCCGTTTTAATAAAACATGAATAAGTGATTAAATTACGATGATCATGGGTAAGGTAACCAGTTTCTCTATAACTTATACGGTAGCCTCCGCAAAATTGGTTAACGTTGAGTGTTGAATACAAAAGGTAGGATTATAAATTTAAAACGGCCGCTCGTTAAAATATCAAGTTTGTGTTTTGTTTGTCTGTATGTGCGTGAAATGATGTTGACTGACAGCGGGTATATGCCAATTTGACTTAAATTTTGAGCAGGTTTTTCAAATTATCATATTTAATATTTGAAATGAAATTGTTGAAGCTGCGCCCCGTACTTTCTCTCACGTTTAGTTATGAATTTGTCTTGGGGTAAAAATCTTTTAAAATAATGTCATTATACATTATCCGTCTTATTAATAAATAAGGTGTAAGTCAAGAATAGTTAAACCTAGGATTAAAATATATCCGTCACTTTCTAATGTCATATAAATAAAAAGGGATGAGGCTATCTTAATACCTGGTTATTACAAGACTGACTTACCCCTTATTTATTAATAAGGGGATTTGACACTGGATGGTTACATTGAGCTCTTATATTTAAAAACCCTTGATAGGTTCTTCTAAGTAACTTCATCAACGATGATGATTTTTTTATACGATGGATTCGGCGAATTATCTTACGGCCCACCTGATGGTAAGCGGTTACCGTAGCCATATGGATGCATGCAACATACGGGGCATCACTCACGCGTCATCGACCCTTCCCCCTTCCCAATTTAATGAGGCACAACAGGCCTCAACTTTATAAGTCGCAAGTCGTCGTCGTCCAGCCTCATTTGGAATACTGGATACCAGCTTGAGCCTTTAGATTTGGTTCAACGACATGCCATCAGAATTTTCGACGATCCCAAGCTCACAAGCGGTTTAGAGCCTCTCAGTTTGAGAAGAGACTTGCCTTCTTATTTGTATTCTACCGCTTGTACAAAGGACAGCGTTCTGTAGAATTGTTTTACCTGATGCCCACGGCTACCTTCTACCATCGCAACTCTCGCCATCGACGGGGAGTCTATCCTCATTCATCGAAACTAAAATGGTTTCGTACCGAGCGGTCTCAAAGAAACTTCCTTCCGCGGACGCTCAGACTGTGGAATGAGCTCCCCGCCATGATTTTTCCCAATGAAGTACAGCATGGGGCATGAGTGAAGAGATTTCTGCAGGATCGGCAACGCGCGAGTGATTGTTTGTTTGTTAATTTGTTCATGACCATGGATACAAGGTCCTTCAGTCGCATACATTTTATTTATAATATTACTTTAATATAGTCCGCACATTCACATTCACATAGTCCGCAAAATCAGTCACCGTCCAGTCATGTTTTAGTAAAATGGTGGTAATTGTACTAAAACTTATCACGGACTTTTTGAGACAACTTGCAAAGTCACGATACTCATATTCATTTCATTTCACTTCACTGGTGCACATGAATTGATCTTTATTGGATAAAATACCACCGATAATATGCAATAAAACTCAAAATACACGAATTTATGAAATTAAAAATGAAAACGCTATGTCACTCAGCAAGTGCCCGCCAAAAAGTCACGCGCGAGTGATACAACCTGGTGTTGCAAGCGGCCATAGGCTACGGTATCCGGCGATCCGTATGCTTGTGTGGTAACTTAGTTGTATATAAAAAAAAAAAATGCTGCTTTATTCTGTAAGGTGGAAGGTATTACCCCAGTCGAGGTGCTGTTTGAGCGAATAAATGCAATGCTCTCTGTTAAATTCAGTCTCGCTTCTTGAAATTCACACTTGCATGTACGTAGTATTTATATACTCTGAGCTTGCATATACAACACGATCTCAGTAAATTGATACTCAATAAAATCTGTCACCATTTTCTTATTATAATTAAGATGTTGATAAGATAATAATCATGTTTATTGAATTCAGTTAAAGGTCAGAAACCTTGAAAGCTCACGTTTTATTTTAACGGATATGGCGAAGGATATGTGTTTTGGTAGGGTTATCAAGAAAATAATTTTATTGCTCTTAATAAATACCTACCTAGCCCGTTATTCCATAATAAAGTTATGAATGAAAATAGTGATTAGTGAGTGAATATGAATAAAAAAAAATTGAGAGAGGTAGAGCATAGCGTTTATTCGCTTAAAGAGCAGCTCGACTGGGGAAGTACCTCCACCTTACAGAATACTGCAGCCAAATAACTTTATGTTGTGTAAAGTTGTGTTCCTGCGCGTGAGTAAGGTCGCCAGAGCTCATAGAGTAGGGGGGAAAGGTCGGTAACGCGTGAGCGATGCTTCGTGTGTTGCAAGCGTCCATATGGCTACGGTAACCACTTACCATCAGGCGGGCCGTATGCTTGTTTACCGACATAGTTGTATAAAAAAAAAAAACCAAACGCAACCCTGTCGAGTTCGGGCTCGTTTGATTTGTCTTGAAAAGAACTGATTCTAGAGTCTGATAATGAAGCTGGTCGACTATAATTTGGCTGGGTCAGCGTACCTGGTGACCACGGTCAAACTATACATGTCGGACAGTTGTATGTATATGCAGATTCTCGAGAAAACTCTTAAGCGCGATGCAGAATTTTGTAGCGCCACGCCATCTATCATTCCATGTGTGAACTATCTCAGTGTTACTGTCAGAAGTTTGAAAAGTAGGCAGGTGGTCCACTTAATTGTAAGTAGCTACCCTCGCCCATCGATATTAGGAATGGAAGGAGGATTGTCAATATGTTGTGTACCTATATATTATTATACAAAGCTTAGTGCTTACCACAAAAGGGAGAAGTACCTTTTACAGAAAAATGCAGCCAAATAACTTTATGTTGTGTACCTGCGCGTGAGTAAGGTCGACAGAGCTCATTGAGGAGTGGAAGGATTGGTAACGCGTGAGTGATGCCTCGAGTGTTGCAAGCGTCCATATGGCTACGGTAACCGCTCACCATCAAGCGTACACTATGCTTGGTTACCAATTGCATCGTATAAAAAAACAAAATATACAAATCTTTTCGTTTGCTCATCATAATTGTCAGCTTATAATGTCCCACTACTGAGCATAGGCCTGCTTTCACAAATCAGGGTGAAAGGGAGTGGGCAGATACTCCACCACGCGTGCCCACTGTAGATCGGTGGAGGTAGGCTAGTGGTCAACCTACTGTAGGAGTTTTTCAAGCTGCCTAGAAGGCCTCCAACTAGCCTAACGACTATCACAATTAACTGATAACCGGGACCAACGACTTTACGTGCCTTCCGAAGCACGGAAACGCTCGATTTGACATACCACTAAGCGGTCACGCATCCAAGTACCTACCGACCACGACGGTGGTAGCTTAACTTGCCGATCGATTAAGAACCGCTTATCATGCCACACTACGAGCGCTTCATCGCTTGTTTGCTCACTATAAATAAAATTAAGGTCAATCCCATTAATATTTTATAAAAAAAAGCCAAAAATGTTTGCATTTTTTCGCAATCCCTACACGGCACGCGGTAGGCATCATACGCAGTACAAACCGGTTGGAGCCCACCAATGCATCTTCGGTCCTCAGTGCCGACTGCCACGCACTGTAATAACACATGCTTGTGCCTGCCATATAACGGACAATGGATCATCTGTATACTATGTTTACTCTTTGGCATTATCTCCGCCGTTTATAGGTTCTATTTTACAATTTCAAAACTTTGTAGTGGTTATATGTAGGAACTAGCTGTCCCGCGCGGTTTCACCCGCATTCCCGAGGAATTTTATAATTTCTCAGGATAAAAAGTATCCTATGTGTTAATTCAGAACATATTCTATCTATGCGCCAAATTTCATCCAAATCCGTTTAGTAGTTTTTGCGTGATAGAGTAACAAACATACATATATATACTTTCGCGTTTATAATATTAGTAAGGCAGTAAGGATTTGTTAGGTGATAGTAATAACAAGTGGATGACATGTTCTCAGTATATTCTGTCATAAAACATAAAAATATGGTGTCTTATGCCTTTTTTAATAGCTTAAATTTTCCATTTTTTTTTTGTCTTTTATTGTGATTAATTTTGTTGTATTTATTTATTTATATAATTAAGGGAAACTAACAGCTTTGTTAAATACAGTTAATCTTTTTATGAAATTAAAAATATGTTTAAAGCTACTAATAAGTTTCCGCAATTGGAAATTAGTACTTATACAAATTGGGCGGACGGCCTGTTTAGTTGATTAACAATATTTATTATAATAGTTACAATTCATGTAAAAGAGATAGAATTTCTTATAAACGGTTTTAACAAAGAAAACAAGATGATATAGACAATAACATTATTAAATTTTATGCCTAATAAATGTATAAATGGGGTACAAATACCACATTTCCCTCTTGGGTATAAAGGGAAAGTAGCATTCGCACCCCATCCATACAATTGTTCCATATTTACAATGGAAAACTTAAATTATACATTATACATGTTGTTAATGTTGTGTATATAGTTGTGAATACTTATTGTAGTCTTGTTATTTGTTTGATAAGTATGTTCACTAATAATTATTAATTTACGTTGTTTGAATTCTACTAATTAGTAGTTATTATTTTGTTTGCTTACCTCTCTTTTATAGTGTATCATAAAAGCTTCAAATATACTTATTTTTCTATCATCAACTATCCGTGTAAACTTTTAATTGCCCCTCTATTTTGTGTTTCATTGTTAGCTCATATACTAAAAAAGTAATTTTTCCTTAAAAAAAAATATATACAACACAATCAAAGTTAGTATCTAATAAATTGAATTTACTACAATCCATTTGTATCGAACCTTATGTTTGAATCGTATTTATGTAAATAATATAGGAGGTAAAAAACCATTATTTGTCTACTCAGTTTATGGCCAGGCCATTATGCGTATTACTCTGATTTACTCAACCACAACGTACATGTAACTTTACACTCTACCATAATTTAAACAGAGTTGAAATTGCATTTTCTGACATGACACAGAGGAGAAATGCAACTCTTATCATTATAAAGTTTATTAATTTATGTAACGTGTTTTTGTTTGTTACCGTTTGAAGGCTCAACGGAACAACGAATTGCGATGAAATTTCACACATAGGTGGATCATAGACTGGAATAATATATAAGATACTTTTTATCACGGGAAAACATTAGATCGGGGCGAAAACTAGTTCAATATAAAAAGAGTAAGGTATTTTAACATCAGCAGCCCACAATAAACAGTGTAACGGAAAGTGTATATCCATTACAGTAATCTACTTTTTTTGGTACTAGACGCACAGATCGTGGAAGAGAAAATGTTATATTAATATTAATAAGTGACGCATTGTATATATATGTAATATTCATTAAGCGGTGACGTATTGGTTATGATTTTAATTTTTTTTTTTTATTTGTGTCATGATATTCGACCGGCTTTTAGGGATCTTGAAAGCTCATGGTGGCCGAGCGCGTACAAAAAGATTATCAAAACCTGTATCGAAAAATTAAATTAAAATGACAAGAAATCAATAACGTTATCTATTAATTATTACAGTCAGACAATCAGTTAACACATTTAAAGTCTGCAACGAAATTAATACCACATATTTATTGCTGAGTTTTATTATTTTCTGATCTTGGATAAAGAGTGGGCGCGAATTTGGGGCGTCGCGTGAAATGTAACTTTGGTTCCGAGCGATAATAAAGTTATTTACAACGCAATTCCTGAGAAATGTTGAGATCGATATGTTATTTATTAACTGAAGTAATATCTGTAAATGTATTTTAAAAATTAATTTAGTGGGATGGTTAAATAAAATTAAGTTTCGAATTTTAAAGTGCTTGAAGTGATCTTTTGTTTCGGCAGTTTTTTGGATCGCAATTTATACCATTTCAGTGGTAGTCAAAAAGTTCAAATTATTTTCTGTCATATTTTTGACAGTCTAGGTACTACATATCTACCCGGGATAGTATTATCCCACCAAAAAACATTTTAATCTAAAATGTTGTCAAGACGGGACTATATGGCTCGCACTGTCAAAAAGTTATCAGATCTCATGTAGAGCCAAGCTTAGAGTGAGTCCCATCGGACCCGGTGCCTCTGCCCCGTTAACGGGGCCGATGGGAAAAAAAGTGCCATCAGCCCCGGTAGCTCCGGTGTCTGTGTTTAACGAGGCCGATGGCACGATTTGCTCCCATCCGCCCCGGTGGACTTGACCTACAACGAGGTAGATACAAAACAAAATTAGCCGGCTCGCTGTTTTAAAGAGAAGTATGGCACGGATCAAGTTTCAATTGCCATTATTATATAAAAAACCTAAATCTACGTAACTGAGCTGGTTACCAGGGTAACAGAACTTCTTAAGAGATAAGCTTAAGAAAATCCAGTAAATTTAGTATAGAATACTCACACATACTGGCTTAGTACTAAAAATCAACTCAAAAATATTAGTAATTAATTTTAGTAATTAAGTAATTAGTATATTGTTTGCTTGTTTTGCGATATTATTATTAAAATATTATTTTTGTTAACATATTTTTTTTTTTTTGATAACCGTACTATTTTGTAATGATTTGTGAAGTTGAAATTTATGTCAGTTTTTTTTAAATAGCTCTTGTTTATGAAAATATTGTATTTGCTTACAATATACAAGTACATTAGGAGATTAGATGTGAATGTGTACGGACGTATGTACGTATATTTTTGCTAAAAAGAAAGCTATTTTGTTATGTTCTTGTTTTGTGACGTTGATTTTATGCTAGGTAAATACTGTTTTTCTTTATTGTTGATTTTAAAATAATATTTAGTTTAAACGATTAGAAACACTTCTATAAAAATAGTAAGTACTTCAGGTTTTAATGCGATTATTGGAGACTGATAACAATGTACGTATCTGTGATTATAGAAATTAAGTAGGTAGGTGATTATATTGTTTGCTAATGAGACTTTTTGTAATTTTCTTGTTTTGTGGAGTTTATTTTTTTGAATAGTTGATTATTAAAATATTATAGTTTTTCATATAATAAAAACTGATTAATATTTATCATTATTTTATTTACACGCATTACTTTCTCGGGTAGAAACGAGTTTCATCATATTCCGTTTTCGTCAAAGTCGCAATAGTACATTTGAAAACAAAAATTGATTGAGAGCGATACCAGGATAACAGAAGTTTGAAAGAATTATCTTTTGTAATTTCAAGTAATGACAGACAAAATATTTAAGGCGGTATATACCAGAATATTTAAAGTTTGGAAGTGTATTACCACCACCATAAGATTTTTATATATTGTTATTTTTTAAGATACCTTGTTAAGAAAAAAAAAGCATTTGGTTTTTACTTGTGTACTCTTCATCTTTTAGAATCAAACCAGTGTGTGTGAGTTCGAGCTAATCTGTTAAGAACTTCTGTTATCCTGGTAACCAGCTCAGCTACGTCGATTTAGGTTTTATATATATAATCAAACTGGCAAATGAACCTTTATCCGTGCCATCCTTCCCGTTAAAACGGCGACGCCGGCAAATTTTAGGTTTTGTATCTGCCCTATTGATGGGTTCAGGCCACCGGGGCGGATGGGAGCAAGTCGTGCCATCGGCCCCGTTAAACGCAGGCACCGGAGATACCGGGGCCGGGTCACTGAGGCAGATCGAAAAATGAGTGCCATCGGGCCCGGTACACGCACACATTGAAGCTACCGGGGCCGATGGCACACTTTTTCCCATCGGCCCCGTTAACGGGGCAGAGTCACCGAGGCGGATCGAAAAAAGAGTGCCATCGGCCCCGGTACACGCACACACTGAAGCTACCGGGCCCGATGGCACTTTTTTTCCCATCGGCCCCGTTAACGGGGCAGAGGCACCGGGTCCGATGGGACTCACTCCAAGCTTATAACTCTACACGCCCTAATTCTACAGGTTCAAAATCTGTGGCCGTTACGCTACCGTCACATGGGCGTAAGAAATTTACCTCCTATCAAACTTAGATTACTATTTCAGTCACCATCAAAGAATTTGTAAGCGTAGCGAAATCCTAAGTCTATGGTCACCATCGTAACTACGTTAATTAATGTCATATTATGTTGTTTGTAAGTAGCAATAAGAACCAGTTCTTAGACAATTGAAATGATATAAGCAGGTCCTTATTCATAGAACTCGGTGACAAAGTTAAGAGTTAACAATATACGAAGTTGAGTAATGCGAATAAAGCTTGGTGCATAATAGTGACCGTTAGCAATAATAGTCGCTCCGTAGGTGGCTAACGTGTGTACCACCCAGACTTTGTATTACAGTAAGGATTGGTACATAAATATGCACTTAGCACGCGTATTTCAGTTGTTATGATTGTGTTTTATTTTTGAGGTTCTTTTTTTAATAAATATACGTTAGGACTTTTTGGCGGAAACTTGAAGAGTGACGTTGCATTTTCATTTTTATTTTCATAAATTCGTGTATTTTGATTTATATTGCATATTATCGGTGGTATTTTATCCAATAAAGATTAATCCATGTGCACCAGTGAAGTGAAATGAAATGAATCATGTGTATCATGCCTTTTCAAGTTGTCTCAAGAAGTCCGTGAACAGTTTTAGTACAACCACCATTGTACTAAAACATGACTTTTATGGACGGTGACTGACTGAGGACTATGTGAAAGTGATTTATTGTGACTAGAACTTATACTATGGAAAATGGCAAAATACACAAGCCGTGTGACGCCAACATATTAAAAAAAAATTCAATACGTTATTTGTTGCAATATTAATTATGCGATAAATTGTTTATAGTCCTTTTTAAAATATTAAAAACATTTTATGTTCCTTAAAAATACTGGTTCTCCTTTTTACTTTTTCGTCCTAGTCCAAACATTTAATCAATACGGTTTTTATGTTTAATTGTAATATAAAAAAGAAGCAAAAAAAAGCGTGTGTATGCAACAAAAGTGAAAGTATAGTTTTTCGTTTTCTTCAAACTACTATTTACCGACCTTTTTGTTTCATTTTGAAACCACCATTTTTGTACCTAAAGAAGTTTCAATTGACTAATAACATCTCCGACATAATTAAACCAATCATCACCATAATTATGCTAATTATTCTACCACCATGCATTCACGGGCTTACAGTGCGTTCACAATGCAACAAGACATACGACCGTGCATGTCTCCCGTAACTCATACCCGTCGGATGTTACCAGTAACCAACCGTTACCATACCATTCACTAGTGTGTGTATAGCTTTATGTTGAGTGCGAAGATTTTTTATTTTCTTTTTTAAATCTTGTTTGACTACAATCTTACTTTGGTAAGCTTATTAGGTAGTGAAGCTCATCTCTCAAGTGCAGATAGTTGAAGAAGCTTGGACAATAGCTATCGAGGACCCAAACAGTACTGTATCGAACGTTTATAATAAGCTTTAGTTACCAAACGGAAAGTTGTAGAGTTTGAACTGACTGAGGTCTTTCTTTTTTTTTTTCAACCGATCATAAAATAAGGAGGATCTATTCGTCTGTTATTTTTTTTTTATGTTCGCCGATTCTTCTCAAATGGATTATCTGATTTCGATGGTTAAATTTAAACTGTACTGTATTACAGTTGATACCATGGTAGTCCCATATAAATTTTATTTAATTCGAAATCTATTTCGCTAATTCCTCACCACCAATGTGCCTTCATTGGCTACTGCCCGGTTTTTATATACAAAAACGAATCGTTTTGCTTACCAATGGTAGGTTTTTTATTGCCAAACTGGGCATATAGATCATTTCGTAAGCTTATTTTACCTGTGATAGCTACTTCCATATGGGAGGGTCTGCTATGCAAAGCTTTGATGTCTTTGCTTCATTATTAGTAAATATATAAAGAGTCCAATAACGGTCCCGTAAATTATGAAAGGACGGTACTGTTATTAATCAGTGCAAAAACACTTACTAGTTGCGGAAATCGATTGCTTGGTACTCTAACGGAATTTGACGTCACTTTGGCTATCACCTTTCTACTGAGATATTACTATATTTTTCTTCCTTTGACGGGACGATGGCCTAGTCAATGGTCTCGCACTATGTGGTTTCAAAGGAGCTTTCTAGCGCGGACATTTAGATTGTGAAACGAGGTCCCCGTGGTTTTCCCATGGGAGTACAGCTAGGGTTTTTCAAGACGGGTGTGAAGAGATTTTTCCAGGGTGTCAGTTTTTTTTTATTAGTTCATGACCATGTATACAAAGTCTTTCAGTCGCATACATTTTAATTAAAATATCACTTTCATATAGTCCGCAGATTAACTTTCACATAGTCCGAATTATCAGTCACCGTCCAGTTATGTTTTAGAAAAATGGCGGTCATAATTGTACTAAAACTTTTCACGGACTTTTTGAGACAACTTGTAAAGTCACGATACACATAATTCATTTCATTTCACTTCACTGTACACATGGATTGATCTTTATTGGATAAAATACCACCGATAATATGCAATAAAACTACAAGAATTTATGAAAATAAAAATGAAAACGCAACGTTCTGCAAATTCCCGCAAAAAATGTCTGGTCTCGCCAGTTATACCTTGGTACTGCAATCGCCAATATGCTATGAAACCCGCTTATTAGAGCCTTATGCTTGTTTCCTTAGAAAAAAATCCTTAAAAAGTCTCATATATTTTCACACCACGCAATGCAAATGCATTTAACCGGGGCAATAATGTCAGGTATTTAATTTATTTACATTCAGTTTAGGACATCCCTATAAATCTTTCCGTACAGTTACTTTACCCGCTAATAATGGATGCCACCGGTAGAATTCAGGTTTTTTAATTAAGCCGTCTTGTCAACAGCCATTAAGGATTTGTTTATCTTTTTCTTACACGAACAGGCTTGATACACGAAAATAAACCATAGCGTTCAATATTAGAGTAAATTTTTTAATGTTATTGGTTAAATTAAGAATTAAGTGACAAAAATAATTCAGAATGAGTATGTCTTTTTATCGAAAAACTCTTATAGAGACAAATTTTCCGCTTTGTCGTTTATTAGTCTAATGAGAATGAAAGAATGTCATTATGTTTTCTTTTATATCCGAGAAATAAATATTGGAAAAACGTTTCTCTGTGTAATGAAACATTAATTTACATAAGTACTTCATTTAATATATAAAATAAATTCTCCTCTTATAAGCCAGAATATATATTTAGGGGCTAGTTATTAGAAGCAATAATTTAGACTGGGTGGAAGTTTTTAAGATTTTTGTGAATTTGATTAAAATACCAAACTTTTTTTTATAATTTGCGCATAATATGTATTTCATAAAGACATGCATCCAATACGACTGCTCTCTTTATAAAGTGGTAATATAGAAGATGATAACAAACGGTATAGAGGATGTACAGTCGCGGACTAAAAATGTTTACCACCTCACGGTCTATAATCGCTTGCACATATGTTTCATAAGGTAGACCGGAAATAAAATGAGTTTTGAGAGACGTGGAGTCTATTTGACATGGAAAATAATTTAAAGAGGTATTATACTAAGTATTGAGTTCTCTTGATATAGCAATAGACCTATATCTAGTGAACTCAATACTTGTTCTTTTTTTGCATGAAGTCAATCGATCAGTCTTTTATTCAATTTAGGTAAATGTCAGTTTTTTCACGAACACACGCATCAGGTTCGCTGTAGGCTCGTTGTATGTAATGGTGCGTCTATGCTACGCGAAGCGAGCACGAGCCGAGCCCTACGAGCTACGAGAACAACGAACGAACAGGATTCGTTCGTTGTTTGCGTAGCATGTACGAACTTGCAAGCGAACGAGCATTCGTCTTGCACTTGACTGCGCTCCGCTCGATTGTCAGTTTTTTCACGAACACAGGGATTCGCATCGCGCTCGCTGTCGGCTGTTATGGACGCACCATAACAGTTTAAATTAAGAGGAAAGGATAGCTGGAAGAAATTTGAAAAATAGGTATTTAACAAATCTATTGCTGTCGCCATCAATCAATGCAATCCCCAGTTTCCTCCTCTAATACTGGATAGATTTTTTTTTCAGATAAGAAGAGCTTTGGCTATGTCTGTCGGTTTTCCTTTTATATTCGTCAAATTTGTTTGCTGGACGTCTGATAAGGGCAGTAAAAATGGTCAGCTTTTGTGATTTTAGATGGCTACTAATTCTTATAATAATTAATTTATGGAGAAAAACACAACCGAGGGACATATAGTGGTACCTACAGATTGCATGGTAAAATACTCATTGCTCTAGTGTCATTATCCAGAGAGGAAACTGAGGATTACGTTTGTATGGAACAAACGCCACCAGCTTAAACAAGAAATTAAACTATTCAAACTCCTGAGAAACAACCGTTACCGGCTGAAACAAATAGGTATTTTAACTTCATTTAAACCAACATAATGACAATCAGCTCAGCAGGAGTATAAAAAATAAAAGATACTGGCCATTCACAGTCAGTTTTAAAAGCACCAAAGTTTTTTCATCGTACCCAACCACTACCAAATTTAAATTAAGACGTTAAAAGGGACCTAAAACGATGCTAATGAGACCTCTTTCGGTTTTAATTTTTGCATAAAAAGGATCCAATGGGTCGCGTGGGAGGTAAAATTAAAATATACTTGCGTTGATGGTAATCTTTTTTCACTACCTAAATGGTGAATTTTATGCTGTATTTTGGTACGAAGAAGTTTTTAATTCTTTTTGTTTGTAGGTTTTACTAAACCAGTTTTTTTATTTCTTTTTTTCTTATCGCTCTGCAATGATGGCTAATGAAAATTGACATTATCTAATAGTTACACAGATTATTTCTCTCTGTCTAGTATGACCAATTTTTTTAGATATATCTGTATCAATAGTGCTCTCAAAAAATCCGAATAATCTAAACACTCCCAAAATCGATATGTAACAAAAATCGATGCAAACAATCGTCGGAAGCCGCAAGCCTTGGCTCGTTGAATATAAATTTAGTTCGGAATCGATTACCGTTATCGGCTGCATCGCTCGTTGGAATAGAATAGATAATCGAGAGCTGAGAGCGTTCTCGAGATACTACCAGTGCTATACAAAGCCTTTGATACTCTGAAACTTTAATGTAGTGAAATTACTTAAAAGAAAAACGTTTGGGGCTGCATAATAGTTTTGAAATAGCGTGAAGGTGTTTTGCAAATAATTATGTATTGTTAGAATTTACTTTAGTTTTATGAGAGGTAGAGCATAGCGTTTATTCGCTCACAGAGAAGCTCGACAGGAGAAGTACCTCCACCTTATAGAATACCGCAGCCAAATAGCTTTATGTTATGTTCCTGCGCGTGAGTAAGGTCGCCAGAGCTCATTGGGGAGGGGGGAAGGATCGGAAACGCGTGAGTGATGCTTCGTGTGTTAATAAGCGTCCATAGGGCGACGGTAACCGCTTACCATCAGGCGGGGCATGTTTACCGACTACACCGTATATAAATCTGGGAGTGTTTAGTTTACTTATAAGAGATCTATTTCTAGATCGATTTTTCCAAAACATTGCACATACAAATATTGCTCGTTTAATAGTATATATAGAATATAGTAGATATTCTT
The DNA here is from genome assembly GCA_951394255.1 of Polyploca ridens. Classification (NCBI taxonomy): domain Eukaryota; kingdom Metazoa; phylum Arthropoda; class Insecta; order Lepidoptera; family Drepanidae; genus Polyploca; species Polyploca ridens. Next base: position 3,020,766 of record OX596262.1, read on the forward strand.
ACTTACATGAGAAATTGTAGTAAATTATATGGTGGGAAATAAAGTGATATCAAACCTGAGGAACCCAAATTGTTGTTCACCCCTTCAGTAATCTGTAAGATGCTTACGTGCTCAATTCAAGCGAATTAACGCATTCTCGGATAGGAAACGCGCGTTACCGCTACCCGAGACAAACGATTTACATATCGAGCGGTTACGAGTAGGTTCCAAACGTTCCAGCTTAGAATAACTTTTTGTTGCAATTTATTATAGTATTATGTGAAAAGTCTGATATGAACAACTTGTATTGTGTAAATAAGCATAGGCTGAACCTCCACTGAAAAAAAAAATCTACAAAACTAGTTATGTAAGTTGACGTTTGGTTGTCGGGAAACTAACTTTAGTTACATTTAATCAAATAATTTAGTAATGAACAAAAACTAGTTTTGTTACTGGTAAGTTTAGTTCGCAAGTCACTTTGTTTAGGTTATTGGTCGTCAGATTTTGTGTTACTGTTAAATAAAATTTTGTAGTCACTTGTATATCTTTTTTTTTCAGTGCAGTGACACAGTCGGTGCATGGTAGGTATAGTCGCGGACTGAAAATAATTAGCACATTTCAAACTGGATTCCATCTTCCATCTCATACCGTGCGCAATAAGGTCTATAATAACACATCATATTAATAAACATATTACATTTTAAAAATAGTGAAATATTTTTAAATATCGAAAATAGCAAAAAGACTGTATGTATCTCGCCAACGCGCGTAATGCGAGAGAATTGCCACGAAATCGCCTCTGTAGTGCAATTCTGCTTTGGTTAACGTTTGCGTTGTAATAAAACATACTTACTTCAAATATCATAACATTACACAGAAACTATCATAAATGAAAGTGATCCACAAAGTGACAGGTTTTTTTTTATAATGGATACATAATACGACCTTAATAGGAGCTTCCTAAAATTAAACATTAATTAATTGACCAATTGAAAAATGTAGCACCGCACTACGAATGTTTAGAGAATAGACCGTGTCGACGGAATGACGTCATGCGTCGTCGTCGTCAGCTGTCAAAAAAACAAAGCAGTGCAATTCTGTTCTTTTTTGACAGCTGACGACGACGACGTCCGTCGTCGCGGTCTATTCTCTGTACATTCGTAGTGCGGTGCTACATTTTTCAATTGGTCAATTAATTAATGTTTAATTTTAGGAACCTCCTATTAAGGCCGTATTATGTATCCATTATTAAAAAAACCTGTCTCTTTGTGGATCACTTTCATTTATGATAGTTTCTGTGTAAAGTTATGATATTTAATTTAAGTATGTTTTATTATAAATTATTTATTATAAATCCAAGACTGTTCTTTGTCGAAATCAATGGGGAACAAAGGCCATATTCAGCAGAGGACATCTCGTGATAGAATATGATGATGATACTAATTTTATAGTGGTTATAGAGTTGGTATACATATTTCAGATGTCTGCAGCTCGGATAAGTCATATTATGGCCAGCCTTAAATCAGCCAATGATGAAGATATCTTGGAAAAACGTCGTCAAGCTCAACAGTTGAGACTTTTGGCGAGTAATTCTTTTTACTATTCTCGTTGAAATAAACATTGATTAAATTGTGCCCAGCACTATAAAAGTCCATGCATTTTTATTTACTGGAAATGCTAAAATTCTTACAAATTCTATATAGAAGTCTTTGATATCTGGCTTATTTTTATAATTCCTTATAAAAAAATACCTCGTCAAATTGGTAGTATGTACCTACATACGAGTATGTTATTAAACATAATTTGTGAAAAAAAGTTAATTATTTAAATATTTTTAAAATATGGGCGCTATATCTATTTTCTTTTTGTGAAGTTTATGTCCTAAATATTAAGATAAAGTTAAACTACTGAATAGCCTTCATATTAAACCTTTAAAATTGGTATATTCGGTACATTAAGTTTTACTAAAATATGGAATAAAATTTGCCTTTATCTAGTTTCCATATCATAAGTTTGCTTGGCTTGGGATTACAGCTCAGATCATTAAAATAAATGAAATCCACCCGCAGAGCGTAGTTGATGTTTACAATACACCTTCCAGTCCATTATAATTCTTTTGACCAATTCAAGTATTCAATTGTTTCGACATGCAATAGTCCGGGAGGTACTGATGCATTTTAGGTAGTATTAATAAGCCGATCGATGGCCATCTTTTTCAATTGATCTTGAATAACTAATAAGTGAACCACGCATCAGCGATGCACCCGCGGTGTGTTTAGGATTGGAAGGTTACGGAAGGGGTAAACTTTTTTTTTAAAAATTCATGCGAGCAACTGACGCGTGTTCCCCCCTCCACCATACAGCAGACGATTTTTTTCAGCTCAGTATGATGTCAAATACTTATGAAACAAGTTTGAGCCGGAGTACTATGTCTTTTTTTACTGTGAGTGGCTGACGACGGATGTGGTAGACTTGAGCACGATAAGATCAACTATACATTTCAACGTCAGCCGGCTTACTATGACTTTTGTGCTTGCAACGCTACCTCCCGGTCTAACCGCCACAACGGAATACGTCATGTGTTGTCGTCGGTTGCCGTCAAAAACGCTTCAGAATACCAAAGCTGTATTCGTGAAAAAACTGTCAATCGGGCGGAGCGTAGTCGAGCGCAAGCCGGCGAGGCCTCATTTTGAGATAAAAGTATTTGAAAAAAAAATATGGCATAATTTGTACAAAACAGAAAGTATTTACCTGAATTGAATAAATAACTTTGATCGATATGTTTATCAAAGATTCAAAGACATAGTTATTAAAAACTAATTTAATTAAACTAAAATTACTTCAGTAAGTAAGGTAGTCCGAGGACATTGTTTGGCGTCGCGGGACAAAGATACGAATCTCCATAGGTTCACTAACTAGATGGCTACTTAGCTCCATTATTACCTCCAGATTAAAGCAAAGGTATAGAGTATATTGCCCATTTGGCCATTTTCTTATTACAGAAAACGGTCACAAAAAAGTTTTAAGTGTTAAGGTGGTTTCTTTTTGGGTATATTTTAATTGATTCAGGACCTACGATTGGTGCGACCAACTACATAATGAAGTTCACATGCCGACAGATAGATGGCATGGCGCCACATTATCCTGAATCGGCGATCTGCATATATACAACTGTCCGACATGTACAGTTGGACCACGGTCCCCAGGCACGATGACCCAGCCTGGCGGAAGATCTTCCCATTCAAATGTGGGTGTTCACCACCCTGCACCTCCATAACGGTTATTTTATTTCTATTGAGACAATAATATTTGAATAGCATAGTATTGTATTGTGAATGAATGTTGTATTTCATCGATTAAGCTTATCAATTGACATCATCTTCATCATTCTCATTGTTTCTATTTACTTACTCTTAGTTAGAGTCGGCTCTTCATGTCGGCACTTCATTGTTGTTTCCAACGAATTTATTAATAACAAACAAACAACCGAACAAACCTACTACACCTATTTCCTTAAAATTGAGCCATTTTGTCAGTATGCCCTTAATGGAAGCTGTACGATGTACAATTAATTAGGGCTGCCTATCTCGGTGGCCACGATCGCTATGAATCACAAAGAGATCGATCTGATAGTGAAGACAGTGGCCTATCCAGAAGAAGTAAGTATAATGAGGTCTTTCAGAACATCTTAGTTTAGAATCTGTAATTATACGATAATTCTGCTAATAATGCTTTTCGTCTGTACCTATGCTTAGGTATATCTTTTTTATTGTTAATTATTTGGAAAAAAAACCAAACATAGTCAGATTGTCCAAAAAATATTTAAAAAATGTAACCTTGCTGAGTTTCTTGCCGAATTCTTCTCAGTTGAAGACCGAGTTCCGAACGGGTGGTAACTTCAGTAAATGTGACCTTCATAAGTGCCCTTCTGGGGCCTAAATTGAATAAATGGCTTTGACTTTGACAGTCAAGCTGCTCTTTTAGCCTTTCTTAAAACCATAACTCAGAAGTAGTAACCACTCTAACCAATCTGATGGTAACTTCAGTACCTAAGTGCGGTTATGAATCTTTATAAGACCTATGTTTCTTATCCCAACTTTTACTTCAGCCCCATTGGCAATCAGCTTGTCTAGTGATGTAGTTTACCCATTATCATTGTCTTCATTACCTCAAGTTTCCAACTTACTTCATTAGAAGATATCATAATTGTATCGTGAGCTAAACAGTACAGTAACTATTTTACTATTTACATAAGGAATATGCCTAACGTCTTCATACGTAATATGAAATAATAACAGAAGCCAAAATCCTTTAATCTGTTCTGTTATTATAATCAAGCCCATATAATTAGTTAGAGCTATCTTAATGTTGTAAGATAACTAGATAAGTTAATTAACTGTTTAATTGAAATGTGAGATCTGAGGATTTTATACTGTGTTTGTACAAAGGCCAGGCCATTTTCCGCATAAGGAATTAGCAGAAGTCACGTGTTTTATACTAAGCTTATCTCATTTTCTAAACGAAATACAATTCCACAAACAGAAGTGATTTTTGTTATTTGATGGACAGGCGGATTACACGTTTAAAAGAAGAAAATTTTACCCACTTCAAGTATATCTGCCAGAAAATACCGGTATATGCTTGGTAATAAATTTTCGTTGGTTTCGTTTCGTACATGAGGTTGGTACCAACCAACCGGGTACTACAAATTACCTTAATAAAATTATGCTAAATCCATGGTCATAGTCTCGTTATTTCGAGCAGTTTTGAATATTGAATAGCTTTGAAATCATAATATTCCTTCCTTCATAGAAATCCTAATTCAATGCGTCATTTATTGACTGTTCTACAGACAAACAAAACTTATTACATCTGTTGATCAATATACCATTATCAGTATTAAAATAAAAAAAAATTAACATACGGAATGTATTGTCGACATTTCGGCGGAAAAACAAGTTTACAGAAAATGCCGAACTTTTGACACACGAAAGCAAACTCGTCCCAATTCCAGTATAGGTCCAATGATTTGTCAATGTTTGTGTAACTGTAACATGAAAGAACTGTTCTACAACAATCTGAACAACAATTTACAATCAAAGTTTGTTACCTATTGGAAAAATGTAATGAAAGGGTGCGCTCATGCGATGGTAAAAATGTGATAGTTTGAATTGTGTTTGGCTTATTTTCTTTAATAGGTAGCAAGTTGGCTATCTTCATTTTATATTGACGTTTATTACGACGTTACATGATCCCATTAATTATGTCTTTCGTATATAGAGCTCTATTTCCTAACTAATATTATAAAGTGAGTTGGGTTGTTACGCCTCATCTACTCAACCGATCATCATGAAATTTGGCATGCAGATAGCCTATGGTATAGAGAAGGATAGGCTACTTTTTATCCCGGGAACGCAGGTAAAACTACGGGGGATATAGGGACTAATTATGTATACAGAAAATGTGAAAATTGCCGACCAGCAGAAGAGACAACCTCGAGTAAATATTTTGAACCTTCAAGATTGTGTAGTGTAGAGCATTTAGCCATAGACTCATAAAATCTCTTGCGTTTGATATATTGAATAAGGTACTTTTATTGCTATTAGCCAGTGCAATTGACAACCCTAAAACAATAATGTTCGAACATCCTAATCACATAAGCAAAATGTACCGAGTCCTTTTCCTTCGTGCGTTCTATACTTCTATATTATTAAGCCACTGAATTGTATGGCATCTAACTGGTTTTCGGCGTCTATTTTATTTTATAGTCAATGGCTGTGCATGGACCTTACAATAAAGATATAAATCAAGCGTTGAGCGCTGAATAAAATCGCTTAAATCTCATTTTATCGCTCGATCGCCTGCTTCTTCATATTATACCCCTATGTACAGGATGTATTTAATGTTGTAACAAACTAAATAAGTTTAGTTTTACAATACATGTTGAAAAATATAATAATCTATCTTTATTTACAACAAATATGTGCCATATACCTATAGAACATTTCCTCAAGTCTGCCGCTGCTTCCGATTAACGTCAAGGTTTCCAAAAGGCTGGCAGCGTTTCCTCTTATGATAGCCAAGCTGACGCATTGGCGGAAAAAGCTCCTCGCCCGCTGGTCTCCGGATCTCTATCAATTTTGATGACAAAGTGCGAGCAAAACGGCGAGCTTCGGACCCCCACGGTCCCATGGTTTCGACCGCAAAAGGTATAAAAATATAATTGGGTCCAATCGATGCGTATTTTTGAATTTAGAATTAATAAATAATAAATTATGTTTAGAGGAAAAATTTAAATATAAATTAAAATGTAGGTGTGATAGTTTATTGCAATTTTTTTTTAAATAATTTATCTTTGATATTTTGTTTAACTTTTCATCTTTGTTTTCTTAACCAGTTTTTTTCTATAATATATACTATATAGAAATAATAATGCTAAAAACGATACCTGATATTTTTTTCTCAAAGCTAGACCTTATTTCATCCTGTCGCGTGTCTAGTAAGCTGTCATAGCAGTGATATATGGATAAGCGGACTATGTTGTCCAGTATTTATGGCGTATGAAAATGTCAAAGATATTACCAACTAGATTGTTCACTGTAGTAGAATAACTTCAGTTTTTTTATATTATTAAATGGGCTTGCCTGCTTTTTTATTTATTGAAATATTAAATTATCGTGTCTATTCGCGCGCAGATTATTATCAAAATATGATTTTGACTCTTTTATTTTCACAGATTAAGCTTGCTATAGTGCCTTTCATAAGCTTATAAATATAATTATATCAATAGTCATGATGATTTTTAGAGAGAAAATATATTTTTCATCACTAAAAGGTTTCACTCAGAAACTAGAAACTCACGATGTTAAAAGGTAATTTAACTAAAAAACACAAAATAATCACTCTGTATTCAAGCCAATCGCCCGCGGCGGCAGTCAGCGTTGTCCGCTGTACACTGTACGTTGACTGTAAGGTGTTATTTTGACGTAAGCCATGTTATATAACAGTGAGCTTTATTACTATTCCTGGTTAGGTTCTATTAAGTCTTTATCATAGATTTACTAGAAGGAATCTTAGATAGAATGGAAAATATAGTCTTGATTAATAACTATCAGATATTGGTGCTGTTTCTGTTGTTCACAACTAAACTAATTTAGTCTCACTATATCTCTTTCTAACGAACAATATAGGGAAAGGATGTAAGGAAATTTAGCCCTGTCAAATTAGTCTAATAATTACTCAGATGAACGCTGCCAAGACTAATTTGATAGCTTTAGATATATTCTATCCTATTTCAATAATGTGTGTAAGAAAGAGAGGTTATATAATTAAAATTAGTTTAGTGTGATTTACAACAGAATCGGCACCATTATGTGAAACGTGCTTAAACGTATAGCATTTTGAGAATGATGACAGTAAAGTTGTTGAAGATACAGATATTAGGATTTTTCCTCAATTAATCCTCATAATCATGAAAAAACAACAACGTATGACATTAAAATTAAAGATGGTTATTAATTTAAAAAAAAAAGTGATAATAACTATAATTATTTTTGTATAATATTCTAGAGACTTGCGATGTAATTCGCCCGTCGAAAAAAGCTTGAAAAAGGTCACTTTTGCCCTCGCTGTCATACCGCAGGTCATACTCACAGCGACATCGTGTCAAACATTTGTTTGGACCCTACGATTAGTCTGGTTGCTTGCAAAAAGTATTGAAATAGTTCTTTGAATATCATATACGGGTGGATATGACATTACGACAATAAATGAAACCACGTAAAGTACTCATAAATACGATCAACTTTTACAATGAGACCAACTTCGAAATCGCATAAAAAGGTCTGAAGACATCTCGGCTAAAATGTATGAAAAGCTGTATTTTTTTTTGCAGTTAAAGTCATTTTCATCATCATATCAGCCCATGGATGTCCACTGCTGAACATAGGCCTCCCCCATTGATTTCCACTTCGAACGGTTCTGGGCCGCTTGCATCCAGCGGCGCCCAGCGACTCTGACCAGGTCGTCGCACCACCTGGTGGAAGGTCGTCCCGCTCGGCGCTTTCCAATACGTGGTCGCCACTCGAGAACCTTTCTTCCCCATCGGTTATCGGCTCTTCGAGCGATGTGGCCTGCCCATTGCCACTTGCAGTTAAAGTAAAAAGAAGAAATGTCGTTGACGTGTGTCGAAATATGGCAAGGCAGCGTTGATCATACCCGTGTCACATAATCTAGTTACAGTATTACCCAACTAATAAGGCGCGTCGTGGATCTTCGTTCGCACAGAAAAGAAAGTATGGCCCCGAAGATTAACGAAAGAATGCTTAAAACTTACAATCAACCTTAGATCACTACTATACGGTTCATAATACACTGCAGCTGTTAGTTCCATCTCACTCGCAATTCACGCCCCTCCGCACGGCGCGCGCTAACATGGCGGCAGCTGCCGACCAATAGCATTTCCTGCGCTTTGAAAATGTATCTTCTGCGCAGGTACATCGGTAAGCCATATTAGTTGGGTACTACTGTACAATCAGTCTATTAATATTCTATCTCTATGTAGGCAACCTTTATTAACCTGGGCATATCCAAATAAACTAGGCGGTCTACATAAAACCAACCTATTACCCGTCCTCATTAAGAGGCTTTTTACTTTAGTCTTTTTACCTTCGAAAAACCGCAAAAAGACCACTTCTCAACTGAGAATCGCGTTTAAATCGCTCAGTTAATATAACCCTTCCCCTGTCCCCATTTCTGGGCCAACATGACTGCCCGGCCGGTTGGAATGGCATCTTTGGGGCACAATTTTGTTGTTGGGTAAAGGGCTTTTTATATTGGTAGGGTAAATGAATCAAATGAATTCTTATTACAATATTCTAAATGTTTCTAAGTTTTCAAACTAGTCTTATAGGCAACTAAATACGTAATAAATAACAGTAACCTCATATTTTTTAATTAGGACCCAAATAATGGCATCAAGTAGTCACTGTCACACAGTTTACGAGGTTCAACAAAATTTGTTCGGATATTTTGTTTGATTTGTTTTTATGGTCTTTTGCTATGTTACCACTGGTACTTGCCTACTTACTTGCTTACTTGGTCAGTACTTGCCTTAGCTTGCAACGAAAATGTATTCTTTTAAACTTTAATGTCAACCACAAAAAGTTCACAGGGGGCCAAGTCTGCTAAAATGTCATACAGACATGATACTATTGCAATTCCATTATCATTGAGCCGATGTGCGCAGTCTACTAATTCATAATGGTCTCATAATGAGAGAAAAGAATTTTAGTACAAAAACTGTCAAAACTGACAACTAAAAAATTATATATGTTATAGAAATAATATTTATTTTAAAAACTGTTAAAATTCTAATTATGTAATATCTCAATACTTTTGCTATACCTGTAAAAGGTCACTAAGTTCTCTAAGCACTGTTTGTAATAGAATAAGACCTTTGTACACTTAGTTGCATAATAAATGAATATGAATATGAATATGAAAAGATCATTGTGGCACGATTGTAGTTTCAGTGGAAAATCATAGGAAAGCTATTATGGCGCCATTATGACGCCATTATGATGCCATTATGACGCCATTATGACGCCATTATGACGCCATTATGACGATATTGTGTTAGTAGACTACCAAAACTGCAAAATGTGTCAATTTTGACACCACTGATATTTCATTGGAACACAATTGTAATAGCAGAATTGGGCCTCAGCTTATGAGTTTTATAATACCAGTATGGACACACTCTTACGGCCTGGGACAGTAGGGGTTGGACCTGTTCAAATAGATTCAGCTACAATAAGTACGACTTGTGAAGGCCGCTTTATTTATTTATAACGCTATATGGAATTATTTATTTACTTTTATGTAAATAATACATTTTATTGAAAGGAATATGCAACGGAAAATATGGGAAAGGTTGCCCTTTATGATATAGGCGAGGTGAATTTTCGTCACATAAAGAAATACTTTTAAAAACTATAAGGAAATTATCATATGTCTGGAAAAATATACAAAGTAAATTTTTCTGCGAATGGTGTTCAATTTTTTTTTAATAAATGGATCCTAAGAATTTCGGTCTAGGTATTTCCTATTTTGTGACCATAAGACATTTCCAGATTATAGTTTTAATCTCCTTCTAAAGTTTTTTCTGAAACTATAAGAACTATGTGTGTAACCCCCCTGTAACTTTTAAAATAAGAGAATGATAAAACTAAAAAAATATATAAGATGTACATTACCATACAAACTTCCACCGAAAATTGGTTTGAACGAGATCTAGTAAGTAGTTTTTTTTAATACGTCATAAATCGTAAACCGCAATTTACATTTCATTCAATCAACTCAAATATAAAAAAAAAACATTTTTATATTATATTACTTGCTGCTACCTAGTATTTATATACTCTGACCTGCTACGGAACCCTTCATGGGCAAGTCCGACTTGCACTTGGCCGCTTTTATTTTATGCTTTTGGCCACTGACCCGTCTATAAGGAACGATGACGGAGCCTAAGAGTATTTTTTTAAATTTTATTTAATAGTACCTACATAGGTGCTTGTTGGAGTATTTGCATCTGCCCCCGTTCACCCTCATTTGTGAAAGAAGGCATGTGCTTAGGAAACTATAGGCTGGTAATGATTATGAGTTTGTACATAATATATATTTTAATATTTTTTTTTCAGATTAAATTTTTCCTTAAAGCCAGAGGACTGCATTTTAACCACAGAAATTAGAAAGTAAATATTAATAGTAACCAAATACATTATTTCATGGTATAGTAATCCACCAATATACTATCTAAAACTTGATTCTTCCTCTGGTTTTAGTGACAATATATATAAATATTTATTTTCTAAACAAAAACGTTCCCTCACACTTCCTTGGCAAAAGGTAAATACGTTTCAACACTAAGGTGCTTTGTCCCCAAAATTAAAAAAGAAGATGAAAAAGCGCCAACACCTACAAAGTTACGGTATTGCGTCCTGAGCAGACCCACAGATCAATTTAATATAACTTGTTTCGGAACATAGAAATAATGGAGAAGGTTCATTCGGAATAATAATGTTTGCACTAAATACACTACTGAAGATAGCTGTAGGTAGTTTGTTTCTAGCTAAGTTATACACGGTGACTTAAATCGTTTTAACGCTAGAACAAACGTTTTTCAGACCATGGTCTACTTACATTCTATAACAAGAAATAAAAAAAAACTTTGGTTTTTGAAAAAACAAAATAAAGTTAAAAAAGTCGGGATTATCGTTACTCTTGTAGACACCGCGCTTGCACTTCAAAGTAGTTGTGGCACGGCGGCACGTTAGTTTTGTAGGAATCCGCGGCTTCCTGGCTTTTCGTAATTTTTCTGATATGTGGATTTTTTCAAAAATCAATGACGTTTTTTTTTCATTTATTGTTAGGTATACAGGTCGTTGTTTTGGTCAGCGACGAGCGACTCAGGGTCGATAATACAAATGATACTGGTTCTAAAAAAAATACTTTATTAAATAATTAAAATATTTTTTTTTTTTGAAAATCATGTAATAAGCTAAAGTGTAGACATAATACTCAACGAGAGTACGCGGGAGTAAAGAGGTGGGGCGATGGCGGCTTGCGCCTAGTTCTAGTCTGCGTACGTGCCTAGTAACCATACATTGCAGTAATTTTATTTCAAATTGAATAAGGTATTTCTCATCATATTTACAGTATTTAATGGAATTAAGTCCATTTTTGGGGAATATATATTTTGTACTACCGCCCCTGGGTCGCTTGTCGCCGACCAAAACAACACCCTGTATAATGTAAGTAGACCATGGTCTGAACAACGTTTGTTCTAGCGTTAAAATGATTTAAAAGTCACCGTGTATCCAAATGATCTTATTGTTACATTACAAGCTTTTATTTAACTTGCAATGTATGTATCTAAGTTTGTCCGGGTGGAATCTTGCAAGTCGAATTTCACCGACTTCCAGTGGTCGGATTGACTTGATATTTTGTATACATTAGTATATTGGAGGACAAAAAAAGCATGTATTAAAAATGTTTTTTTTACTAAGAACTTATTTTAATCATATATTTAACTGGTATTGGAATAAAATTAAGATTTCAACTAGGCCGTACGCGAAATATTTATATACTAATTCAGATCCTCATCTTACCGAAAAACTACTTTCAATATTTTTCTGGTTAGCATAGTCAATAATCATTCATCACAATCATAATAACAAATACCTACATATAATAGATTTTCGGAAAATTATTTTATATTTAAAATAAAAATTACAACTTCGGGTTCGTTTGATATACATAAATTGTATTAAAAAAATTCATAAAGTTTTATTAGACTTTTAAGACTTTTTACAATTAATTTACATTAGGAATTAAATAATTATTTAATAGTAACAAAATAACGAGCGTACATATTAAACTAAACATATTAAAATATAAGAAATATAAAACAAAGTGGAGGTAGATTTAATTATTTTTGTGCATGAACCACTTAAAACTTAACATTTGAGTGAGCGATATAAAATAAATTTTATTAAAATAAAGTAAGGAATTTTAGTAAGGAATTAAGGAGTAAGGAATTTGGAAAATGGATGTGGTACTACCACATCCATTTTCCAAATTCCTTACTAAATCTCTCTCATCCACAAATCCTGGTATCACAGAATCGTTTTAAAATCATTCATCATCTCGCAGAATGATTCCGCACCCTCCCAGATTTGTGTTTGTATCGCCAGAGGCCTTTGTGAGGCCGTTAATGGCCTCAAACCTGCTGAGTCAAGTTTACGTAATACGTATCTTACAAGGCTGTGTAATATAGGGTGATGACCCTATTGATATTATCTGGGTATGTTTTTGATATCATATTTTAGAGGCATTTTTTCTGTGAAAGAACTTGTGAGTAAATATTATAACAAAATGAATAAAATACTTCTATGAATCTTATAAAGCTACCTTATAATTCCTGTCATTTGGCAAAATTAAAATCAATGTTTTCAAGTGATTTTCAAGGCTTTTTACGTTTCTTTACGATAAATTTATTAGTAGATGCTTCGGAAATTTCAAATAGATTTACGTGGACTTTTAATAAAATAGCTATATTTATTTGCATTTATTAATAAGATAGCTATATTTTAGCTACATTTTAAAATAACAACGGCTATAATTATAGTTTGAATCCTGACTAATATTATAAATGCGAAAGTGAGTTTGTTTGTTTGTTTGTTACGCCTTCACTCCTCAATGGATCATCATGAAATTTGGCATAGGCTTTTTATCCCGGGAACGTAGTTGAAATCCGGGACCGCTAGTTAATTATAATTAAACAACAGCTATAATTACAATTATAATTTTCAACGACTGTCCCTTATATGTATACAAAAACAACAGCTATAATTCACAACAATAGAACATACACCCATTCACTATTCATCTCACATTATTCCCCAACAACTTAGCTACCGACCGAGTGGTCAGCAAAAAGCCGAGTTTACACTCTCGTGTGAAATCTCATAATTTCACGAAGTGTTCTTAAGAACAATTCACACCGGACTGGTCACACTCAAAGGGCATTTCGCGAAATCCCCCGCATCAGGGCGACGTTTAAAACTCATTGTGGTTATGGCAACAAAGAGCTGTCGCACAAAAGAGCGGTTTGGGATGCGTGGACGCTGGATATCGCTTAATGGATGTGACATGAAAGTTTAACAGATTTTTCAAGTATTCAAATTATATTTACAGAAGTTTATTCCAAATAAAGGTTTTAATAATAAATAAAAAATTGAGTCATTCGTTATTAGGTACTTATCTACTTAAGTACCTATTTTAGAGGCATTTTTTCTGTGAAAGAACTTGTGAGTAAATATTATAACAAAATGAATAAAATACTTCTATGAATCTTATAAAGCTACCTTATAATTCCTGTCATTTGGCAAAATTAAAATCAATGTTTTCAAGTGATTTTCAAGGCTTTTTACGTTTCTTTACGATAAATTTATTAGTAGATGCTTCGGAAATTTCAAATAGATTTACGTGGACTTTTAATAAAATAGCTATATTTATTTGCATTTATTAATAAGATAGCTATATTTTAGCTACATTTTAAAATAACAACGGCTATAATTATAGTTTGAATCCTGACTAATATTATAAATGCGAAAGTGAGTTTGTTTGTTTGTTTGTTACGCCTTCACTCCTCAATGGATCATCATGAAATTTGGCATAGGCTTTTTATCCCGGGAACGTAGTTGAAATCCGGGACCGCTAGTTAATTATAATTAAACAACAGCTATAATTACAATTATAATTTTCAACGACTGTCCCTTATACACAACAGCTATAATTCACAACAATAGAACATACACCCATTCACTATTCATCTCACATTATTCCCCAACAACTTAGCTACCGACCGAGTGGTCAGCAAAAAGCCGAGTTTACACTCTCGTGTGAAATCTCATAATTTCACGAAGTGTTCTTAAGAACAATTCACACCGGACTGGTCACACTCAAAGGGCATTTCGCGAAATCCCCCGCATCAGGGCGACGTTTAAAACTCATTGTGGTTATGGCAACAAAGAGCTGTCGCACAAAAGAGCGGTTTGGGATGCGTGGACGCTGGATATCGCTTAATGGATGTGACATGAAAGTTTAACAGATTTTTCAAGTATTCAAATTATATTTACAGAAGTTTATTCCAAATAAAGGTTTTAATAATAAATAAAAAATTGAGTCATTCGTTATTAGGTACTTATCTACTTAAGTACCTAACAATAATACGGACAACTTATTTTTACTGGATCTAACAAACAGACTAAATTCTTCCTAGTTATTAAATTAATAATAAACTTATTTTGCTCAAAATAATTTCAATGATTTGCGAGTGAATGAAAGTAAATTGTAAAGGAAAAAATAAATAAAAAATGGATTGTTATTACTTATCTACTAAAGTACCTAACAATAAAGCGGAAAACAAAACTTATTTTTACCGGATCTAACAACAAGGACTAAAAGTCTTCCTAGTTATTAAATTAATATTAAACTTATTTTGCTCAAAATAATTTCAATGATTTGCGATTAAGAGCCACATCCAGTCATCCCTACATCCCAACAATCGTTTGATCTCAACAAAAGGTTTCCACATTATACTGCCTTAAGAACACCTCAAGGAGGCCTTATCCGGAAGATGCCACTTGTAATGTAAATACGCTATTGTGTGGTGAAACTGAGAGGTGTTCCGACAGTTCCCAGTGGACTTGATTATTTAATTACTACCCGTGACCGCCGTGCGCCGCTACGGTTCTCGGTGTGGTCCAAAATTGGTGAATTTCTTTAAATTATCGGGCTACATTTGAAATTCAAACAACGGGAATTAAATTCAGTAAATTTTTACGTAGGTATCGATTTAAAAATCACTAAATTACAATGGAAATCCTAACTAATATTATAAATGCGAAAGAGAGTTTGTTTGTTTGTTACGCCTTCACGACTCGACAACTCAACGGATCATCATGAAATTTGGTATGCAGATAGCCTATAGTATGGAGAAGGACATAGACTTTTTATCCCGGGGACGTGGGTGAAACCGCGAGGGACAGCTAATCTAGTTCATAATAATGTAGTCATTTTGTTAACTTATGAAAAGTGCCTTATCAGGGTCTAAATTGAATAAATAAATACTTTTTGAATTTGAATTTAATAGAAACTCACATCCAAATAATACTTATTTGGATGTGAGTTGTGATCCAATCTCGCAAAAATGTATGCACGTATTTGAATGAGCTTAGAGAAGAGCAACAAACGAGGTAATCTCGTAAGACATTTTAATTTCATATCTTCAAATGTGGTTGGAAATTTTCAAATTTAATTACTTCAGAACTAAAGAGATATAAATCAACTTTAATAATGACATCTTATTTGTATAATCTACTTATAATATCTAATCTTATGAGTAAAAAACATCAAACTTATAAGTCTGACTAGTCTTATTGGATCAAAATCATCTTTGCGATTTCTTAGTTATTACTTATAAATTATTCAGCGTGTTAAACTAACTTAGGTTTCAAAAAGATTTGATTAGGATGTGTCCAGTATACTTACATTGTACTATATAACAACAAACTAAACGGAAATGTTTATTGGCTGACAAAGAACTGCCATTGTTTATCTTATCACTAAGCAATGCAAAGTGCGCGGAGATAAAATATTGCTCTAGACTCCCAACTTCCAAGAATATTGTAACATTGTTTCTTTACGAAATTTGAGGTTTGTCTTACCACTGTTATGTATCAGTATTCCGAGGGATTGACTTATTAAATTGCTATGAAGAACCATTATTAAAATTTAGTCAAATCGATATAAAAATATAGCCTAAGTAAGTGATGATGTGGCCGAAAGTGGTAAGCATACAAAGCTTAGAAGAAACTGCTGGCTCTAAAGTGCAGCTGTCGGAACACACTGATAGTTGCTTGGCGACAGATTTCCAACTTGAGGGTGGTAGCCAGCCATGATTTCCTCACGATGTTTTTCTTCACCGAAAGCTCAGGCTCATTGTAAGATTCGAACCCGTCCTTCGTCTTCCTTCCTTCCTTCCTCGGCACTACCTTCCTTCTACCGACTTCTACCTTCGTCTCGACATCCAACGTCACTACCACTGAGTTAACATCGCCTTATATGCAAGCATTCTGGTCACAAGATCCACGAGGTCCACCAAGCGTTAAGAGAACAAACTAATCCCACCAAAAACAATTTCATGTAAAATGTTGCCACAACGAGACCATACGGCTCGCACTGTCAAAAGGTTATCAGATCTCATGTAGAGCCAAGATTATAACTCTACAAGCCCTAACTTCACAAACTCTACACCTTAGTCAAAATATGTCGCTACTACAAGAAGTATTGTACTACAGAAAAGTAATTGACAGTGAATAATGTTTTCACCTTACGCCCATGTGTTGCAAATGTTTTATCCTTATCCTAACTAATATTATAAATGCGAAAGTGAGTTTGTTTGTTTGTTACGCCTTCACGCCTCAACTACTCAACGGATCATCATGACTTTTGGCATGCAGATAGCCTATGGTATGGAAAAGACAGGCCTATTTTTTATCCCGGGAACGCAGGTGAGGTGCAGGGGGCAGCTAGTATAATATTTTAAATGCGAAAGGATGGATGGATGTATGATTTTTACTCAATCACGCTTCAATAACTCAACGGATTTGGATGAAATTTAGCACGCTCATAGACATATTCTATGAGCGTGCTAAATTTCATAAATTTTTATTCTAGTAATAATAGCATAAGGTAGGCCACTAACGAAGGGTTTTACAATATTCAAACCACAGCGATCGATTCAAACCTTAGGGGTAAAAAAATTGTATCTCGCTACGGAAAGCTTATATTTTCTCACTATAGTTGCTTAAGTTTCCCAAAATTGCCAATGGTCCGAATTAGTGGCACCACAAATCCACAGATCAGACACAACCTTCATTAGGAAAGAATACGACTGAGTACCTTCATAATAATTCTTCATTCAAGCTATTCCCAACAAAGAATCATACATCCATCACATACCCACCATGTAATTGCTAAAACCAAGCACTTCTAAAACGAGCATTGTCTCAAACGCGTGCAAAATCGGTCGTACGCAATTAGACCGCCGAGTAGACATGCAGAGTTATTGCCTTTTAAATCATACGGGACTAGTTTATACTCCGTGTTGGGAATCCAAGGTGGATGGTCATCTGTACTGGTCCAGTAAATTGTAATGGTGTCCAAGGTTTATATATAGCTTTCCCGGGGCCCAAGTCTGCTATTACAATTGTGTTCCAATGAACTATCAGTGGTGTCAAAATTGACACTTTACAGTTTGCTAGTCTACTAACACAATAGCGTCACAATGGCTCCATAATAACTTTCCGATGATTTTCCACTGAAACTACAATCGTGCCAAAATGATCTTTTAGTTGTTAATTTTGACAGTTTTTGTACTAAAATTCTTTTCATTCATTATGAGACCATTATGAATTAGTAGGCTCAATGATAATGAAATTTCAATAGTATCGTGTCAGTATGACATTTTAGCAGAATTGGGCCCCGGGTGTTACTCGCGTATTCTTGGTCTAATTTTAGCGATAGACTTTAGGATATTTTAAGACTCAGTGACGTCGAACAACTGGTTTGGTATCCTACAATGATCTTATCTATGTAGTACCCGCCTGGATGGGTGTGTTCCGAATTCCAATAGGTGCTCTTGAGAGCCAATTCCTTTCTAAGTTTTGTATGCTTAACACCTTCGGCCACATCATCACTTACCATCGTGAGACTGTGTTCAAAAGTAGACCAATAAAAAATAAAAAGAACTAGGCACCTACATAATCTCATAATTGGTGAAAAATTTTAACCATATTTGTGTCATATTGGCAGTTTTTTGGACATCACACAATATTACTGAATGTGTATATTTTGTGTCATATTGGTGGTTTTGGACATCACACAATATTACTGAATGTGTATATTTTGTGTCATATTGGTGGTTTTGGACATCACACAATATTACTGAATGTGTATATTTTATGTGACATTTTGGTGGTTTTTGGACATCACACAATATTACTAAAAGTTTATATTTGTTTAATGTATTTATTTGTTTATTTTGTAACGTAATATGATATTATATATAATTATGTAATGTTGTGTGTATGTCGGAATAAATGTTTTTTCTTTTCTTTTCTTTCTTTTTATTTTTGTGTTCACTCAGAAATAGAATACTTGACCGGATGGGTCACACTTTTACTTGCTCCATTTTTCAACGTAAAATTTGATTTTGATTAGTGAATTTATAGCCAGGTATACCAGCGATTAGAATATATTGAAAAAAAAACTGTAGTTAATAAGCAGTAGAAACCATATATTTGGCATCTTTAGTAACCATACTAAAATCCTTGTTTTATTCGTGAAAACATTTTTGCACTCCAAGAATCAGATTGTGGTCAAACGCATATTTACAGTATAAAAAAAACATAAAACAAATAAAAATATTCATCTTATTGGTTTTACATTATACAATAAGTCTCAGAGGCGGGTGAAGTGACTGATGTGTGAGAATTTAAACTTTCTGAGGTAGTGAGACGAACTTAAAATGCGCTGTAAATATTTTTCGCTGACACCTTTATGCGTTGAAGACAATGTGTGACTCAAACAGACAGACAATCTTAATTTTACACTTATATTTTGATCTAAACATCTATATAGCTTTATGTTAAGGTTCAAAATCGAATGGTCCTTTCGTTTTAGGAGTGCAAGTGGGGTTCAAATTTGTATTCCCTTAGTAATGCCTACCTGAAACTGTAATTTTATGTTTACGAGGTTACGAATAATGTAAAAACGCTATTATTACCTTCGCATACAATTACTTTTTGATTTACGTTCATTTTAATATTAAATTACAATGTATGGTTACTTTTTATACAAAATATGATGATATTGATATCTCTGGCTACTATATATTCCGAGAATAAAAATAAAATCACCATTTTATTTTTGAGGATTGAAATCAAACAGTTGGATTTATTATTTTGCAGGATATTAGATTAGGTTTTGTGAAACGGAAGAAATATATGTAAAAATCTTTAGAAAATATGTTTTTGTTAAAAATATCATTTTTAATACAAGCTTTTTTGTGACTGTACTTTTTTTACTGTACTTGCATTGTCTTCCAATATACTAATGTATACCAAATATCAAGTCAATCCGATCACTGGAAGTGAGTGAAATTCCGCTTGCAAGATTTGACCCGCACATAACTACATACATTGCAAGTTTTTAAAAAGCTTGTAAAAATACAATCTCTGTATTATAATATGTAGATCCAAACGACATTGAAACCAGAATTGTTTCGAACGCAAAAAAATCGGGCTGAAAGGAGTTTTCTTCCGCGGACGCTCCAATTATTGTCGAATGAGCTCCCAACATGGGGTTCTTCAAACACCCTGTGAAGAGATTTCTTCAGGGTCGGCAACGCGCGAGTGTTACCCCTGGTGTTGCAAGCGTCGATAGGCTACGGTAACTGCTTACCATCAGGCGGGCCGTATGCTTGTTTGCCACTTTAGTGGTATAAAAAAAAAGTTTCCTGCAGACTGACAGCGTTTTCTCCCTATTAATATTTTTGTTTAAGTATAAATATTTTAATCTCATTACACCATATTTTAGACAAATATGTCATATCATAATCTTATCGTATACCTCAAGGTAATCCTATTACCCCCAAGTAGGTATGTTAACCCTCTAAAAGCTTTAGGGACGAATTCGCCCAAAATCACTCGAGTAATTTAGTCGACCGAAATCCTGGGCGATAATGCGCACTAATGAAAGATCCAAGTAATTAGTTACCAGGTATCTATTATTTATAGTCCGCCCCTGGAGAGGTCCGGTCTTACATAATAGATAAAATCCGTCCCTGTTGGGACCTGTGATCCGATTCGTTCCGGATGAAACCGGATTATCGGTGGCAATTATTGACTTTCGGGTGTTTCCAATATTGTTGAAGGGTTAATAAAAACAAAAGGTTTTTTCGAATGGTTTGTTTTGTTCTTGGCTGTGTTATTGCATTGTTTTTTAGTGTTATGATTTTTAGGTTCGATTTTGTTCGGTTATTTCACAAACTGCGATTGCGGTCAAACACAAGCAAACCTATCTCTATAATATAAAAAATGAATCCCTATTTCCCTTGGTCACGCCATAACTTGAGAACGACTTCACCGATTTCATTCACCTTTTCTTATGCTATGGGGAAGGTTTTTACGGAAAAAGAAAGTTGCGTTAAAATTAGAAAATTTAAGGACATTTTTGGGTAGGGTAGGGTAGGGTAATAGTATCAGACATATTTTCTCTCACGTGACAGAAAGTGCATAATCTCTATCCCGTTCGCACCTGAATAATACGATAGTGAGTTCATTTTTTCTAAAATTCTACAACGTAGTCTACACACGAACGTGCTATGCGCTTTCTGGAAGTTGTGTAAATGCTATATTTTTTAAATATGTTTTCCTATGATACTAACCGTACATAATTAGATTTTATAGGAAAGAAAAAGATTTGGACGGAAAAAATCTCCGGTGCGAAAGGGTTATACTACCCGACAAAACTCAGCAATACAAAATGACAGTGCGTATATGAAACACAGTTATGAAAACAGCATGTGTAAACAATAGTTATGCATTCATATAGAAGCAATATCAGACCGTGGCCATGCGTGGACAGTGGGCCTCATAAACAACAAACTTCCGGCATTGAGTAGTGGCGCAAGTCACGAGTAATTGCGGGAGAAATTATAATAAAAAATGTATACAATTTTAGACTGCTGTTTTACTAACATTAAACGAGGAATATTTATACATATGTTTTGATATATACAAATATTGCTTATTGTATATATGATTTGAGACAGGGTTTGAAACGAGGACATTCGTAGTAGAACGAAAACTACCGATATAGCTCGTAGAGTTAGTAAGCTGAAGTGGTAATGGGCAGGCCACATCGTTCGAAGAACCGATAGCCGATGGGGAAGGTTCTCGAGTGGCGACCTCGTACTGGAAAGCGCCATGCGGGACGACCGACGATCTGGTCAAAATAGCTGGGCGCCACTGGATGGAAGCGGCCCAAAACCGTTCGAAGTGGAAGTTAATGAGGGAGGCCTATGTTGAGCAGTGGACATCTCTAGGCTGCTATGATGATGATGTTTTGATAGGGATCCCTTTCACCCTTATTTGAAATCATTTGTGAAGTTCTACTTTCTATTTTAGTTTAAGTTTTGTACCTGATATCTTTTTGACCAGCTTTCCGCCCCCCTATTCCACTCGCGATAGCCTATTTTACCTTATAAGGGGTGGAATTTTGAAGTGCACCCTTCTATAGTGGATGCCTGCGGTGTACAAATTATATTTTGTTTGCAAAATTTTAAGTTGTCATTACTAAGTGAATTTTTCCTCTCCCGCCAATTTTTTGTGTTACGTAGCCAATTTGGTGAAAGTTCTTTGTTTAGTCCACGCAGTAATATTTTTATACACTACTTACTACTCACACAGAAAAAGTATTTATACTACCACCCACACAATAAAAGTTAATATTTACGCAAACGCCACACACATTCGCCGCAGCTAGACCGCACTTGGAAACTTTCATTTGAAGCCGGCGATGGCCGTTGGACACAGATTATAAAATAAACTGGAAACTGCGAAGGAAGGATATGGAGGACATTGGTAAAAAATATATCATTTTTAAAAGATCACGTAGGTAACATATTTTGCGACAAATATCGAATACGACATTTATGTCGAACATGACAGACTCAGGCTCCAGAACTAGAAAGCCAGTGACGGTGGTTTAATCTATTGATTTTAAATTATACTTTCCTTAAATCTTTTTTATACCTTAAACCTCTTTTCCTAAGTTTGAAGTTTCTGCGTCATCCTATACTCTGTGTCCAGTGTCGTCGGCAAAGTCTCTTATTTATGATGCGACAGCACCGAGTTATTACAACCGGCTCGGTAGCCATTACGCGTGCACAATGCGTCATGACGTCACCATGTACTGGCTTTGTCAGCTCATAAAGAGCGCCAATTATGTTTCGCTATCTCTAGTTTGATGATATTCTTCTTAGGCAATGCTTAGGGGTAGTTTTTTTACCATGTATAGGCCTATGTGTGACCAAAATCTCACCATGATATGTGATGATGTGGCCAAAGATGGTAAGCATACAAAGCCGAGAAGGAACTGCCACTCAAGTGCAGCTGTCGGAATACAACTAAAGGGTGGTAGCTAGATAGGTACTACAAAGTACCCTGCCACCGTGCTATGGTTTACTCACGATGTTTTCCTTCACCAAAAGCTCAAGCTCATTATAAGATAGTGAAGTCAAATGCCGTTGCGAAGGTCGATGTTAGAATACTACCATGAACTTGGGATTTCGGTGAAAGCCAAAATCGTAAGGATGGTCGCAGGCTACCCACCTGCTGGACAGAAATAATTTATATTATCGTAATGCAGTACTAAAGAGCTAGTTTTCTTCTATGTATGCTTACCACCTTCAGTCAGTGGCGCACCAGGTGCCACCCTTCGTGGCGACGTTTTTGGCATCAATTAGGCATAAAAATAGAGCACTTCGTATTATATTAAAGAAAAATGGAGTCATGTTGTAGAAGAAGCTACAAAATCACATCACAATTTGCGTTTATACAATATTTATTATTATGTAGCCTGTAACTTATTTGAAACCTACAATTGAGATAGGCGGCGCTTCCGTTTTGATTTTAGGTGCTAAAATGACTCTCCTACCTTGTCAGTTGCATGACTTCCGGTTGGCGCCACTGTGCAGTCTACGTCGAAAGGTTTGTTCGACCGTGCCTTCAGTTGGCGTTTGTTTTTCGTTGCGAGAGGTTGGGTGCAATAACGACGAAGTCGTTCGTGTTTAAATTTGTTAAAATTATTTTGCTTTTAACATTCTACCTTACAAAGTTATAATATAAATGTAAATTTTTGCTAAATAATATCTTGCAACTCAAAACCGAGAGTTAATTCCGCAATTTTACAAAGTGTGCACGGTTATTCTTATTAAATCGTACTTTTATTTTTTAGATAAATACCTAAGATGAGTAACAACGCACAAAACAATGGCGACTCTCCTGTAGCGGGAACGAGTGGAGTGAGGAGGATTAACTATAAGCGTCCACGTCGGTTGTACAGTAGCAGCGATGATGATGGTGATGACGAGGATACATATTCGCTGGCATCGCCGAAACGTATCTGCACAGTGGACAATGCTTCAGATCAAAGGTTGGATTATCTTCAAAAGCAGGTTAGTGAACTGAAATATCTTATTACGAGGAATTTCAATGAGGTTCCGGGATCCTCCGGTAAACCTGATGTGTTTGACGAGGCCATTATTCAGCATGAAAAAGACGATGCTTCTATATCGTCAGTGCTTGTAAAACCTGCTGACAATAATTTCGAATGGGATGAGGATACGATTGCTTCACAATCTATCAAGCGTACTTCTGAGTCTAAGCTTAATTATTTGCGCAAGGTTCAGCACCTTGATAGTAATGATTGGAATAGCGTCCGATATACTGAAGTACAGAAGAAATATCTATCCTCTCCGGGTTTTACCAATTTAACTTTGAATGACGAACTACTGGCATTTGAAACAAAGTTTAATCATTTGAGGTCCTTAGATCAAACTTTTGGAGCATTGACAAACATGCTTATGACTCAAAAAGAAACCTTACAAAAGTCTTTAAAGGATCTTTTAGAGTGGAGTGCTTGTGATACTACACAGCTTACGAATGCCTCACTGTCAAACAAAGTGCGGGAACTATTCTCAAATACGTGCCCGTACATGGGTATTTCTAAGGATATTTTGCAGATTGTGTGCGGCAGGCGTGCCAATGTGATTGAACATCGAAGGGATAGTGCCCTCTCTGCCATTAAAGATAAATACAACAAGACAATTTTACGAAAGATACCTCCCAGTGGTGAGTATTTATTCCAACCAAAGGAATTCAGCGATGCTATAGCTAAACTAGGAGGTGGATCGAGAGTTTTTCGCAGACCATATCTACCTGCCGAGGGTAATCAGGTCTCTCATGATAGTAATCGGCCCTACTTTCCTGCCGAGGGAAACCAGGCTGCACCTAGGCGGTCCACCGACCCCACGGTGTCATTTCGTGGATATAATCGAAACAAATTCCAGCAAGTTCCCGCTTCTGGAAAGGGCAAGTCTATTGTCGGCAAGAGAGGCTATTCCACTGCGAAGAACAAATCATCCCGAAGGCCGAGAGATGACTTCCGAGACCGAGACAATCGTAAACAATGACTATGCCATGGCATTCCGAGCCGGTCGATTACGTCGCTTTCTAAAAATCTGGCAATCAATGGGGGCCCCAGTGCATATACTCAAAATAATACAGGGATACCGAATTCCCTTTGTCAAAAAACCTCCTTTATGTCTCAAGTACAAAAACCAGTCCCAAATCTTGACAGCACCTGGGTTAGAAACCGAGATCAGCCAAATGTTGAAAGATTTAGTAATCGAGCAAGCACCACGAGAACCGGGTTTTGTGTCAAATATGTTCCCGGTAAGAAAAGCAGACGGCTCGCAGAGACCGGTGTTGAATCTCAAAGCATTGAACTTGTATCTCAAACCAAAGAAGTTTCGGTTGATAAATATGCAAAGGGTGCCTCATTTTCTGCAAACCGGCGATTTTATGATGAAAATAGACCTACACCAAGCGTATTTTCATATTCCAATAATAAAATCGCACCGGCGATTTCTCAGGTTCATTTTCAACGGTATAACCTACCAGATGACTTGTATGCCATTCGGGCTCGCAAGCGCCCCGAGAACATTCGCCACTTTATCCAATTGGGTCGCCCAAAAGCTGCGAGAACAAGGTATAAGAGTTATTGTGTATCTGGACGACTACCTTCTGGTGAATCAATGTCCTCAATTACTCAGAGAGCATATGGAACAGGCCATCGACCTAATGACCAGTCTCGGATGGGTAATAAACAAAAGGAAATCGTCCAGAGTACCTTCTCAAGAAATCGAGTATCTTGGCATTATTTGGAACACCCGTTTGAACATCAAATCTCTACCACAGAAAAAAGTGACCTTTCTGACTGCCCGCTTATCCCACGCTCGTCAGTCAAAGTCTCTAACACTTCTAGAGCTGCAAAAACTAATGGGTACCCTTCAGTTCTGCAGTTTCGTAGTATATCGGGGAATGCTACACAGCCGAAGTCTGCAGTCATGCCTCAATCAGGCTCTGAGAATCTCGAAAGCCGTTCCATTGACAATATACGCCAAGGAAGATGTAAGTTGGTGGCTACAAAACACCCAGACAACGAGCGAAATTTGGACAGCTCCAGTATCCTATCATATAGTCACGGACGCCTCAGGCGTCGGTTGGGGAGCATATGTCAACGGCGAGCATCACCAGGGCTTATGGCTACCAGAAGAAAATCATTACCACTCCAACATGAAGGAACTGCTCGCTGTCTACAAAGTGTTGTCACAAGAGAATGTGATCCAAGAAAGTCGGAACAAGACCATCCTAGTTCAAAGCGACAACAAAACAGCTTTAGCTTATTTACGCAGACAAGGTGGGACCAAGTCATTAGGCCTATTACGGCTGACAAAATTGATTTACCGGCTGATAGAGAAACACAACATCAACCTGGTTACCAGTTATCTTCCTGGTCCCCTGAACGGTATAGCAGACGGGTTGTCCAGGAACAAAACACTAACAGAATGGCATCTATTACCCGAAGCTTGCCAATTGATATTCAGCAAGTGGGGAACACCTCATGTAGATCTGATGGCATCCAGACGAGCTCATGTGGTACCCAGTTATGTGACATTAGATCTGAGGGATCGTCAAGCAATTTACCACGACGCATTCAGTCGAGTCTGGAAGCACAAGTTAGCGTGGGTGTTTCCACCACCATGCCTGATGTACAAGGTTCTGGCATCACTGAATCTAGCACAAGGGGCGTACATTGTAATATGTCCGAGGTGGAAAAACGTATTTTGGAGGACGGACCTAAAGAAAAAAGCTATCGGTCCACCATTCACTATCCGGAACTTGGAGTCAGTACTGATAGACACGAGGACCAACTTACCCCCTCCACAAGTAAACAACCTTGTATTGGAGGCATGGAGATGTCGGGGTGGAATGATCTCGTAAAAACTTGGTCACCTACTGAGATAAATGTAATAGAGTCTAGCTGGCGACCTAGCACACTAAAGACATACAAACAAGCGTGGACACGTTGGTTAAGATGGTGCAAGATGTCTGGTATAGATAATAAAAATCCTGGAGGCCATGGTTTATCAAAATATCTCATTTATTTACATTCGAATGAAGGGTTGAGCTATAAAACAATATTGGTGCACAAATCCGTTGTGTCATCCTTTTGTCAGCCAGATTTAGAGGTCAAGCTTAGTTCTCACATATTGGTCCGGCAAACTCTTAGGGGTATAGCTAATAAATCTGCATCCAAGGAAAAGGCTAAGGTGCCTGTATGGAACCCGCAAGTGGTAGTTGATTGGCTTTTGCGAAATGAGCCCAAATCTGACAGCTTGTTTGATGTATCCCGGCGTACTGCAATTTTGCTTTTATTGGCTTCCGGTAGACGAGTGCACGATTTGACGCTCCTATCTGTAAAAGAAGATAAATGTATTATCAATGAAGATTCAATTACTTTTTGGCCATTATACGGATCAAAAACTGATACAATTAATCATAAGCAGTCTGGTTGGCAGCTGATATCAGGTGACGATCGTAACACTGACAGCGTTTTGTGGATTAAGAAGCTAATTGATATTTCCCAGACACGACGTCTATTAGGGAATAACATCGAGAACTTGTTTGTAACGACAAGAGGAGACCCAAAACCTGCCAGCCGGACTATAATTGCTGGATGGATTAAGACCATATTGGTGGATGCAGGAATTCAGGACTCACCTGGTTCTATTAGATCCGCGGTAGCATCTTTGAATTGGGCAAATGACATGCCTTTGGAAGATATCTTGGCTCGAGGTAATTGGACAGCTTCCAACACGTTGATTCGATTTTATAGACGGCCTGTAAGAACATATCAATTACCAAACATACCGTCTCTTACTGATAATTTTACGCCTGTGTAAATTAATATTATTGTTAAATATCTAAATGTGTTGATTTCATTTGCTATACTTACTTTTTATTAATAATAAACAATGAGATTTCACATTTATTTTCATTTTTGAATCACAGTTGGCATTTTCTTAACATACCTACCTATATTGGTGCCACCATGCGACAATAGACAGGTCTCAATTGTAGGTTTCAAATAAGTTACAGGCTACATAATATAAGAATTTTTCCTGAAATAAAAATTACTTATTATGTACCTTACTTATTTGAAACCTAAGTCAGGGCTGCATGGCGATTGAGCCTAACTGAAGGCACGGTCGAACAAACCTTTCGACGTAGACTGCACAGTGGCGCCAACCGGAAGTCATGCAACTGACAAGGTAGGAGAGTCATTTTAGCACCTAAAATCAAAACGGAAGCGCCGCCTATCTCAATTGTAGGTTTCAAATAAGTAAGGTACATAATAAGTAATTTTTATTTCAGGAAAAATTCTTATATTGTAAACAGTTTTGGGGTGACAACACGGTTTCCGCACAGGGTGCCACCCATATTAGCTACGCCACTGCTTTCAGTCACAGCGTTTGCTTACTATGGTGAGATTTTTGTCCAATCAACTGTGCTGTGCAACATGCTTGTGACAAAAATGGAGCTACGATTTCAATAAGAATCCATGTCTTAGGCGCCAATCCCACAGAAAAGAGTTCTAGAGTTCCGCGTTCCGAGTTCTGTATTCCGCGTTGACTGTAAGCTATGTGGGGCCTTGGAAAGTAAAAAAAAGTGTATTATGTGCGATCAGTAGCGAATATTGCAGAACTCAAGCAGCACTTTTTGTAAAAGAGCATGTAATATTATTTAATAGATATCAAGATCAAGTTTCTTCTAGAATTAAAAATAGAGATCCCACTAGAATAATATTACCAGTGTGTAGAACTTCTCTGTATAGAAATAGTTCTAGTTTTATGTGTGTCAAAATATTTAACAACATACCAAGGGATATCAGGGAATTGCCGATCAGGCAATTCAAAATAAAATTATATGCGTGGCTCATGGATAAGAGTTTTTACAATATCAATGTTTTTTTTTTAATGATTTACTTTTACTTGCAGTTTGATAAATTTTTTATACTCATTATTATTATTGTTTAAAATTAGTATATTTTTTTTTGACATGATGCCATTTTTTATTTTTTTTTATTTTATTTTGTTATTATTATTGATGTAATGGAATAGAGTATTTTTATGAATTCTATTGTTTTTTGGTTTGTCGCTTATATTATTTTTGTCAATTCATGTGTTTAATTTTAATTATATAAATATTGCATGCCTATTATATGGCAAAGTATGTATGCACAATTAGATTATTTGTAAAAACTTATATAACCATACTTTGAGCAATAAAGAAATCTTTATCTTTATCTTTATCTCTAGAACTCTAGACTGCTTGCTGTGTGCACAATAGTCAACACGGAATGCAGAACTCGGAACTCTAGAACTCTGTCTGTGGGATCGGGGCCTTAGCGCTAAGAGAAATTTATAATGGAGAACTTATACAGGGTTGTTTTAAAAACACTAACAACCTTGCAGGATTATATTACTGACATCATAAACAACAATTTTTGCTGTATGTTTTTTTACAAAACATAATGCATTTACCAAAAACAAACATTAAGATTTCGTTGTTCTATCTAAAACATTTCAATTCTGTATTATGTTGTATCTACGCCTCCCCTAACCTCTGTTACCCGTAGAGTTCGTAACATTTAGAGCGTTGAATTTAAATATTTTTATTTTTGTAAGTATTATGATGATTAATTATTAAAAGTCATAGAACAGAAGTTGTTGTGTATGATGTTAGTAATATAATCCCGAGCGGTTGTTAGTGTTTTATTAATAACCCTGTATATCCTAATAATAGTCCTAAAAAATGTACAGTCTTTCTAATACATTTTATAATCAATCCATTAATTTCCATATAATTCTATTGACCATATTTTTTTAAACAATTTTATTATTTTAATACTTATACGGAAATTCCCTTTATAAGGATAATTTACTTTCAGAGAAAAAGATTGTTATTCATTAAAAATTGTTCGCAAATTTTTATGTGTGTCTAATAAAAAATAAGTCTTCAAAGATCGTGTAAGCTCATTACCGTACACATAAAGCCTCTTCCATTGATACAGGTTACATTTTTGTTATAAAATAAACTGAATAAGTAAAACGAAAAGCTATAAAATGAGGATTTCGCCCACTGGCGCAGCATCACATTCGCACCGACATCGCCGAAGGACCGAACAAGTGTGTGGGCGGGGAAAAGGTTTTGTGGCAGTGTAAGCGATATATGCACCTAAATACTCGTTCCATTTGAAATAATTACCAAATAATGTTATCATTTAAGGAATATTAAAAGAACTTTAATCAATTTATAGATTACATAAATTAATTTAGGTATTTTTATGGCTAATATAGAGCCTAGAATGATTTCTCAAGGATTCAAATTGAGACCAAATGAAACAACGGTATTAAAATTACTGGACATAACGTAAGTACAAAATCTTTCATCTTCTTTTTTTATACGACTAAGTCGGTATAGAAGCATACTGCCCGCCTGATGTTAAGCGGTTACCGTAGCCATATGGACGCTTGCAACATAAAAAGCATCACTCACGTGTTACCGACCTTTCCCCTCTCCCCTATGAGCTCTGGCGACCTTACTCACGCGCAACACAACTTTACACAACATAAAGTTATTTGGCTGCGGTATGCTGTAAAGTGGAGGTACTTCCCCAGTCGAGCTGCTCTTTGAGCAAATAAACGCTATGCTCTACCGCTCTGAGAAAACAAATCAGATCTATTTATTAAACAAATCAGCCTAAAGTAGGTTTTTATATATTTTTTTCTGGATATACCGAACTACAGAACAGTCCTTTTTTAATAACAGTTGCTTATCACCTTTGGCCTCGTCATCACCTAACACGGAGAAATTGTGCACAAACTCGAGCCTGTCCTAGAAAATATACATTCACCATGTTTTCAATGTATGTCAATTTTGTAGGCCTGAGAATCGGAGGCCTGAAACCTAGACCGCTCTCACAAAGCCGTACCTCAAAGGACGTTTCATACCTTGTCCTTACACTTTGTAGGATATGGTCAAGAATTTTATTACAGCACTTGATAACATACTAATATTTTTTCTTATACACATGTTTGGATTGTCTACATATTATTTTCTTGTATGGAACAAAACGTTTCGCCTTTGCCTTCTCAAGGATCCATATCTTGAAATATTAGTGCTGATCTTAACGTGGCGTTTCTCGAAGCTTTGAATGGTATGTTTTAATATTTTCAATGGTTAGTGATATGATATTTGACATCAGCAATAAAATATTATGTAAAAGATAATAAAATTATCTTAAACCTACAGAAACGAAAAGCAAAGAAGAATAAAGAATTGTTCGACTTGATGCCCACGGCTACCTTCAACCATCGCAACTCTCGCCATAGACGGGGAGTCCATCCTCACACATTGAAACCAGAATTGTTTCGAACTGTGCGGGCTCAAAGGAGTATCTTCCGCGGACGCTCAGACTGTGGAATGAGCTCCCCACCGTGGTTTTCCCAATGGAGTACAGCATGGGGTTCTTCAAAAAGGATGTAAAGAGATTTCTGCAGGGTCGGCAACGCGCGAGTGATACCCCTGGTGTTGCAAGCGTTCATAATAATAATAATAATAGCCTTTATTCAGACGCAAAAATTTACACTTTACAAACTTAAGTTAACGACTCTGCTGAGTCGATGACATCGACAACTTCGTCTGTTTGCCCAACATTGGCAAAGGCCTCCTCCATTTCTTTCCACTCTACTCGGTTTAAAGCTTTCCTTGTCCATAGTTTTCCTGCTGTCGTCTTTATCTCGTCTTTATCTCGTCTGCAAGCGTTCATAAGCTACAGTAACTGCTTACCATCAGGCCGGCCGTATGATTTGTTTGTCACCTAAGTGGTATAAAAAAATATAATATATTTTATGTCACAAAATTGAAAATTTATTTATTGTAAAAATTATTATTCTAGATGATTTAACATCTGAAAATAAGTTTTCTAAATATAAAATCTTTATACTAACGAAAGAGATTTTGGAGAGATATCGTGGGCGTTATTTAAATATGCATTATTCTAAGCAGACTTTAAAAGCTGATTTATATTTTAATACAGTAAATCGAAGGTTTAATATCAAATCAAATATTATAACAATCGCATTAGATGAACCATTCACTAAAAGCCTTATCTTGTCTGAATAATATTATGTGGTGAGGTTGATTTCAAATATCATTTATTGGCTGAGACACTCAAGATTTCATGGAATCAATTAGATTTTATATTCATTGAATGATAAATTTGAATATGAGACTTACAGTGACTTTGATAAGGTAACTAAATTGATATTTTTACAGCAATTGAAATAAATACTCAGGCACTATTTTACTTACCTTTATTTTACTAACCAACTTAAAAAAAAGTGGTTCTATGTTCGACGCGTATGTTTTTTACAAGCTTTTATTTAACTTGCAATGTATGTATTGTATGTATGTAACAATGTTCGGGTGGAATCTTGCAAGTCGAATTTCACCCACTTCCAGTGGTCGGATTGACTTCATATTTGGTATACATTAGTATATTGAATGACAATGCAAGTACAGTCAACAAAAAGACTAACACCAAAAAAAAGCTTGTATAAAAAAAAACAAAAACTTGTTTTCACTATAAATTGTATAGCTGTAAACAAACTTACCTAAGAGAGACTGCCTCCTTATGTGTACAATGGACTGTGTTCTGAGGAATTGTTCAAATTGATGCTCCCGGCTACCTTTTGCTATCACACCTCCCGCTATCAACGGGAAGTTCATCATCATACATTAGACCTAAAATGGTCCCGCAATGTGCAGTTTCAAAGGTGGTTCCTAACGTGGACGCTCTGATTGTGGAATGAGCTTCCCGCCGTGATTTTCTCAAAATAGGACATGGGGTTCTTTATGAAGCGATTTTTGTAGGTTCAGTGACATCATCACGTACCTACTATGTTGAGATTTTGGTAAGAAATACTTAAAAAATATGGTGTTTGACAGATAGACGGTACCAGCGACAATACGACACCTAGCGGGATTCATTGTCAGTGTGCCTCCTCATTGTTCTAAATCAGACATTCTCACTTTTTTCGGGAAACTAACTTTAGTTGTCGGGAAACTAACTTTATTTACATTTAATCAAATAATTTAGTAACGAACAAAAACTAGTTTTGTTACTGGTAAGTTTAGTTCGCAAGTCACTAAGTTTAGGTTATTGGTCGTCAAATTTTGTGTTACTGTTAAATAAAATTTTGTAGTCACTTGTAGTCCATTTTTTTCGGTGCTTCTTTTCAGCTTTCACACTTCTCTAGTTGCAGTCCTTGTCTGTATGGCTTGAAGGAAGTTTTCAAGATATACTTTAACTTTGGCTCGAAACTGAAGTAAAACTTTGAAACACCCAAGGAGTTTTGAAACTAGTCTGATCCATTAATTAACACTTTCAGAAGTCCATGGGTCAAATATGTACCTTGATTCATTGCGAAGAGGCTTGTGTTCTTCGTTGTTCTACGGTTCTTTAGTATCCGAACTAGCTCTAGATATTTTGAAATTGCAAGTCAAATTATCTCCCATCGCAAGCGGTCCATACAAGGTGCAAATATTTCAAAAACTAAATGGACTCATATATTTGCTTGCCATGGACACGCTTAAACCATAACACATATTTCTCAGGTTAGACACCACAAAATAGGCTATAAATATTTTAAAAGACAAGCCAGCTAATTGCCTGCTACGTGTATGCTATTTTTGATAGCTAGGTTTAAAAAATAAGGCTCGTTTTACACGCTTCAACTTAGCCATTTTGAGATTTGTATAATTATTTTTCAATAATAAATCTGCCGGTCCATCAGGCTTTACTGTATACAAGCCTAAATAAAAGTACTAAATAATACAATCTGTAAATAGAAAGTTTCCTCAAGCCTGCCGCTGCTTCAGATTAACGGCAAGGTTCCCAGAAGGCTGGCAGCGTTTCCTCTTTGGATAGCCAAGCTGACGCGTTGGTGGAACAGGCTCCCAGCTATCTAAATAATAGATATTATATATTATTATGTATTGTGATTCTTATAACAAATATCAATTCATATTGTAATTTTAAGTATCTTCATAAAAATTTAAAATTATATTTAATTTATGATAACACACACAGGATTTTTTCCGATTAAACTAAGTTCATGACTTTAAGCCTGCTTGTTTTAAATATTCTTTAAATTTTCTCTCTTGAATTTTTTTATCAAAGTCCAGGTGCTAAAATACGCATGCAACTAGACGAAAAATTGACCAAGCTTTATGAATCGACTGAACATTTTCAACAAGCAACAATTCTCTCGCAAATTGCTCCGTGACTAGACCGCCTAAGTTTCTAACATGAAAACCAGCAATACATTTTGCGTGCACGCAAATCACTAGTATATTACCTACTGAATATTATTATTTAACACCCGTAGTAAAAAGGCTCGCTTTCAAAGAGCCCCGTTGGGATTCTAGCGATGGAATACTATATTGTATTCCAATCACCTCCTTAGCAACCTCTATATCCTTTTATGAAAGATGAGATTATCTCACTCTTTATGGATAGTATAAATCTTATGTTTCTTATTATATCTTGGTTCCTGTTCTTGTATAAATCTAGAATTTGAAATGGACTATGTTGCGAGCTAATTGATTTGTCTTTTTCACATCATGGATCCATTGCTTTTGATATAGAGCTGGTCAAGTAATTACCAATAATATCTAAAAAAATCATGCGTAAAATATGCCTAGAACAAATTGGAAATTCTAAAACCAATAATATTTTATTATTATGATTTCATTAGTTTACGTCTCGCAGTTTTAACCGTGTTCCCGACGAATCTAATATTATTCCGGGATAAATTTTCAGTAGTACCCAACTGATATGGCTTACCGATGTACCTGCGCAGAAGATACATTTTCAAAGCGCGGGAAACCGCTATTTGTCGGCAGCTGCCGCCATGTTAGCGCGCGCCGTGCGGAGGGGCGTGACTTGCGAGTGAGACGGAACTAACAGCTGCAGTGTATTATGAACCTTATAGTAGTGATCTAAGGTTGATTGTAAGTTTTAAGCATTCTTTCGTTAATCTTCGGGGCCATACTTTCTTTTCTGTGCGAACGAAGATTCACGACGCGCCATATAAGTTGGGTAATACTGTATCTCTATATATATCTATCATTGAGCCTTTCATTTAAAACGTTCATCAATTGCGGCGTGATTAAATTACTTAAATAAACATCCACACAAACTTCGCATTTATAATAAAATATTTGATAGAACCAAGCATGATAATTATATTTAAGGGGTTTATCGATAAATGACTGTTAAAGTGAGTCATTTGTGTCTTTACAATGTCCGCAAGTTACAATGTTTGTATTCATTATTTTCTCATTAGTTATGCATTATGATTTTGCCTATTGTATTTAATATACTTCTTTATGAAGATAAAGAATATCTATTTTATAGGCAAATAAATTGACCATTATAATATGGCAGCAACTAAAATGCAGTAACTCCTTTCAAAGATTATAACTACAATCCTGCCATAACTTTACAGCTAATATAAAAACAATTTATCCCCAATACTAAAGCAATATATCATAAAATTGCTCTATCGTCTACAACAATTAAATAAAATTGACCGCAATTCGGGTCAGTTAAGTCATTTATTCATTAATAGTCTAAAATGATAGGTCTATGAATGCCGCTGGGTATCTGTATAGTCGGCGCCTCTCGGCCGAATGCACTCTCTCAATCTACAACGTGCACAGACAAAACCCCTACGCTTGATGCAGCCATTTCCCACCCCACCTGCGCACCCATCCCTTTCTACTCACTTGGAACACTCGCCCATCTCGTTTGCACCTCAAAATTACATTCGGTCGTTTTCGTTGATGCTCGGATGCAATAGCCGGTGTGCCCCGCAGCTAAACATAATTTCAGCCAGTCGCTTCCCGGCCGTCGGTGGAGCCGTATTGCTGTCGGCCGTCTAGAGCGCGTCCGAAACATCGTACCGGTGCATCGGCGTGTTTGTATAGGGATGTTTGTTCCCAGATAGTGCGCCCTACAAACCCTAACTCGCAACGGAAGGATTTGCTCTGTGACTCAGTGGGTGCGGACGAATGTTTGTCGTTTTTTTTTTCTGTGAAAGTGTCGTGGTCGGTTTGATGGTCAGTTATGATGTTGCAACCGTTCTTGATATAAACGGATGTGGCTAATGCAGTGAGATTTGTTTGATTGGCAAAAGTAAACACGCGTTTGACAGAAGTAAATATTAGAGCAATGTAGCAGAGTTTGTTGATAGCTGACATCGTTTTAATGGAACGCACGAATGGTAACATCACAGCGGAAATATGAAATGATTTAGTTTCAGCGAGATGTTATGACTTTAGAGGAACGTTTAGTGACTAAGGAACACGTATTACCGGGAACGAAGCAATAAGCTTTCATGAACGTTAAATTAAATTTGAGTGGTTAACAGTGCATTTTGATGTATTCAAGCTGGATGTTTCACTTCAAAACTAAATGAAAATAACCTGTCGAGTGGAGTCTAATTGATTTAATCCCAAATGTAAATTAAATTTTAAATCATGTGGGTGGAATAAAAGCCAACAATGATCTAGCAGTTTGGGATGAACAAAAAACAAACAATTAATTATAACAATAGAGTATTGTGATTGAGCTAGTGGTATTGTTCGTAAATTACTTTTATTTGTTTAATGCGCTTGAACGATAATTTTCAGTGGGCAGAACAATACTACTACATGCACTTGAAAACAATTGATGAATTAAAGTTTTGTAATAGCTTTTTAATTGGATAAAGCGAGTTCAAAGGTTTTTATATCGATACGGAGTTCCTTTACAAAAAATATTATTTCGTATATATAAATAATAGTAGTTCTAAATTAAAGTATTATAGCTGTATCATAGATCAGAAATGATTGGATCTTTCGTAATAATATTGTAGTGAAATCAACAGATCTTGCTGCACCCACGCGGTAAACGACCAATAAACCGACAACAAATGAATCAAATTTTGTAATCCACAGTTGTAAAGACAAATCTTTGACAGTTAAGCGAAGAAGTTAAAATTACAAAACAAATTACAGTGAAAAGTGTTATGAGATATCAATTTATGCAAATGGAAAAGAACCTGTTTAGCGAAACTGATTACTGACAAGTAAGTAAAGTATTCTTTTGTAGATATTACATTTTATATTATAGTCATAAACAATCAAAAATAATACTGCTATATTTCTTTAGTCTCTAAATAATTTGGATCAATTTGTTTAAATTATCAGAGCATAAAATTGCCTCAGAACTTATAAATTATTTACTAGTGCTTATGGAAATACAAAATCACCCGAGCAAAAGTATCAATTTCATTGAATACGTGATTTTATGTGTCCATTTCAAATCGAAACACGCTTATATCGGCTTAGATCTACTCAACTAAAACAATTTTGAACATAAAATGTCTATTTTATTCTAACCTATATTACAATAATTAAACATTTTGTATCTTTGAATAGTCTTCGTTGATTTTTATGTTTAAATTCAGGACTTGATAGTTAATTAGTTCCAATATTACCACTTTTTGAATATTCAATGTTGTTCGGAATTTTATCAACAGCGTCCCTGATAGATTCATCATACGTTGGTAGGTATGCTTTTTATGTGGTACAATTATGTGGTACAATTGTTAACAAATGTGGTTCTTATTGAACACCAGTCCGACGGTCCTATTTGATGGATGTAGGCGTTCACGACCCAATTAGCTTGGTTCATCTGATACTTGTAACATTCTTGGTAGTATTTTAGAAAACTTTTCAGATCTCTCATGAAGTTAAGCTAACTACTGCTTTTAGTGGGTTATTGTTAGTTTTTCGGAAATTTATTTAAATTGGTATTTCTGTATCCTATTACTTAAATCCTTATCATTTTGATTAATTCATCGGAATGTGCATGAAAATATTTTTCGTAATAATGTCTTAAAAATTTTCTGAAGTCGAGGTAGGTACACTTAAAATTATAAAAGTATCTGATAACAGCAGGTGTTTTTATTATAAAACTAAGTAGATTTGCGCCGAAGTGTAAAGGAAATTCCTGCGAGATATTTTATTCTGAGCCATTCAACTATAAATAATAAGGTTGAAAATATTGAAATAAAACATCTTCGAAATACTGCGAGGGCAAGGAGAAAAAAAATCTAAGCTGTATCGGCTTCTTTTCATTAAAGATCATTAGAGTTTGGAGGATGAAAAATGAAAAATAAATACAGGAGGCCCTCATTGTAGGCTTCTGAGGGAGCCGGGCTCATATTATTTACGTTTTTTTGCTTGGAGACGATTTACAAAACCATCGGCGAAGTTTGATGCTTCAATTCTAGCGACTCAAGTTAAGACGTTCATAATAGAATTTATCTTTTGATATTCTTTTAAATATTTATGGTTTATGTAGGTACTGAAGTTTCGAAAACTAGATTCTTCATTACTGATACCTATAATAATATTTTAATTAACGTCAGTTGCAAATCAATAAACTATTCGTAATTTAATTTGTTTTATAACAACTACATCGTAGGCATCATGGCAAACCAAAGCTGTTTAAATTCTAAACAGATTTAAACCTTGAATCCACTTAGGCAAATCATTAAAAGATGTTTAAGTAACTAGCAATAATTCACGTTGCCTATATCGGATTTGAATTCTCACCGAGCTCGAATAATCGGTCCCGATCTGACCAAGTTCGAAATAAGTAACTTAATGTTATTCAAAACGTGTCGCTACATTTATCCTAACTGGGAGATCTGGCACGACTTTACCGACAGCAAGCACACTCTACTCCATATAAATCTCGGACGTATATTTTAGGGTTGGTAGAAGAATTGATTAAAATCTAAAATCGATTACAATATCCTTACATTTAGTAATATCTCAGCTCTGTTGGTTGCTCTGTTGAGTGAAACATAAGGTAGTATTATGTTTAACATGATACTAACCTTTTTTGGCAGATGTATCGAAAGCAATTCTTTTATTACTGTTCTAAATGATACAGAACAGGTAAGTAAATTAGGTATGTTAATGATAAATATTAGGAATATTCCTCTTTTATTTAATTTTAGTCGCTGACTACGGGTTTTTCACACCTCTTTATTCTTCTTTTAATTCTTTTTCCCCTACGGTTAATTAAAAAAAAAACGATAATCATAGCATTCTTACTCACATCCCTAAGATATTCAAACTTGGTAATAGCTAAGAAGCAAGATATTCTCGAGAATGTTACCTACGCAAAACTTCGGGATGGATTTCAGAAAACGTCTTCAACTTTAAAATACTCGAAGCATATTTTTAAATAATTTGAAATGTGTGAGCTTTCCTGATATTTTTCAACTTTCCATCTTTCCGATTTATATCTTTTTAGAATATACTTTGTTTCCAACTTTTATTATGTTTATTGTTTCATGGATATAAACTTCTCTACTGAATAAATGCACTTGTATCTTTATCTCTTTTGCCCTTTATCTTAGGCATACAGTATATATAATCTTATGTAAATATCTATTTTCCTAATTGGCTGCATCATATGCACGCATATTATGAGAGATTAAACGTTACAATAAAAAATAACCAAAAATAATTTTAGTTATTTTGCTAACTAAATATCATACCAAAATTAGAGATGATTCAATCAAGATCAACTCTTTACTTCACTTTTTGTTAGTTAGCTCTTTTACTTCACTTAATAAGTTTTATGCTAAAGATCATGCTAATAGAAAATTACTATTATCTATTAGTAACAAATCTACTAACGCTACCGCTAGCTCGTGTCAGCAACTTCTGAAGTCAGTAGTCCCAGATAAAGGGACATGTGCACCATCGGCTCCTAGATAATGCTATATCTGAGATAATGATGCAAAACTCGGATGAGGCCGCAGTCATTAGTGGGTTCAGGGCTTTAGTTTGAATAGACTCCATAATACGTTTTGAGGTTGAATGCAATTTGGGTTGTAACAAAATGTGGGTAACGGGCTTTTAGATTTTGACAGTGAAAATGAAATAAGCCTAATTAATGAAAATTTCTGGTTTTCAAATTGACGATAATACGACAACGTTTTGAAATAAATTAGTTGAGGTCTAGGTACGTAGGTACCTAAAAAAGTGGAATCTTTTAAAATGATAACGCGCACATAATTGTTGAGGCTCTGGTAATCCCTATCTCTACTAATAATTGAATGAATGTAAATAGTATTTTTTGTCTTTCTTTCACGCAGACATTAATTGAAGTGTTTTTTCAATAGCAATATTAAGAAACAAATAAAAAATAGCATTATATACAACATTTATTTTAGACTCACTCAAATACAAAAGCATAATTTAGGCTTCTTTTTGTCTCTAACGGGAACGTTTAAATTCTTAATCAACTCAAATTTACATGACTGAATTACAATCCATTCCACATTCATTCATTCAAACAGTTCCGTGCATAGAGCATTACTCACAAATATGAAATATTCACAGGCTGATGTTGTTTACATACGATTTCAAAAACCGTTTATCTGATCCGGCGTTTAATCTTCCGAACTAATTTTAGTCCTTTGATGTCGAGGCGATCATTTTAGTTCAACGATGGGGAATCATGGCGCCATATTTGGCTCTCATTTTAAATATTGTGATAATGGAATGGGCTTAGTTTTAATATTAAAATCAGTTCGGAGAACGATAAAATAAAAATAGTGGACTATCTTTACAGGGAGTTTATTGCTACCAAAAATAACAAAAGACCTGGACTACGGCGTTGGAGTAGTAGTCGTGCCCCCGACCCGAATGTTTCCTCAATATGTAAATGTTATCTTAGTTCTAAACAGAAACAAGGTAATGCTAAATATAATATCACCTTGAGTCCTATGATATTTCAATCAGGAATATATAAGTTGAGGTCACCTTGTGGGTCCATCAATATTTTTTGTGTGATCATTTCCAATCTAAATTTGTGATTTTTAGGCAAATCTAACCTTAATATATTAACTTGCAACTATTTCATAGGAACTATGTATGCTTAGCTTTAGGTGAGTGAGTGAGATGAAACACATAAATGTTTTCATGGTTCATAGATACTATCTTCATCAACATTTTGTCAGATTGCGTGGGGTTTGATTAGGTCACGACCTTTTTACTTAAGGTACTAGGTATATTAAACATGCGAGCATAAAATTATATATAGGAATTTAAAAAGATATCTAAAATAAATGATCTAATTAATCCATTGGGCGAAAAAACACTTGAACTCAAGTCTCAAGAGGATCAAACGCTTGCCAATGTCGTCTACTATGGATTGAGTTTCAGATGACCAAGGATTACTACGGTTACTACAAAATAAATGCAATATTATTTTAATTAAATCTTGTAGGAGAACTACACCACTAGAATTTCTATTAATTTAATTAAAAATTGGGTAGGTAAGCTTAGTAATTTTCGGAATACCACAACCATTTTTGGCTTCAATAACGATAAAATTTATATTATTTTAGCTGACAAATAAAATAAATGAAGTTTAATTTTTAAATCATTGGTGCCGATTCTGTTGTAAATCGCACTAAACTAATTTTAGTTACATCCCATCTCTTTCTTACGAACATTATTGAAAAAGGATAGAACATATTTTAAGTTGTCAAATTAATCTTTGCCGTCTTATTTTGCGTGTATTTAGGCGTAACCGCGATAGATGGCGACTAAATTTACATTGAAAACAAGCATTGGACTAATTTGACAGGACTAAATTTCTTACATCCTTTTCTTATGTTCTTTGTTAGAAAGAGACATAGTGACATTAAAATTAGTTAAGTTGTGAACAACAGAATCAGGGCCATTATCGATATCAGACTGTTAGCTAGAAAAAAAAACTGATTATCTTAACGACATGTTATTTTTACCTAATTTATTTTTACGGGCACCAGTGGCAAACATCTTTAACTTGCATAGATTGTTCAACGTTCAAACTTCCGTTTTAGCGGAAAAACAGATCATGCACATGATTTATTATACAAATATTGAACAAAATTTGTCGTAAAACACAGTTTATGGCTCGCTGGTTCTATTTGAATTCTCCCCAGTATTATATTTCAATCGTGATTAAATTATGAAGGCAGTAAACAAACGAAACTCTGATGTAACTGTAAGCAATTATGATGTTTGTATGTTGGTGATGTTTTTGAATTTATGATGAAATTGTTTTGAAACCAGTAGTTAATCATCTTGTTAAGTCTTTTTATTTTTTTATAATTAAATGGGCTTGCGTTTGGCCACTGACCCGCCCATAAGGGGCGATGACGAAGCCTAAGATGAAACACGCTTACCCAGAAGAAACCTATTCACACTGGCCTTGAAAGTACCTAGATTGTAAGCGTCAGGAAACACAGACCGCTTTATAAATGAGGATGCAAAAAGCTGTGTCCGTATATTCGGTATGTCAACAACGTACGGGTGAAAATTTTCCCGGCGTCTTGTGGTTCGGTGTAAAAATGGGGATGGTGGAATAAGGTTGAATAATTCCTGTGCACACTCTCCAAAATATATCCTGTAGAAAACCGATAAGCAAGCAACCTTTCTTCGATGGTCAAGGCTCGTGAGTCTCATCTCGTAAAGCATAATAATTATAATAAGGATCGACCAACATCTCTTGAAGCTCTCGTTAGGCGGTTGGATGACGGGCCTGATTCAGAAGGCAGCACTCCTCGATACGGCTCGCATTGTGAGGAGGTTCTGTCTCTGTAGCCCTAATCACCGGTAGCTTGGACCTTGCTCCCGACACCGGTAGAACGCTATTTTATATATTTTTAAATGTTTTTTTTTAATGATTTTTATAAACACATTTAAAAATGAATTCAATAATATGTACTACATAGAATAAATAAACGATATAAAAAGAATACTATGTTTTTGTTAAAAAAATCATTTTTAATACAAGCATTTTTGGTTACTGTACTTTTTGTTGATTGTACTTGCATTGTCATCTAATATACTAATGTATAACAAATATCAAGTCAATTAGACCACTGGAAGTGGGTGAAATTCGAATTGTAAGATTCCACCCGAACAAACATACACACATACATTGTAAGTAAAACCATACCGATAACGAAGATTTGGGAAAAGCGAATATGTCACAATTACAAATTTTGAATAATAAAACCCTGATGACATCGTAAAATACGAAACGGCACTTGTTCAACCCTCGCTACATATTTTATTAAAAAACTTTAGCCATCTTTTCACCACAGAAGATGTTACAAGTTTGGCCAACGGCGCCAATCTTTGGCTTTATATTAGAATATTTTGACACCAAATATTCAAAGCTGGCGACACTGATGACAACATAAAAAGCGTCAAATTAAAAAATGAAAGGAAATACCAACTCTCGATGTTGATTCATTAAATATGATGGAAAGTTTTAAGTAACGTCGTTTGAAACTTTGGTGGGAAGTTGGGAAATTACTCTTCCATTTCAGTAATAAGATGGAAGGCAAACTTGGTGCAGATATTTCCTTAGCTCCAGTCGGTTTTAATGTGATCATA
This sequence comes from Polyploca ridens, assembly GCA_951394255.1. Lineage (NCBI taxonomy): Eukaryota > Metazoa > Arthropoda > Insecta > Lepidoptera > Drepanidae > Polyploca > Polyploca ridens. The sequence goes on from OX596262.1 coordinate 3,064,157, forward strand.
CGGTACGTGTTAGTTAGTATAGTAGATACTTCACATCTCAGGACTGTTTCAATACTAATGAATTTTCACACGACCAAATAAATACAATTAGAGTACATAATGTTGAATAAGCGGAAAATCTCAAAATACATAAATATACCTTTAACAATTTAGTCACAGAAAAAGTAAAATTTGAATCTTTGACTAATGATATATCCAGACGGAGCTACGAAGCTGTTTACGCGTCGATAAAAAAAGCCCCTAACTGTTAGGGGCTTAATCATTTTCCCGTCTTCAGTGTCAGTCGAGACGTCACTGGGACACAACCAAATTCACCAAAATTGTATTGTTTCAAAATGTCGTTTTGTGTGATAAAAGTGTATAAAAACTACATGGGTCGATCTAGACCAACGAAAAAACTCACCTATCATCGGTAAGTAACAATATTTCCTATTAGTTTCTGCAATATAAGCCATTGAAATGTTTCGAAAATAAATATTTTGAGTAAGCGCCATTTTTTATGTGTTGCCTGTGCTGCCAGTTTTTGAACTCAAAACTCCCATGGTAATATCAGTCAATAGTTAAATACGAGTATGTAGATACTGATATAAATCAAAAGCGACGGTGGACAAGTCGAATTTTTGAGTGGAAAGTCGAATGTTTTTTTTTAATACTAATGACGATTATGTCATGTAAGATAAGTAGTCGCTTCAGTAATGAAAAAATCAAAATGGGTATTAATTTAAGATTTTCCTCGAGCTAATTACGAATATCATTTTGAATTTCAAGATGGCGGACCTATTTTTTTTAAGTTGACGTGTTTGTCGTTTTCGGTTTTTCCATCATAGTCAGTGATGTATATAACCATGGATGCGGTCACCGGAACATTTTGTAAAATACTTCTTCATACAAGTAAACTGTACAGCCATCTGTTTAAAATCATTTGAACTACGTAGTGCCGCGTTGCATAGGCGTACGATGTAAACTTGTATATGTGCGTACCATGCACATTTTGTTTATTACATTTTTATTTAAGTCGGATATTACTAAATTAAAAAAATAAGGTTATTCGACACGCGTGTATGTAATATTAATGGAATTGCAAAATATTCACAATTTAAAATAGTGTCCGCCATATTGAACTATTTAGTTATTGGTCCGATTGCTCTCAAAATTGATATTTGGGAGACTCTTGGACCATATAACATGAATCTTTGCTTAAAATTGAAAAAAGTGTCCGCCATTTTGAACTATTTAGTTATTGGTCCGATTACTCTCAAAATTGATATTTGAGAGGCCTTTGTAACATAAACCATGACGCTTTTCTCAAAATTCAAAAAAGTGGCCGCCATGTTGAACTATTTAGTTATTGGTCCAATTGCTCTCAAAATTGAGATTTGAGAGACCCTTGGACCATATAACATAAATTTTTACTCAAAATTGAAAAAAATGGTTGCCATATTGAACTATTTAGTTACTGATCCGATTGCTCTCAAAATTGATATTTGAGAGACCCTTGGACCATATAACGAGAACCTATGCTAAAAATTAAAAAAAGTGGCCGCCATTTTGAACTATTTACTTATTGGTCCGATTGCTCTCAAAATTGATATTTGGGACAGTTTTGGACCATATAACATAAATCTTTGCTCAAAATTGAAAAAAAGTGTCCGCCATTTTGAACTATTTAGTTATTGGTCCGATTGCTTTCAAAATTCATATTTGAGAGAGCAATCAGACCAGTAATTCAGTATGGCGGCCACTTTTTTCAATTTTGAGCAAAAAATTATGTTACATCGTCCAAGGGTCTCTCAAATATCAATTTTGAGAGCAATCGGACCAGTAACTAAATAGTTCAATATGGCGGCCACTTTTTTCAATTTTGAGTAAAAATTTATGTTATATGGTCCAAGGTTCTCTCAAATATCAATTTTGAGAGCAATCGGACCAGTAACTAAATAGTTCAATATGGCGGACACTTTTTTTCAATTTTAGCAAAGATTTATGTTATATGGTGCAAGAGTCTCCCAAATATAAATTTTGAGAGCAATCGGACCAGTAAGTAAATAGTTCAATATGGCGGACATTTTTTTTCAATTTTGAGCAAAGATTTATGTTATATGGTGCAAGAGTCTCCCAAATATCAATTTTGAGAGCAATCGGACCAGTAAGTAAATAGTTCAATATGGCGGCCCCTTTTTTAATTTTTAGCATGGATTCACGTTATATGGTCCAAGGGTCTCATAAATATAAATTTTGAGAGCAATCGGACCAGTAACTAAATAGTTCAATATGGCGGCCAATTTTTTCAATTTTGAGTAAAAATTTATGTTATATGGTCCAAGGGCCTCTCAAATATCAATTTTGAGAGCAATCGGACCAATAACTAAATAGTTCAATATGGCGGACACTATTTTAAATTGTGAATATGTTGCAATTTCAATAATATTACATACACGCGTGTCGAATAACCTTTTTTTAATTTTGTAATAACTGACTTAAATAATAAGACTTTTTTTACCAAATGATCCAATTTTAAGAAGCCAATGGATAGACATCATTCGGAGAAGCCGTAGTGAAGATATCTGGACCTAGACAAAAAAAAAATTTTGACTTGATTTGCTTGTTTTGACTCAATTTCACATGACTTCACTCGGTTTGACTGGATTTGCTTGATTTGACTTGGTTTGACTCGATTTGACTCGGGTTGACTCAATTTGACTGGATTTGACTCGATTTGACTTATTGACTCGATTCACTCGGTTTGACTCGATTTGACTGGATTTAACTAGATTTGCTTGATTTGACTTGGTTTGACTCGGTTTGAACCTGTTTGACTCGATTGGACTCGGTTTGACTCGATTTGATTTGATTTGACTCGATTTGACTCGATGTGACTTGATTTGCTTGATTTGAAACGTCAACGCAAATAATTACTGTTCGTTGACATCAAAGTAAAAATAATAAGTATTAATTTATATCGGCGACATTAATCTTATTCTTATTATCATGTATTATCCCGATTCCACTTTTATTTTCGGAGTTTAAAAAGATATCGACACCGTAATATATTTTGCCCCATTTTATTGGATTTTTTTCAACAACTGGTAACTGGTATAAACGTCACTATGACAAGCAGAATGACGTACCGCGAGGATAAGATGTAGCAAAGTTGGCCACTTTTTAAAAGTCATGTAGTATGGGGATACTCTTTCTAGACATATATATTTTCTAAGATTTGAATATTAACGAGTAAGTAAATCTTTCTTGAAGCATTAATTAGGAATGTACAAAAGCAACGAAGCTTTTATTCAAACATTAGTTAACTAAACAACGTCGCATTTAATTACCACGTAATTAATTGATTCATTAAAAACGTGTGGTCTCATTCATTTCATTACAGAGAGAATTTAAATACCAAATCATCGTAAAATTAATGTAACATTACTAGGAAAACCTTACAAAGTAGGAAACTGCGCTAGTTATGTCTTACTTTATTAATGTATGTTTTACTGCGCTGGATACATTAAACATGTTCAAGTAAATAAATAAAAAAAAAGCAACATAATTTCGTAGCATCTACAAAAACAATTATAATTATAGCTAGGTTTCAAACATCGATTTTGCCCGGATGCGAGCTGCCCGGCGCAACTTCGTTCGCGTAGTGCTATCCTACCCTGTGGTGCTACCTTACCCTACCCTACTCTACCCTATCCAACCCTACCCTACCTACTTCTACTGTACGTGTGTTTGTCACTCCTTCTAAACACCTTCACTTCCTTCTATGTGAAAATATCGATTGCTGTTGCACAAAGAATTTTGCAAACATATTAATATAGTCAGCTCTTACAAATCATGGAGCAAACTTACTGCTAGATCTTAGAACATTCACACTTTGTGTACATTATTATCTAAGTAGTTATACTAGCAATCTTGTAACATAGTTTGGTATTATAATTAATTGATGCCATGATTGGGGTTCAGATTACCTAATAGTTCTGTGCGCTGATGCCTAAACTAGGTTATAGCTATATTAGAGGCATCACTGCTCTATCATCTAATATTAATTGCTTGAGATTCAGATCATCTTGGTATATTTAATTCTACATTAGCATAAAACTCGTTCAATGCTTTGTATTTATTTATTTACCCGAGCATCCTTTTCAATGTTGTAATATTTGAGTTTGTACTTTTCTCTATAGTATTAAAATTTACAAAGTATTTTATGCCTTGAATAGTACATCTTATACTTTGAATTTCGATAAGATTCTCAATTTTAATTCTAAAACTCGGAACTAAATTTAAAATTGTTAACCTTATACTACTATATTATATTGTACTACATATGGAAGAGCGGGGCCTCCTAGCACAGGTATTTATTATACTTAACGTAGCCTACTAACATTTGCAACACCAGGGGTACAACTTGCGCATTGCCGATTTTGCAAACAATTCTTCACTCCCTTTTTGAAGAATACCATGCTATACCTCCTTGGAAAAGCCACAGCGGGAAGCTTATTCCTGAGAAGAAGAAACTACTGTGAAACCGCACGTTACGAAACCATTTTGGTTACAATGTGTGAGGATGGACTCCGCCACGAAGGCAAGAGTTGCGATAGATAGCAGGATAGGGCATCTTTATATTGCAACTTGACAATACCAATAACTAAACTTGGCTTCCCTTACAAATGAATACGTAGTAAAATACAGGCTATCGGTAGACAATACATTTTATACCAACACTACTTGAAACCATACAATACAATAAAAGGATGTCACTATAGGGTAATAAAACAAAATGGAACTCTAGACACTCTAAGTGTACGCTATTGTGCATAAGGATGCTCACCCATGAACGAAAAGAATGTAAAATCACTTTACTGTCTATTTCTTTGAAGCAGTTAAACAATTTTGTTTAGAACAGTGCTCCTGTTAGTTCCATTCAAGCATTTTTCTGGTATTTTATTGAGTGGGCCCTTTTCATTAAGTCGTACGGTAATGAGGATGTGTTAATGGAAACTTCCTTGGTTACCACGTTTATGTTAAACATTGCCGCTGTTAATTCGATTTTCTGTTTCCGTGTTGTGTCTATGTTTGTTCTATGTTCGAGTTGGATTTTACTTTCATTAGTCATTAGTTTATTAAGTTAGAAGCATAGAGCATTTAGAGTATTAATATTTTATGCAATCTTTAGTCTCATAAATAAACATTGTCTTAACTTAATTTAGAGAATCAAAGATGTATAAGATTTATTTTGTGTGCAACGTTATAAATTAGAGGTCTAAAAACAGGTGGTGCAGGTGCTACAAGAAAGTTTGCTTGAGATTCCGTATAGATAACTAAACTTATTACCATTATGTTCGCAATTCCTCCCACTAAGCATTTGAAATCCAACAAACAGACAAATAAACTCAACAGGTTTATGGCCGCTTATGTTTGAGAAAGCAACTCACTCTACCTTAAACTTTTCTATTTAAAGATAAGTGGAAATAAGTAGGCTGAGAATCGCTATTTGTGTGTTTCAAGTAGATTGTGTTAACGTTAAATTTAGTTCTGAGACAAAAATCTTATAAACTGGGATAATTAAATTTATTTGATCTAGTAGTTAATTAAAGTCAAGATTTTTATTTTTTACAATGTCTTTTATTATTTACAGTAAATCTTTATTTTCAAAGTCAAAGTCAAAGCCATTTTTTGCAATTTAGGCCCTAGTAGGGCACTTATGAAAGTCAAAGCTACTGAAGTTACCACCAATTCGTAAGTCGGCCTTCAACTGAGAAGAACAGGCAAGAAACTCAGCAAGGTTACATTTTTTAAATATTTTTTGGACAATATGACTATATTGGCTTTACATCTGACTTAGAATCTTATTTAAAATAATATGTTTTCTATGAGAAAAATTATACGATAACATAATTTTTGTCCGCCATTTGTAAAACGCTAACATCTGCGGCAACACCTTAATTAAAATCTTTCACGGTCTAAATTATTAACGGTATACACAGGTAATAGGCGCGGTTTCTCGTAAGGGTAATTAAAGGAATTATATCCAGTTCAGTGAAAAACAATATAATCAGTCCCTGTACCATGATACCAGCGACTTTGAATCGTTTATTTCAAATTTGTGTTATTGGTCAGAAGTCTGAGAAGCGGGCCTATTGTCCACCAAATGGTAACCACCGTTTCCTGTGGATAGATAGCAAGATCAGGAAGATATCCGATGACATGCCGATCTTAAAAGGCTAGAAGGTACTTAAGTGAAACTCTGGAACCTACCGAAATTTATCGATTTTATAGACACTGAATACAATTTAACGTAAATACGAAGAATCTTGATATCGTGGTACGGGGGTTGATTCGAGACACATAATTCTACTAATGTCTTAATAAAATCAAGTCCTTTCAAACCTGTTTTTGTAATTATCCGTGGATTAACTGAGGTTCAAAAGAGATCAAACGATTTTTGTTGTATAATGATGCTTTTTATTTTTAACCGACTTCATTACTTATTTATTTTTATGTTTATATTGTTATTATTTGTAACTAGGTTTGAAATTTGTGGTTAACCTTTCTGTATTGTTTACTTTATAATAATAATCCATAACATTTTTACAGTTACGATGTGTAGAGTTTATTTCTCAACTAACTGACTCCCGCGGTTTTTACCTCCTTGGGATAGAAAATTATCTCGTTGGTTCAAGTTACTTATCTACTACTATCCAAATGTTCAATAATCTCTCTTCTATCAGAGCTACTAGTAGTTTTATTCTGTTCCAAAGATTAACTGTTAGTTTAATGATTGCAATAAAACAGTGTTAACTAACCTTTTCAGCTCTGACGCAAATTGGATCAACAATTGATGGGGCAATCATGCCCGCATTGCAATAACGGTTAATACTATCATTGCTTTAACATAGCAGAAATTGGTTCGGCAACGAGTGACGTATGTAACGAGCACTGCTAAGCTAAAACCAAATATGAGAGGGGCCATTACGTTTAAAAATTCGATCCAGTCTTTAGATACGACTATTCCGATTCGTTTGTAATTATTTTGAGGTTTGGAAATAAAGTGGGTATTGTATTTAATTTAAGTATATTATTTAGATGGTGATATAAAGATCTATAAACTGTTTTCATAGATTCCTAATAAGAGAATGATTCTAATAAGGTGTTAATTTAAACAAAAATTATAACATAAAACTAGTTACTATGCAAATAGGCTCTCAGGCAAGTAAGAACAAAAATAGAAAGAATACTAAAACTAATGCAAACCAGCATCCAAAGTCGTTTATTAAATCCTTAATAAAACAGACAAAAAACATTAAATCCACTATCGCAACGTAAAACCGTAGTGCAAGAGTTATAAATCCAGCACTTAGCCATCGCAAGAACTGCAACGTTAATGAACGAGCATTCGAGTTATAGTGCAATTACTGTGGTATATTTGCATAAAATCCATCTCTTCTATGTTGATGTATTAGAAAATATACAGGGATATAGAGATACAATGTATATAAGACTAAAAGATTGAACTTTTATAATTCTTACAAAAATGTTAAAAGATTATTATATAATTTTGTTATGGTTCTTCATGGATTCCCACCAAAACTAATCCTGTTTAGTTAGTAATCTATGAGGATGAGGGTGAGCTTTACTCAGCAATCATCGTTTCCGGATTGGTAAACTTTAATTGAAATCTTGTTTATGCTCAATGTGACCCATATATTTTGAAGAGGCTAATAGTCTTTTATGAGTTTATTATCAAACAATTTATTTGGGATGAAATTCCAAACCCAATTGTCCAATCTTCTGAATTATTAACTTTAACTTTATTTTAAAAGTCTAAATCAATGTTCATAACCTTAAATATATTATTTTGCTTTTGCGGTCCCTCTTCTAGCTGTCGTATTTCTCCGTAACCTCGCTAGAAATTTATCAGAACTACCACTGGCCGATGCCCGCAGACGATGTGGGAGATTACGTCAGCTTGTTTTACGGTATAGTCTGTTGATGCACCCTGGTTATTCCGGACTTCGATTACACGATTTTCTTTATTGCTTTACTTACATGCATTATGCTGTTGTACTTCCGGTTTTGATACTACCGGTGTTTTAATTGATCGCTGGATATAGTTCCTTGTTTATTGTAATATTTGTTACTTATAGTAGTTTTACTTGTGTTCTCGAGGCTACTGATGATGTTCTAGTATTAAAAATACCCTCTGTTTGTACCAAGGTATTGATCGATGTATGTACTAATGCCCGGTTTCAATAAACAAAAACGAATCGTTTTGCTTACCAATGGTAGGTTTGTTTATTGCCAAACTGGGCATATAGATCATTTCGTAAGCTAATTTTACCTGTGATATCTACTTCCATATGGGAGGGTCTGCTATGCAAAGCTTTGAGGTCTTTGCTGCATTATTAGTAAAGATATAAGAGTCTCAATTTTAACTTAACCGATACCGGTCCGTTAATTATTGAAACCGGGCCTAAGTCTCTTCCGATTAAGAAGTGATCATAAAACAAATTCCCACAAAATTTCACATTACAAAATATTTGTTGGATATAGTAGAATTGACTTGGTTTAAAAGTATAATACACCTCCAGTGTAGTAGTAGGTGCCTGATGACAATATTAGATTATCTGAAAAATACACAAGCATAAATTCTAAATAACTCTATTATTTCAGAGCAAGTAAACGAACCTAAGAAGATATAAACTTATAATTGTGTCAGCGAAAACTTCCAAATTGTTACCCATTACTATAGTTGCAGGAGATAAATCGAATATACCAGTTACTTTAAAGCAAGAAGATACAAACTGACCTATATAAGATCTAAATCAACTGCCAGCAACTACGTATACTTGGTTCACACACGACCCAATAACATAAAGGCTCGATAAAGCACTCGAAGCTACCGTATAGATAAACCTTCGGAGCTATTTCTGCTTCCCCTTGGATCTCCTCAGGCGGAGGTATAAAGTAAATTGCACATATCCTTATCAGCTAGGCATTACAGCCTTCAGCGGTACGCTCGCCAAATTATGAATTTTCAATAAGTCCTTGATGTTGCGAAACGAGATAAAATTTGGTTATATTAACATTTATATGAGAATGATTTTGTTGTTTGGTTCGTTGTTTTCGGTATTTGAAAGCTTACCACCTTTGACCACATTATCACTAACCGCAGTCAGATCATTATTTAATGTATAAATTACGGTTGCCTTAAAATAATAAAAAAACACTAATTACAATTTATATTTCCCTGAAATGGACAAAACATTTTTAACGATTCCATTTTAATATGTTTTAGGTAATATAAATCAAACTTTACAACCATTCCTAAAAAAATTGTACCCGTTATGCTACAAGCAATTAAAATTAAACATAATTCATAAATTAAATAAAACTACGCATCCATTACTGTCAAAAAATTCCATGGACAAACGTTAAATCGTTGAGTTTTATAAAACAGAACAACTTAGGTATCAGGTTTCAATTAAAGATTTTACTGATAATCATCTTATCGCTACCAGTTTACTATGAGTCGTGCTGTCTCCTTAATTTTTAAGTAAATAGTAGATAGTTGAAGAGTTCAGTGAACCAAGTGAGATCAGGATATAGTGGATAATTTATTGTAATAATTTCTTTCCTAAGATTGTTTTAATAAGGCTTCTTTCTTAATGTAGAAAGTTTTGATGTTTGGAAAATAAGTCTTGACAATTAGAAAAGTTTTAACAATCACGTGCACCAGGTTTGTTTTTATTTCAAAATGTGCCTTTTTAAATTTATTTTACTCTACTCTTCTTTTATTTGGCGTTATCTAAACCATCTAATTTCTTATGTCATCTAAACCATCATAATATTGACCTAAATTAGTATAAGATGATTTGCTCTCATGAGTGTTATTAATACTATTAAATACCTATATCTATATTATTATAGTAACATTTTTAATACTGTTATATTTTTCCTACCAAGCTATATCATATATGTATAGGCTTATTAACTACAAATTAATGCTCTTTCATATTCTCTTTCAATGTCTTATTAAGTGAATTTTCCGGAACTTAATCTCTCTGTTTTCGTTTAATAATAATCTTCCTTCTTACATTGTAGGTATTTATTATATCGTGACTGAGGGACTTTGTATATTGAATTGATGAAAAAAATACAGTCTTATTTTTGATATCTAGTTCAGTCATCCGCTCTATGGACGCTGATATTCATAATGGAGCCTATTTTGTAAATCAAAGAATACTTAATGCATTGGAGCCTAATTCTTTTGGCATAATTATTAATGACGTCACATTTATTGCTATTTTCCTATCTAGCGAACTAAATCCATGTACAATCGTGACGATACGCGAGCTCACGCCGCTCCTGGCAGTCGCACGCTGGTCTGTAATAGCCTATGAAATTATTCACGTCCGCTTCCCTACATCCCGTTTTGGACATATCTATGCACTTCTAGACATCTGTGTTACTTTATAAGCGAAGTTTTGCCGCCGGCACTGATCGCTACACTGTATTCTGTTGTATTTTTGAATAATACGGCGTTTGGAATCAGATAAACTAGATATCTTTTTTGTGTTTTTTAGATGTTGTCAGTTAGAACAATATTTTTACTAGATTCCATTTGAATTTGCCTAGTACTTACTGTGTTATGTAAATTGCAAAGGCCAGGATAATTAAGTAGGAGGATTAATATATAAATGTGTTTCAAGATTCCAAATGATTGTATACTTGTATACAGAGCGCTGAGAGTGTACAGAAAGAAATTTTCTCATTTTCAGTTTATAAAAAAATCTATTATCTACTATATTAATTACAGTAGGTCATTTTCCTCTATGAGATGAAAAGACGCTCAGAGTATTAATGCTTGTAGTGTAACTATACTTAGAAGCAGACCGATACAATAAACTTATTTTTACATTTTCTGTTTATAATATAACGATCTAAACCTTCTAGGCTAATGAGTAATTTCCATTAATTTTTATCTTCTATTTGAAACAATACATTTTCCTAGAAATTGCCCAGTGACTTTTTTTATCTTGTTCACCTAAAAAAGAAGACATTGTTTACGTTCTAATTTATAACACAAATATTATTATGTGTAACATTCTTAAATTGTTTGGTTCTTTTGGGCCTTCTTACTAAACTGCCTCGACATTTAGGTACATGATGATGCTATGATCCTAGACTTTTGCATACTCGCTCTTCTATGACTTCATCAATTCTGAAACTTATTAAGATCGTGGTGTCACTGATGATATTTTTTATTTTTATTATTGTTTATAGGCCTGTGTTTGACCGCAATCTCACCATGATAAGTGATGATGCGGCCGAAGGTGGTAAGCACACAAAGCCTAGAAGGAGCTGGCTCTCAAGTGCAGCTATCGGAACACACCGAAAGGTGCTTGGCGACAGATTTTCAACTTGAGGGTGGTAGCCAGCCAGGCGGGTACTACAAAGTACCCTACGACCGTGCTATGGTTTCCTCACGATGTTTTCCTTCACCGAAATTGTAGGATTCGAACCCGGGACCTTCATCTCGGTATCCGACGTCACTACCACTGAGCTATCATCGCCTATATTGTCTTCAACTACGACGACTATAGCGAAACCAACCCGTTTTAAATAGAAAATGGTTGAAACCCGTGGCTGAAACGAAGACCTACAATCCATAGCAATCGTTTATCAATTCCAATAAATATATATTTATTTCATGAAACCGAGGTTCCAACAACGGTTTTATTTTACGAGGGTGAGTTTGAAAACGTTTATTTGTTGACTTGTTTCCTTGAGAACCGTTTTTAAACGTACAATGTTGGCCGTTGCACTTCGCCAGTGAGTGTTAATTCAATTAAAAACGAAATGTTCTTTGTAAACGGAAATCTGAATGTTTTCGAATGTTTTATATTTATTGTTTGAGTTATTTTGAACGTCGATGTTAATCGTGAAGTTTTTGAAGTAATTGATGTAATTGAACATACTAACTTTGATGGGAGTTTTGAGTTGCTTCTGTTATAGGCAGAGATTGGAATAGGCAGAGTTTATTTACTTAAACTTCGAGGCAGTAGGTAACATAGAGTGGCTAATACCTCATCATTGATTTGAAGAATCATATTACATGTCCCGGGTTCCGTTCTGAAATTGTGTAAAATTCAAATGTTTTGTTTGAAGTACAAGGTTTCTCACGAATTTGTTATGAATGTATTCAAAGTGCAATAAATAATTAGCAATTTGTAAAATCCAAGGAATTCATTGTCACTTTTATGATTCTAGGATTTAAGAGGAATCAACTCTATGTTACTTATTTCCTCGAAGTTTAGGTAAAATACTCTACCTATTCCGATCTCCGTTTATAGGATAAGTACATGAAAGTATGTTGGTGATTCCTAAAATCATCAGCAACTATCTCTCCTAGAATTAAATAATTACTCGAAATCTTCTTCAATAATTAATTTGCAAGTGAACATTAATTTGAAATAGGTATCCGTGAGAAATGATTGTAGACAGCTAGTTTCCTTTTAAGCTGTGTGTGCTATCTTTAGCCACGCTACCACCTTATACCACAATCATATGTCGTCAAAGTAAAATAAAAATCCAATGTGAACCAAATACATCATTTACAAAAATCTTGAAAAAGAAGCTTCAGAAGAAGATAAAATAGAGTAGCTTTAGTTTAATAACAATTATGAACTCAATGAAATTGAAAACTTTACTTCGAAATTTATTTTCAATATCGTCTCAAGCTCTTGCAAATCTTTTAAGTTATCTACTTTGAAATTCACAAACGCAAACCGAATCGACATCATTTCAAATAAAGCTTTGTCATCCCAGTCGAAATAAACATTATGCGCTCCTCACATAGCATCAGTACCAACCATCTGATCCGTCCCTTGCTCGAATACTAATAAGTTAATCTTTTATATCACGTTTTCGTGAAACAAAGAGATGAGGGCAAGTATGAGATAAAACGTCCCGTGTAAGCTGACCTGCCTTTACCCGTAACTATCTTCTTGCTCAATCCATTTCTTCTATAGAACGGGGAGGTATGGGGGGTCTTCAATTTGGTTTTGAATTGCGGTGGTCGAGTGTGAGGCCGTATTAAGCAGCAAGGGAATTATGAAGCATGTGCTCTTTGAATACTAAGCGGCCATTTTGTAAGGTCCGTCCGGTTGAAGCGAAACGAGCGTGGAAGCGGTATTCTCAAAGAAACGTGTATGAGTAACGTTGTTTTTTAGTTTCTATTTGAGAGTATTCATATGATAATAAAGGTGTGAATGGTGCTACTAAAAATGTAGGAGCTATGTAAGGGAACGCAAATAGTAAAAAACTTGGACTATGAATTTTAATAGTTCTAAATAGTGAGTCACACGCGGTACAAACAAAAACACGTTAACACTACAAATACTAGATAATTTTGGATAGATACTGAAAACTACTCAGCAGAATGTATTGTTTCGCAACAAAAAGCCTCGCCTCCATAAAAGAAGTACTGAATAAACATTCACAAATTACAAAAGATATTCAAATGGAAAAGTAAAACAAAAAAGAAACAAACTTCCAAAAATGAAGATGAAGGTATCGGCAACCGAGAAAATTTCCCGCCGCTTCATTTGTATGTACGATGTAGCGTCCGTAAACGGCTGTACTGTTTTGAATAAATCTTTAGCTTAAATACTAACTCAATAAGAGGAGTGCTCGTTTGGCCCGTGTTGAAAGTTAACGCTCACTGAATTGAAAAAGGTTAACCTAATTTGCATTTGACTTGGAGTTTCGCGTTGTCCCGAGAATCGTCTTCTTGAGTGCCTTGGGATAAGACTTACTATTTATCAACCTGTTGGAGGAAGCTATCGCAAGATTAAGGGCTTCTGTAAGCAATGTTGTATTTATTTGCTTAGTGTCAGTTATACTGCTTTAAATTGGCAAGGGATGTGAACTAGAACTTTATTCAAGTAAATAATTGGATTGTAATTACAGAGATGACTGGTTAAATTAAAAAAAAGAGATATTGAAATAGGCCTAACAATTTTTTCGCGAACTAAATTCATTGTTATATTAATGTATCGGATCAGATTGATAATAATCTGTGCGCGAATAGACCCGATACATTAATATTACAAGGCCCTAACAATATAAAATAGTTACTTATAATTAATTAATTTAGATCCACAAAAGCTAACCCTTGCTCAGTTTCTTGCTGGAGTATTCTCTAATTGTATTTATATTATTGTACTCAAATCAATAGTTAGTTTTGAATAAGTCTTCGGTTTTAGTGTTTTGGTAAATGAGTTAGTGATAGTTATTTGATCCATTTAGTTTTTTATGTCTTTCTTCAGACTATAAATTGCAGAAATATTTGTTTTAGATATACCAGTACCTTCCTTAATTGTTTGATTAACACGCCATTTAAATGAGACAATAATAAAGCTAATTGGATAACAAAAAGAATGAAAAAAAAAAACAATTATAAGATACTTGGTATCTGTCAACAAATCAACGCTTATTTGCTTTGACCCACTCAAGGCTATTTTCATTAACATCGTTAAAATTCCTACGACTTCGTCAGCTATATATTTAATAATACCTAAGTTTAATAAAAAATCTCATTAGACCTAATTTTGATCTATTCTTCGTTTTAGTTTACTTAGAATTTAGAAAACTACAAACTTAAAGCCGTAACTGCCAAAGCAATTCCCGGTTCATTAGAAAAGAATTGTCTTTGAAAGGAATTACCACACATGTCTTGCTTGACCACATTCTGCTATCTCTCATTACTTTAAAACGCTGAGTCACACAAGACAATTAGATGTAATGAATTGTCTAATTTCCTATACTCCTCATTGACAGTGTATCAATAGGCAAGTATTTGTATGGGATGGCATATCACTTGACATACTTATTGCATTGTAAATACCAGATTAGAATGTGAAGATAATCTTTTGAATGAAGCTCTGTTACTTGATAGAAAATGTATTTTTGAGTTGGTGTTGCTGATGATGTTTTCATATTTTGTACTGATGTTACAAACTTAACACTGTTATAACTTGTTCTTTTGAATTTATTAATTACTTGCTGTCCCCCGCGGTTTCATCCGCGTTTCTGGGATAAAAAGTAGCTTCTCCATACCATAGGCTATGTGCATGCCAAATTTCATAATGATCCGTTGAGTAGTTGAGGCGTGAAGGCGTAACAAACAAACAAACTCACTTTCGCATTTATAATATTAGTTAGGATTACGCGATACATGGTTTAAAATAAAACAAGTGATGCTGTTTTGGAATTTAATTTTGGCTGTCTTCTACAAATAAAATTCGAATTCATTCTCACAAATTACTACATTTATCTAAATAGTTTTGCCAGCTAAAGAACAGATGTTCATCTTCTTCTTTGTAGCTTAATAAAAGCTATCAAATAAATAAACCAATCATTCGTCGCACCACAGCGTCATTCCCGTGGTTACACCGAATCAATTGGCCGTCGGGTAATGAAGACATTACTGTCTGTTTCGCCGACGATATCTATCTCTTCATCTGAGATAATCGCGGCTGCATCACGACCATGTGCGGTACGGTTCGCAGAATCTATAATACTCGTTTTATTTTTATGTTTTTCTTTTTTGCCATTCATGTTTATCGTTAATAATTTTATGATAATAAAATCTTTAAAGATTTATATGAGTAGAATTTGTAAGGGCTTAAGTAGAATTGTCATGTACTCTATGAGATATTTTTTAATTAAAGCTTGCTAATGAATTCCCAAATTGGATTCTGTTTTCTATGAGTACGCCATGTGTTTGGCCACAGTCAAACGCAAAGAATTGTGGTGTATGTTTTATAATAACTTAAATATATTATAATAAATGGAATATAAGTTCTCCTGTGCTAATATATTTGTAGAGTTTTAATTAATTTTCGACCATAAATTAATATTGACTCAAACAAATTCTAGTTCCGCCAATATTATTAACAGCTATAAGTTGCGATGTCAATTCAATTATTCCTAACATCAATATACTAAAAACCGATAAAGTTACATGACACAGGTTCCAATATAAACAACCCTACATAGTTCTAACTGAAAACTTTAAACCGATCCGAACAGTTTCCGTACCCCAGCAAAGATATCCTTTGATGCCGATATCAAGCGCTCCCTTTCTAACGGCTTATTAGTATTCGAAACAAACTTTTGGGCTCTTTGGTTTAGATTTGTATCGATAATATATGTAACAGTTACGTGCCCCGAATGTACATTTAATTTACCTGCCTTTTAAAGGATTTATATTTTATACGATACTTCGATAAAAGGATTCCCTTTATGTGATTTTTGATTCACTACTCTGACCTTTTTAGTGAAAAGGTGGCACGAATTTTGATCATTATTACCCTCAGGATAATAGAAACTTAGTTCCAGTTCAAACACCTAAAAAATTATATTAGAATACCAAAAGATTTTAAAATTTCTCATACTTACTAAACCATTTAGTGTGAGTATTATACGAAATACCATGTGTATATTAAGATTTCCAAACTGCTTTACAAGAAAAAGTTATGAATTTTAATAAATATTTGTCTGAACTCATGACATAACATTCAATGTTAAAATCGAGTTCTTGCCGCCCAGCTTAAAAATTTACAAACAATACAAGAATTTTAAGACATCAATCAATGCAATAAAACAGAATAAAGACAAGCGTTCAGTTACTTTTTCTAGCCAACACTCGAAAACTTTTTCTGCGTATTGTAAAAAAGGTACCCACATACAACAATCCAAATTAACAGACAACTATGACAAGCTACAAGTGTTTCTGACAACGTTAACATTACAGATGAGGAAGTTGTCGAAAATGTCATAAGTAACCTTAATGTTGTGGTAGAAGGCATATATTTCATTGTATATGGTATTGAATGAGAGAAAGTTAATGTTGGTGAGACTGAAGGGCCATTGAGACTTTTGTGTTCGATGTTACAAAGACAATAAGCAATACAAAGAGCTCTCAGCGAGTGGTCAACATTTCTCAAGTCGTCATAGTGCATGGTACGGTTTCACCGTTATTCTGTAAGGACGTGACTAACACTGAATGTCTGTTACACTGTATTGTAACATGTAGTAAATTTATAGAAAGCTTCATTATCACTTCAAATAAAACTGTGCCTGATAGACAACAAACTTACAATCATATTAAATTGAACTAAAAAAGCTACGTATGATAATTAACACAAATGAATGTATTTTTATATTGAACTGTTGCAATTCCACAATGGAAATACAAAACTCTTCCAAAACGTAATTGGAATATGTCAAGATGGAGGCAAGATTCTCTTGTTTCCCATGAGAGATCGAATGTAAAATTTTGGTACAAAAATTAACTTTTTAACAATAAAATAAACTGCCTTCAAATTACACTAAAAAGTATGAAATAACTCTGATCTGACACTGTTTTGAAGTGTGATGACGTGTTCTATTGAAAATATTTCGCTAAAAAGTTAATTTATTTTTGAATTTTTAGTTGCATCTATATGAAATTTCTATGGGACCATTTCGGTATAAACCCCTTTCGAACAAAAAAAGAATTTTGCAAATCCGTTTTTTTTTTTTATGTTCATACATAAAAAAAAAAAAAAACACATACAAACATCTGAATTGATAACCTCCTCCTTTTTGAAGTCGGCTAAAAAAACCATGTTGCTGTATTTTTTACTATGTTGGATGCAATCATAATAATACGCCGTACCGGACATGATGTTCATAATAAAACATTCAATACATATCTACTGTATGATGTTGATTAGTATTATTTTATATGAATAATTAAATATTACGTAGTTAATATGTATATTAATAAATTAAATAAAAAATAAAATTAGGTAAAGCTAGTTTATATTTTACATCAATTAGTGAGAACAATAGATTAATTCACATCCGAACATTATTGTATAACTTATCACAACAATGGTGTGATACTTCGACACACAGAGTGATCTATCGTTATTTTATCAGCAATAAATATTTAAACTGCCGATCTATAAAGGGTGGACAGTTTATAAATCTACCTCGTGACTTCCACTCAGTGAGTCTATCACGAGTTCAGAGCAGCCAGGGTGGTAGTAATCGTGATCGTTTCCCGCGGTAGATCGCTTTTGTTACCGTGTTTTGTCTTGGCTTTCATTGTACTATTTTCCTGCAATTTTGTGCAATGAATTTATTAAGGACTATGAGGCCGTTTATAGTGATTTTCATTTCTTTTTGCAACTTGGTTTTTAAGTTTAGTTAGTAGGTACTTATTCCCTAAATTCATGTATTAATGCTTAATGCCATTAATGATTAGCTTACAAGTTTAACAAACATTTAAGAGCAACATGAAACCCTATCTTGTTTTGAGTAGTTTATATTGAAAAGGACGATCAGACTATCGTGTATAATTTATCTTAGACTGCCCTCTGATTCATCTCGTTGAGTACTGCACTGAAACATAAACTTTAAGGTTATAAATATACAGTGCAAACCCCAAATGATAAACGTGGAAATATCACTTTTCGTCGCTGTCTCACAAACTCCTATACAAAATAAAAAACTCAGAGTGTTATACATAATGGTGAAATTGGTATGTCCTAAAATAGCTCAATTTATAGGTATTCTAGATAATTTACAAACGTCACAAATACTGTCTTTTATTTGTAATAAAATTTGGAAGATTTCTGTTGCGTACGGATTTCTGTTAGCTTTATCATTTGCAGTAGCTGAAAAAGCATATTTAAGTCGTCGCATCGAAGGAACGAGTACGATTTCGGTGGTTATCTCCTCAGAAATACGAATCTAACTAATCTCTCTTTGGGGGACGATGGGAAGCCATTCGCCGTCCTGGGCACGAACAGCTACTAGATATGAAATTTTAAATCATCACAATTTAATTCATTTCAAAATAATACCATGCCTCATAAACCCAAAATCCCAATATCTCCCTTCGGTTGATGTCTCAATAAGAAATAATCTACTTAAAAACGAATTAATGGGATTACACCAGTCGCGCTCAAGCGTTCGTGTTTAATTCACTAAAAATCTTTTTTTAATCGGGACACTAAAGAACGAGAAAATACTTTTTTTCGTATACTAATTCAAAGGGGTTTCTTTCGCGAACCGATTTAGCGTGAAAGCGAATTTAACCCTCAAACGGATTCAAAGGACAGGCCGCTCGTAAAAAACTGTTTGGTTACCTGAGACTGTAGAAGAAACTATTTCTTCATTTTCAAGGGTTGTATAAAGTTGAAAGAATACTCTATTTCTAAATCCGTACAATAGAACGGAGTGTTTCTTCTTTTTATAAACAATATTCTAGTTTTTTTTTCAAGCATTTCGATTCCGCTTACACCATGTTCCCGAAAATTTTACTATTTTCTGTAATTATGTTTGATGAGATAAAAAATAATTAATATGGGTTTATTTACACTAATACTTCAAAAACTAAAGTACTTTTAATCCTCGACATCTGACGTAAACACAATATTCAACATGACATAAAAGGGTGAAGGCATCGGAACTGAAACACAATATCGCGTAACCAGACTCTCGGGACTAGGATGTTTGTTTTCTCAACCCAGGCCTAGGCTTTTGACGGGCGAAATACGCACCACAGATATGCAATGTATAGATATGAAACCTCTATTGAAATGAAAAATGGAATAACTATTGGAAGATATGACATTTTAAAAAGAAACGGTAGATGTCCTTGAAGGTATAATAGACATTGGCCTATGCTTGGTAGTAGTCTGTTAATGGCTAAAACAGATAGATTAGTTATAATATTCTGGGATATTCTTCACACACAGACATCTCATCCTAAACTAAGGAGAGCTTGTACTATCGATGAAGACTATCGGTATTGCTCATCACTATATTATATGAAAGATCTATCTTAATAAAAATAAGTGAACTTGTTTTTATCTTAATAAATACGATTCAGAGTTTTAGGCGAAAGTAGAAATCAGCAAATTTAATGAAAAAATTTGGCCACTTAATTTATTACCTTCCAAATTTACCGCACATTTAGGAATTCATTAGGAGCGAGAGTAAATTCTACCTCAATAAATCTTCAATCAAAGTTATGCGGACAAAACAATTTACGATTTGATCTGCTTTTAAGATGTTTTCGAGAAAACTTTTTATATTTAACTGGACATTTCAACTTATTAGTATTATAACATTTTCCATAGTTAGTATCCTTTATTCTATTTGATACATCACATGCACCTAAATTAAAAACCTCAGCATTTACATCAATAAAACCTCCACAACAACTATCGTCAAGAAACAATTTACAACTAGCAACCGAGCTAAATTCTCTCACGTCACTTAGCACAGACTTGACCCAATCTCGTCCATTATTGTTTGGAGCCGAGTCCAAGTCCGGAGTAATTTGTTTTGTCTGACTTCGATATTTATTATTTTGTTACTATAGGTACACTGATACAATGTGAAGTCTGTATAGTTTTTATATGTCAAAATATTCCTTAAAAAATATGAATGGTTAGATATAATTATGTAATCAAGTGCCAAAAAGAGATGACATCTATCGAATGTGAGTTTCTTATCCTGGCCATAGTCTGATCTGTAGCAACTTTGTCAGATCAATAGACTTGCTAGCTAGCTATATATAGCTTGCCTAATAGTCTTGCTTCATGCTTGCTAAATTGTTTTTCTGTCTAAGTAAGAAATAATACAAAAAAAGCTGCAAAAAGTGTGAATACCTCAGTAAACGATGTCATCATACCAAACATATTCATACAACAAACAGAACTAAATCCAAAGCAACTAAAGCAAAATCTTAAGTAATAAAAACTCAGACAGGTTCGAGATCTCAATAGCTTCTATACAAAAGGGTTCATATTCTATGAAAGTATAATGTGTGCGTATGAGTCGACACATGTAACTCGACTCCTCGGTATCATGCTGTTTATTTGCCATCGGGGGTAACACATTATCTTTTGTCCTCCTTTCGCGAGATTTTATTGTATGATGTGAATAAAAAGGGATATTGGTAAAAAGAATACGTCATTGATATTGGAGAGGGATTTTCAGATATTGCTAAAGTAATCAAAGTCAATCTTATGATAAAGATTCTCAATTGCACTTTCTAGCTATTATTGCCATTGTCATAGAAGTTTGGCGCTTAGGTTTATTATAAGAACTTGATAAAATATTTAAAATCTATTAACGTTTAGATAATAATGTAACACATACTAGTGTCTAAAAAGGAGAATGTTCTTCTATATACCTTGGATTATCTGGGTGCCAAATTTAATATACTTATTATTAAAAAGTTCGTAAAATAGAGCTCAGAATTTTTTTTTCGTCGCATATTTCTTTTTTTTCGCGTAAACTATCATATTGTATGTAATGATAATAAAGAAAATTTAATCAACTAAAGAAGTACCTAAAAAATATTCCACTAAGCCGCGTATTTATTTTTTAATTTAATTAAAACTGCAAAATTTCTTCTATTTTGGTGATCTATCACATTCATTCATCAAATACGATCTATTACCTAAATATTTGCTTCATGCAGTGCGTAAATATGGGAGACCAGTACAGTATCCCTAAATTATAATCATCAGAAGAAGAAAATACGAATTTATTTTATCTCAAATAAATGCTTTAGCCGAGTCATGGCTTTGCAAAAAATCTTTATGCGGACCCTACTTCTTTCATTCCGTCGTCCTAAATATGATACCCACAGGAGTGGATTGCTAACAAAAGGCCATTCTGATTGTGTTTTGACTAAAATCGAAGCGAGTGAAAGATCTGATTTCACTAAACCTGTTTGTTTTCGATACACAATATTATTTTTGGGATTTGAGACTACTTTTTTCTCATAACATTGACTCTGCTTAAATGTGAATGGAAATATTTATTCAAAAACTGTTTCAGCTTATTTTAAATCCGGCATTATAATTTTTTCATCATTATATGCTTGTTTCTAAAATAACTTGCATCAAAATTCATCTAGTAAAATTTTTTGTGCTTATAATTTTTCTTTCTGACATTTATTTAAAAAAAAACTATCATATTTTTGTTTTATGTTTAACCAAGATACTAGTTGTTTTCCTGCAATAAATTCGATTCTATTTGATAAGTTTAATCAGTCGCAACCCTTGATTTATTTGCTATTCCCCATTTATCGAATTCTCCTTTATGAGATTCCAAATTTCATAATAATGTCCCAAATATTTTTTCCTCCAACGTATCAAAGAGTAACAAATGAATGGACAGTTTCTGTCAGGCCTTATTCAAAAAAATGTTTGCGGTTGGTTACTTCAACGCAACTTATGTCAGTTAGTGGATGTCACCATTGTTATTTTATAATAAACCGGAAGTTCCTATACTGTTCGTAATCCAAAGATTTCGCATAAAAATATAAATGACAACAAATAACGATTGTGTCCTATATACATTTTATTGACAAGACTACAATAGAATCATATGAATGGATGGAACGAACCGATGTTATGGGCCTAGCTAGTTCTATATAAATATCTTTGCTTCCTCCAGCTATATTTTTATTGTTGAATCGACCGGCTGATGTTTCTTTTCCCTTTGATTATTCCGTCCGAGTTTCGGATAGATTTGTATCAATGGGATTATCATTTTTTTACTATTCTTGTGTTGTCTGCGTAAGTTTTTATTTCTTTGAGATATTTATTAAATCTAAATCTTTTCTTGATATTATAAAGCTGAAGAGTTTATATGTTTAAACGCGCTAATCTCACTAACTACGTGTCTTTTATGACAGAATATAAAGTACTCTTAAGTGATCGAGTCCAGCTCAAACTTGGTCAGTTTTATTTGAATTTAAAGATCTTTACATTATGTTTGTATGGTTATGTATTCTTAAGAAATTCTCTTTGACATAATTAATTCCAAACATAAAATAAATCACAGCATTCGATTACATAATGAATTCCCATAATATATCAACTTTTCAATTTACAACGCGCTCATAAAAAGTCTATAAAACTTTTTAGTCTTTAGGGCGCTGCCGTAATATTATTCAAAGGTATTTTGGGAAAATTTAAATTTTAACATCGCGATTCCTCCACCTGTCAGCTTCGAGTGCCTACTTGAACTAACTAGTATCTATTTATGTATAATTTATGAACTTACGGTTTCTCTATTGATTTCAAGTGGTCTCCGCATATGCTTCTAATTGTTTTGGTCTTGTTAGGCCACAGATATGATGGGATGCTATTGGTTTAGAAACGTCATCAACTGATTTTCGTATTGGCTCTCAATTTCGAAATATTAATAACTTTTTAAGCCAGACTAATCCTGCAGATTCTAGTGAGAGACCGTACATATATTAATATTGGAAATTGAGATCAATAAAGTTAGCAAAAAGACCACAAAAACCTAAAAGCTATATTTAAACAGGTATAGCATCATTTTTAATTTCAACACTGCAAGTGTCAATCATAAAACTAACAACTACTACTAAACAAATATAGCCCAGTTAGTTAATATCTAGATACAGTTATAATATGATTAGGTATCGTTTCAGTCTTTCCAACATTTATATTTTAAGATATCATCTGCACTTTAACTCCAAGTTTCCACGCTTCCAAACCAACCGTGCGGAAACTGACACACATTCGAAGAAATATTGTTCCCAATCGATTCTATACGTCATCCATTTTGACCGAAGCAAATTGTCAAGGCGGGGTGGCTATGTCATTTTTATTCTCTCTATTCGGTCCCTACTCACCCTGTTGACATTTTGATGCATGATCTATTTCGAGTTATAAGCGAGCGATGGGTTTCGCGTCGTCCTGTTCAGGTAGCTTTATCAATATGGAGTTATTTAGGTTGTTTTTAGTAGCTAGACGGTGATCCATTGTCGTTTTGTTATTTAGTACTGTCAATTTCGATTTCTCTTATATAAAGCAATTGGTGCTTTTTCCTGAACTAAGTATTGTTTTAGTTTGGGGTTTCTCTATATGAGCCATTTTAATCAATGTTGAGATCATTTTGAACTTTCGTCGTGACCTAAATTCAATTCTAAATTTTTTTACTCGTCTTGAAGATCAAAGTCATAACTCTCTCCGTAACTCTCCAAGTAAACAGCTACCCCTGAGCGCTTACAATAATTTGGTAACCAAATTTCCACGTACTTGCTCTCACTTAACATACAGTACGCATGGGGTTAATAAAAAAAGAGCTAAGCTTAGCGGAAGTAAAGGAAATGAATCTTGAGAAAGAAAGGAAATACAGAGCAGCTTAGGCGTAAAATACTTTTTTTTAGGTCAGCGCTACCTCTTCGAATTTTCGATTCCTTACGTAGTTACAGGTTGCACCAATTTGCATTTTCATAAACCTTATATCTTGTGTAGAAAGTTTTTAAGGTCTTTATGAAGATATTTCATTGAATAAGTCAATTAAATCCAAAATATTACAATACAGACTCAAAAGCAATTGATATAGACAGAACAATGATAAATAAGACAAGAAGGGGTTTATTGTAGCAAACAGCAGCCGGTTAAATGCTGACAAAGCGGATGTTTTTTATAGCTACGGAGTATTTGTACCAAATGGAACTTCTGTACTTACCTATTCTGTGTGACACAGATGAAATAAGGAGAGCAGAAAAGAGTGCTTTTAAAACAACGTTTCGTGCGCGCATTTTCTGGCTATTTGTGGAGTTGACATCATGAGGATATTTTATTCGGTTTCGTCATTTATTTTTCATGCCGTCCTCTTAACGTAGTAGGTATGGGATGTTAGTTGATTCGTTTTTCCATATTTGTTGATTTCAAACAGATTTTATTCACATACTTTTATCTTGCAGTTTGGGTTTGTGCGATGAGTTTTGGGGGAATTAATAGGTAACTATTAATAACAATGAATCTCAGAATAATAATAATTTACTTATAATCTATCAATAAACCTCACAAAATGATTGTTTTCTAAACCTTAAGATTAAACGCGGATAAGTGGAACTAAATAGAAGTCACATTGGATTGGGAAGCGATAGTTAAATCTGATAAAACTGACCGTACCGTCCTGAAAGTGTTGCATCAAATACGAATAATAGTTACACCCGACCTTTCTGATCTTAAAGGTCAGGAATTCAATACTCACTGTTCTTAGGAATATCCATTCCGTTGCTTTGACAAAACTATTAGATTAAAGATAAACAGGGGATTTGTAAATGTAAATAACCTAAAATGACCACCTGTTCAGATAAAAGCTTAATTATTGTTATACAAAATGAACGATCAATGTGGGCAGTTTCTCATATACTATATGAAGTCCACCATTGTGATAATGAAGCCAAAGTTGACCAGACTAAGAAGCCAGATCTTTATCGAAGTTTTTTAGGACAGGTAAGTTTTCATAAGACAATGCGATTTACAACAGAATCGGCACGATTCTGTTGTAAATCGCACTAAACTAATTTTAGTCACATCTCATCTCTTTCTTACGAACATGATTGAAAAAGGATAGAACATATTTTAAGTTGTCAAATTAATCTTTGCCGTCTTATTTTGCGTGTATTTAAGCGTAACAGCGATAGATGGCGACTAAATTTATATTGAAAACAAGGATTGGACTAATTTGACAGGACTAAATTTCTTACATCCTTTTCTTATGTTCTTTGTTAGAATGAGACATAGTGAGATTAAAATTAGTTTAGTTGTGAACAACAGAATCAGGGCCATTGTGACATTAAAATTAGTTTAGTTGTGAACAACAGAATCAGGGCCAATGTCACTCAAACATATTTTAAGTAGAATGTATATGGCTAAAGTAACTATTGTAAAACTGTCCCAATTAATAGTACCGGATCCCAAATCCGACCTTACAGATCTTTAGTAACGTTCCAGTTTCAATAGATACCCGAGGGCGAGTGTTTGATTAAAAGTACGTTTTAATTCAATATTTGAACGGCTGGTTCAAAGCTGATCAAATAAAATTGCGCTTGTAGTTGATTGTGTTGACAAGATAGTGATGTCTGGGAAACTATATCGACATTATAAAGCTTAAAGTCTAGTGAGTTTTTTAATCAATAGTATATTTTAAATCAATTGAGTCTCGAAGAGTTTGTCGTGATCTATTCTGGAAATTAATTTAATCTAATACATTTATGTAAAATGGAGAATTTTAGTAACGAGAATATTGGACATTTTGAGCCATAAAACAACCCTATAAACTAAGACAGTAAAGTAAGAGACAGGTTTTCGATGAATCAAGTTGGCGCTGAAATAGGTACACATTCATTCATCACTGGAGATGTTTATATGATGATTTATAAACAGAATGAGTCCCAACCTTTCTAATACAGAAATAATGAAGTATGATTTATTTCTCATGTCTTTAAGTGATATTGCAAAAAGACATGGGAAATACAGGACCTTAAAAGGGACTTTTTCCTTTATTGAGTGAAAGTGATATTAGATGCGTAGGCAATAAAATAACACAATTTTCCTGCTCGTCTCTCCATCTGTGTAACATTTGTTACATATCAAAGACAGTAATGTTTCTTTTAAGCATATTTATTTTTAATTCGGACCTCATCGATTTTGCCTAATATTATCCCTGTAATAAATGATTATCCAATATTATTTATTTCTATTTGATACTAAGTTTATTTCCGTGATTCATAAAAAATATCGTTTAAAATCTAAATACAACAATAACAAACCTTAAAATCACATGCTCTATAATTAAAATTATGAAAATACAGTTATTTTATAATATTACCACAATTAACATAATTATTTCGTTTTGCCTTCAACATAAACTAAAATATTTTGTTACGTTAATAAATATGTACATTTCCAATGATTTATTTACTAGTAAATTTAAATTGAATGTTTATAATAACGTTGGTCAACATCCGGTTAAATCAATTAAAAGTTTATGTTGTTAGTCTAGGTTTAGCATAAATATTTATTTTGTACTAATTAAAAGGTACCTTACGTACTAATGGAATAAACATGTAACATTTATTACTAGGTGTAATTAAATTTGTCTTAACATTCACAGAAGCGCTCGTGGTGTGTGTGATTAGCCGTTCTTAATCGACTGGCAAAGTTAAGCTACCACTGGTGAGACCGGTACCTGGATGGGTGACCGCCTAGTGGTTTGTCAACTCGAGCGTTTTCCGTGCTTCGGAAAGCAAGTAAAGCCCGTCCCGGCCATCACATAATTGTAATAATCGTTAAGCTAATTAGAGGCCTCCTAGGCGGCTTGAAAACTCCAATATTAGCATGACCACTAGCCTACCTCCGCCAATCCGCAGGGGAATGCGTGGTGGAGTATCTGCCCATTCTATTTCATCCTCATTTGTGAAAGGAGGCCTGTGCTCAGCAGTGGGACATTATAGGATGATGTTTCATAGATTTGCAACCCTATTGATTTAATACAAACTTCTGCACTGTGGTTTTAGTTGCATTCCAGAGGTTTCTATTGCTTTGCTGGGTAATTAACACACTTTTACACATAATTTATGACTACACTATGTTAAAAAATCAAAATTTTAATCCGTAATTGGCTGTAAGTAATGTAATTAAGTATGTAAAATTGTTTAACTAAGAGCTGTGGATTTTGTCTTAATAAAAATAAAAATAAAAAAAAAATTGATATAAAGAATATTTTAGAAGAAATCATAAATATTGCTATAGACAATAAATAATAACAGTTACAATTCCATCCGTCCTACCTAGCACAACTTTGATCGGAGACTTTTTGTAAAAGACCGCCTAGGGATGGGAAACTACATAGCTCGATATATTTTTTATCGTCCCACCGCTCAAGACGACCCAAATGGATAATTCGCGACACACTTCCCCGCCACTTTATATCTGTTAGGTGCGTGACAACGCTCATTTTCCTTCAAGATGGAGCCATGAGAAGTCTTCTGGGACATTCGTACCGAGTTTAATTAACGACCTCTTTGCGTGGGACGTTACAGATGGGACGTTTGGTTTTGCTTAATTATTTACCTTTAAATTCAACTGTTCTATTTTATTTTCTTGATTATTCCATTTGCATACTTGTTTGTATCTAAACATAAACTATTTTGACGATGAATAAGTTTTATTTGAATTCTTTATTAAATGTATTGAATTGGAATTTGTAAACTTTTTACTGAAAAACTCTGTTATATTTTCATGAAAGTGAAAAAAGAAGTATTCAACTGTTATTCAGTCAATGAAGGGCTTAGTAGAAGATATTATCGAAGAAAAGGTGAGGACGCTGACTGCATGATATTTGAATAATGTAATATTTGTTAATCCATTATCTATTTCAACATATCAACAGATAGTGGTTGAAGTATTTTTATCGAAAACTACAGTTTTAGAGCGGACATCACTACCGTAGCCTTTAAAATGCCTTTAACAGTAATTATAGCAGGAGGAAACGGGTCTTTCAAGATTCGTGCGATCCAATGAAGATATACCTAGGTAGTCTTAATTACTCGCTTCAATACATACCTATGCTAGTGGCATTACTTTTATTTAATTGCATGGTAGCTCGTTTAATTTCTCGCCGCGAGGAAGCTTCTACGGTTTTGCTATTTATTAACATAGCTTAAATGGCTTTTGCTCACACTGTTAGTATTAAATTGTTTATCTTGTGTTGAGTGTTGGGGTTTTTGAAAAAAACTTTGAGTTTTGTTCTTCTTTATTGTACTCATAATATGACTTTAATCATCATATTCTTCAACTAGTCTACTTACTGCTGCATTTTAGCTCTCATGTGTAATTGCTTCCTATCGTATCCAGATCATTTTACTATAGAGGTCTTACCTACAATTTCCTTGAATTTCTACTTATATTTGACATCTGTTACCTGTTTATCTACTGCAATATTATTTTAGTATTTCAAAAAGCTTTTCCAAATAATAAATTAAGTAACGCTAACAAAACAATTGAAAGATATACTATTTTATCAGTTTGTTCAACCCACTAGCAAGCATCCTGCACAAAAACTTTTTATTCACTTTTAACACATTCTTTCAAACCATCAAAATTATCTCTACTTTATAAATGACATTACACTCATGTCGCGACATCACGTCGCCATCAAAGTGTTATCACTTCAGATGTGTCATCACACCAGTAGCTGTTGCCTTAGCTTCCTTATCACCGTCTATCACTTTGTAAATAAGGCTCGACGGGATTTTATTAACTGGAAGAATGTAATGGATTACACTACACGCAAGCACGTGGGTGATGATCGATCATATTATATTATCAAATTTGTTCGGTTCTGTTCTGGGTGTTGTTTTATGTTGGTTCATTTTTCGGAAAGGGATGGTGAGAATTCTTGTAATAGTGTAGATCACAGAATTCGGAATGGTGTAGATGTTTACTATATTCCTATGATAATATAATAAATACCATGAAATGCATCATTTTCAAGAACAGAAATAAAAAACAATTAGATGATTTAAGAATCTGAATTTAAATTTTGTGTTTTTTTATCCTCCACTGTTTAATATTTCCTTCAAAAAAATTAACTTCAATTTTAGAAGCATACAAATCCATCAAACCGTAAAATGAAATTATTTTGACCAAACAATACCTTATCTCTCAAAATACTGAACACTAAATCAAACATGGTTCTTACAGACAAAAGTTAAACTCAATACAGAGTTCAACGATGAAAGGTTTAAACAAATTAAACGGACCGTGACCTGCCGAAGCCAGTTCGCTCAGTATTATCTTGTTATTAACATAAATTTAATATGAGAGAACGATGACAGAAGGAACGCCCCGTCTGAACCTCCTTTTATTAATGTACCGAAGAAAAATGATAAGTTAAACCTTGACAACTTACTTGGTACCTATCACGAAATACGTTATTATGTGCGAGAAGATATAAATGAACACTTACTCGTAAAAGTTTTCAACATCCAAATAATACTGGCAATTCTTATTCATTTGAAATATTCAATCTCGTCGCGGCCGTCGCCGTCTATGGTTGTATGCAAAACCAAGAAATTGCCAAACTTAAGAAACCATAGAAAGAAACTGTCAGTCAAATACATAAGCTGGAACTATTGAGGAAATATCCCTTTGTAGTAGTAATATCGAGCAATTCAATTCCGCAACTGGTAAGTGCCTTTGCACTGATTAATAACAGTACCGACCAATCAATGCATCTAAATATTTAGTGTGTCCTTGACTTAGCCAATCAGAGCGCATTGTCGGTGGTGAGAAATTAGTGAAAGAGATTTCCAAATTGTTTGATGGTTGATACATAACGGTAGATGATTGATGACTGTTAACCAAATTGAGGGTGGTGCCATACAGGTGAGTACTACAAAGAACCCTAACACCGTGCTTAAAAGTAATAACTGTGATCTTGTTTATTTTGATACTAAATCAGGTTGATATCAAGAAGTCTAGAATGATGGAGCTTCCTGTTTCTTTAAATGGACTTTTATTAGAATATCTGCAGTATCTGAGATCTGAATCAAGACTTGAAGATAAGTTTAATGATCCTATCAAATGGCTTGAAACTACTTAAGAATAAATTTTAAAACTGTCTGAATGAATTCTTATAGAAACTAGATTTTGAAATGCCAGCACTTATTTTATTTTCCATATTACAGTCACTTGGTTGGCACTTTAAAGAATTAATTTCATTTAAACAACACTTAGTACTATAAACAAATAATTTCCCATGTATTTTATTCTGTGGTAAATTCTTAAGTAATCACAAATATTTTTGGTGCAGCGATGCACATAAATTGTATCTTCTCCGTATTTAAGAAGCCCTTGTTAAGCTTTCATGTTTAACATATTTGTTTTTATAATTCCAAGGATCGTAGAATTACAATTTAAATAATGTCGTCAAATAACTGCGGATGAATTAAAAAGCTTAACGGAAAACGCTGAAATGTTTGCTTATAGGTTCGTGTTTGTTTTACATTATTGTGGATTTTAAATATTTAAAATTCGTCATCCTGATTAAAATAATTCTTTTATCGAGAATTAATCCTTTCTTGAGCATTCAGTATTCGGACAAATGTCGGAAATTTTCATCAGCTTGCAGTGTTTTGCTATTCTCTAAATCACCGTTAGCCTACTAGTTTGAATCTATATTTATTTTGGCAAGACCACGGTAAATTTCTAATCTCAATATAATCTCATCCTTTATTAATAATATAGTACTTCCTATCTTCGGAGGAGTTACAATGAGAAAAGCGTGAACAGCTCAAAATCCATGGGAAAGATAATATTAATTTAAAAGATATTAAAAATGTAATAAAACATTCACTTACCCGTCAGAAGAGACCTTCTGTTCACGAGGCCAGAATCCTGAAAGCCTCAAATCACGGGCAATCTATCTGAAGACTGCGTACTATAAAAATAATAATTCGTCTTAGTCAGGGAAAGTGGATATGCCATGAACTGAAAGCGAATGTAAGCAATGGTAATAACTATAAGATTTTCAAATAAAAGAAAAACTTTTTGCTTTTTAATGCGTAGGAACTTGCTAAATTCTTGCCGAGCTTCAGTAGCTTAGACCATAAGATATCAGGTGTCATAAATTAATAATAAAAATAATCTGGATATCCTGATGATTTTATAATATTGTAACAAACTGTTTGTGCCCAAGATATATATAATAATATGATATTGAAAAATTCATCTAATAATAAAAAAAATATACTTTCGAAGTCAAAGCCATTCATTTAATTTAGGCTCTGGAGGGCACTTATGAAGGTCTTTACTGATACGAAGCAGTTCATGTTATTTTTAACGGGCAAACACGGAACAAAGTAGTAGGTAACATAATTAAAATGATGATATAAACTTTAAGAAATAACTATTGTGTATTCCGTTTTAGAGTAGATTCTTAGAATATTAAGAATAAAATATTCCATAAGCAGAGATTTTATGCTCTGTACCAAACTACAAAACGCGTTCGTGATCCCTAGACCGACCGGGTGGCGCGACCTAATATCCCTCTGAGAACACGCCGCCAGCTCGCCAGCTTTCTATAAGTACATACACATGGTTACATGGTGCATGCTCTTTTGTTTCACATCTTACTACGAAATATTCTTTGAGATTGGCAGACTAATGACAATTTGCCGATTTAAAGAGTTTCCTATCGTAGAGGCTTATATAGCCTTGAGCCTTTATACGATTTATTCGAAGTGCTTTTTTGGTAACAGAGTATTTGGCAAGTGTAAATTTGGCTTTTCTAATTCATGGATATGATTACTATTACTACAATATACCTTTCTATTCAGAAGGTACTGTTTCATATTATTTTACCAAATGTCTTCTAAATTCAGATCATACCAAAAAGCTAATGAATACAAAGAAGATAAAGATACAACTAAGTCTAATTGATATTTAACGATGCTCACTTGAAATAACACAATTGTTGTCGGCTTTACAAACAATGGAGTGGTAACCCTGACCTTAGCCCTAAAAAATACCGGTTTCTTAAGAGCAGTCGATTAAGTTATCGTCTCGCTGTTTCACCGATTTCGAGTTAATTTCTTCATTTTGTTGCCTCTCGGATTTCTTTTTTGTTTCCTATCTCTTTCTTACACAATTTACCCTATCTCGGAGTAAGGGCAACCCATTTTTCTAATGGCCTATCACATGTATCGGGAAGTCGATAAAAATCATGATTGTTTTCGTCAACATTTTCCGCGTCTGATTATATTTAGGAAATGGTTTTGTGGAAACAACGATTTTGTGAGATATTAGGAAGAATAGCTTTTGGAGAATCTTGAGATTTTGTATTTTTAATTTACCTATGTTGAATAATTGGACTATTTTACAAAAAACTTAAACCGACTACAAAGTACACTAAGAAGTAATCAAATCCTGATCTGAGGACAATGGGACCAAACGGGAAGTGTACCCATTCAAATAAAAAAATAATTTTCCAAATCGGTTAATAAATGACGGAGTTATGAGGTAACAAACATAAAAAAAATATACATTTGAATTGAGAACCTCCTCCTTTTTTTTAAGTCGGTTAAAAACTGTAGATCTATTGTTATCTTAAAGGTATTTCTAATCACGATGAAATAACAACTAATTAACATTTACTTTGCGAAGGCATAGATGAAATAAGTGAATTAAAAAAACAGTTGACGGAGTCATAGTAAAATATTTTTGGATAAGTAATTTGGCCTAAATAAAAATATTTGAAGGCACCAGATTATGTTGGTAAGAGAGAGCCAACTAAGCCGTCACAATTTTAACGTTTTATTACGTATGAAGCTGCTTTAGTCTCTGCGGGATTCAGATCTATTTTTTTTTAGTTTTACTACTACTTAGAATCACCGATAGTACCACTAGTACCGAGATTAATTTTATTTCATGAATCATAATATGATATTTTGTAATTCTCGATACATAATTGATTAAATATAGATATTTAGTTAACTTTTACAACTTCATCATAACCTAATGGTTTACTGACCCTAACTAGAAACATTAATCTTCGAAATCAGCAAAGGTGACCTTGTCAAAAGCATCTTACTGTTCCACGTCTATTTCACGTCTTCATCCCTTGACAGCAACATGGATGCCGATTCAGTCGTGATTCAAATGTCATTCTTGTTTTTATCTCTGATGTTTTTATCAACAAAATCGTGGCTCAGTTTTTTTGTACATTTCTTATTGTTACCGCTGTTATTTCCGTTTCAAATGTTATGTTTGCATCAGCTTCGGTTTTTATATTAATCGTTTATTTTAATGCGTGTAAAGTTTTTATTATTTTGGTGCTGTAAATTGTGGTCACCTAGTTGCGACGGTTTGTAATTATTGTTAAGAACCGTAATCAATGTCTTTTGACTTGGCTAGGTCTTATAAAAATAACGTATAAGAGCTTTTAAAATTCTCTTAGTTCACAGATTCAACATTTGTTATAATTATGATTTATACCACAGTATGTCTTAAAATGTGTTATCCATATTTAATTTTTATACTATCTACCCTACCCTAGCGCGCTAAGGTTAAATTAGAAAAGATTAGACGTTAAGTTTTCTTATATTTTCTACAATGTAACCACACCCTTTTAAAAAACGAAAATTATTTTTTTTATTTAAAATTGTAAAAACGAGTATTTTCATTATATATTTAATGTTAAATTAAAGATCAGAACATCCTACTTGCCGGTTAGTGTTATCTCCATAATCACCAAAAGCACTTCACTGTTTTTTCACAATCACTGCATTGTACTACAACATGGAAGGTATCAAGGAGTCAGTATCTCAAATGGAACGTCTGTTCACAAAGCAGATGGAGGACTTTCAGGCACAACTACACAAGTCTTCTGCACCTACAACCATTGCATCCTTGACTGCTGATTTCACCTCATTTAAAACCTTTGTTCTTGCCGCTCTTCAGTCTCTCCAAAATCAAGTACAGTTTGCCACACGCTCCATAGATAATATGGAGATGCAGAGTCGAAGAAAAATACTGCTCTTCCATGGTTTGCCTGAAGTTAATAATGAAGACACCGCAGCTACAGTAGTCAGCACAGTTGCAGGAAGGCTGAAATTAACGGATTTCACTGCACTCAACATCAGTCGCTGTCATCGAATGGGCCGTGCAACAACCCCAGATAAGTGTAGGCCCATCCTGGTGAAGATTCGAGACTTGGCTTTAAGAAATAAAATCTGGACTGCCAAAGCCAGCCTCAAGGGCTCGGGTATAACACTATCTGAGTTCTTAACAAAATCACGGCACGACGTCTTCATGACTGCACGTCAGCGTTTCGGCGTGACGAAGACCTGGACTCGAGAAGGTACTGTCTTTGTGCTGGGGCCGGACGGAGCGCGTCATCGAGTGACCTGTCTCTTGGATTTGGGCAAAATAGGTGAGCCAGAGTCTAGTAAGAGTCTCAACGAAGCTGTAGTTGCCCCTAAGGATGTTGCGCCAAAGAGCAGACGTGCCGCCGCCGTTGCTAGCAGGAAATAGCTTCTTCCTGATATTAGCTTCATGTTTATTTTTCGTTCGTGCCTATAGAACTTGTACACTTTATAGTAGGTTTTCAATTACCCGTTTATTTTTATTTTTCTATTTTGTTTACATTACCTATGATTTTTATTGTGTTGAACTGTCACTGTCAGTCAGTGTCATGCTTCATAGACAATCTACATAACGTTCCGTTTTACCTTTTATTTTTGTAATAGCTTTAGAGTTCTTTTGATTACATTTTATAGTTGCAATAATATTTTTAGTTTATAGGTACTGAAAATAATATTTATTTTGGATTTTAAATAATTATTTTCCATATTAATATTGTAATTTTTTATCTTTTATTTTTGTTCATGCAGTGTTATTTAATTTGTTAAAATTGTTCTGTTCCTTTTCTTTTAACACAACCGGCGGGTGGAAAGTAATTTGTCATCCCAAACTTTTAAAGTAGATATTTGTTTAATTATTTATTTTATATCATTTATTTATTTTATTTTATTTATATCATAATTTATATATATATACATATATTAATTTATCATAATGTTAAATATACATAATGGCAGCAACAATGACAGTGGCGATTACTTTTCTTTTTCTTCTAGTGACAGCAGCATTGAAGATAGTTTCTCAAGTATTCCATCTCTTTCGGATACCCTTGAAAATGAATTTTCTGATGTACCTAAAAATTTCAATATTATTCATATCAATGCGCAAAGTATTCCGGCACACTTTACTGATATGCTGGCATCATTTGATAACAAAAACATACATGCTATATTAGTCTCCGAATCGTGGCTTAAACCTTGTCTCCCTTCCACTTCTTATACTCTTCCCGGTTTTCGCCTTATTCGTAATGATCGTACTGGCAGTGGTGGTGGCGGTGTGGCTATCTACCTACGTTCGCATATTCCTTTCTCGATTATTAGCATATCTGCACAGCCACCATCACCAGATGCCGGTGAACATTTGTTTATTGAAGTACTTCTCTCTAAAAATAAAGTTCTTCTCGGAGTCTATTATAGTCCATCTTTACGTATTAACTATTTCTCATCTCTTGAAAAGATCTTAGAAGATCTTGTTCCCTCTTATTATCATTCCATTATTATGGGTGATTTCAATACATGCCTCCTTAAAAAAGATACTCGTTCTTCATCATTAGAATCTATAATAACTTCCAGCAACATGCATATAGTCTCTCTTAATGCGACCCATCACTTTCCAAATTCAAATCCCTCGCTTCTCGATCTTATTTTTGTGTCATCGCCCCAGCATGTTGCGAAGCATGGCCAGTATCCCGCCGATGCCTTCTCATATCATGATTTGATCTTCCTGTCATATAAAATCCGTCCTCCTAAAGATAAACCTACAATCATTCTTCAGCGTAACTTTAGTGGAATCAACCAAGAACAGTTTATTGAGGATGTGCAGAGTATTGACTGGACTCCCGTCACAATTGCCGTGTCGGTGGATGATCAGGTTGGCATATTTAATTCTATCATCACCCAACTTTATGACAAACATGCCCCTTTGAAAGCCATTAAGATAAAACATCTCCCTGCACCATGGCTTACAGAAGACCATAAAGTTTTAATGAATAAAAAATCTATTGCAAAAAGTAAATTTAAGCGTAAAACTAATGACACCAATAAGGCTAAATATGCCCGTGCTCGGAATCGCTGCAATACAGTGCTTAGGGATGCACAACGTCACCATATCCACCAATCCGTTGAAAACGGAGATCCAGCTAAAGTTTGGAAATTTCTTCGGTCATTGGGAGTTGGTAAATCTCGACAGGAGTCTATTCCCAGTGATCTGGACATTGGCTCACTTAATGTTCACTTTTCTTCTTCATCTAGCATTGAGGATTCTATCAAAACCTCGACATTGCAATTGCTTTCTGGCATGCCAACTCCTGATCATGATCCTTTTATATTTAGTCAATTGTCTGCATGTGATGTTAAGAAGAGCTTATTGTCGATTTCATCTAACGCCGTGGGAGGCGACGGTATAAGCCGAAACATGTTAGTCCCAATCCTAGACTTTATCCTACCTACCCTTTCTGGCATTATGAACTCCTGCTTAACAAATAATGCATTTCCTACTTTGTGGAAGGAAGCCCAAATTATCCCATTACCTAAGAAACCTAATCCAAAATCCTTTTCTGAATACCGTCCTATATCTATACTCCCTTTCCTATCTAAAGTCCTGGAGCGCCTAATCCACAATCAACTGAGCAATTTTCTGACCAAAAATAATTTGCTAAATCCAATGCAATCCGGTTTTCGTCCTGGCCACAGTACGACTACCGCGCTTATTAAAATTACGGACGATATTCGTCTAGGCATGGACAACGGTGATCTTACTGTGCTGACGCTCTTAGACTTTAGCAATGCTTTCAATACCGTTAACTTCGATATTCTTCTCGCAATATTACGCTCTCTTAACGTATCTCCAACAGTTATTGACTGGTTTCGCAGTTATTTGCATGGGCGTCGGCAACGGGTACGCTTTGAGGAAACATTTTCTTCATGGTGTGACACGTCTGCCGGGGTACCCCAGGGTGGCGTGCTATCCCCTCTCCTTTTCGCTATTTTTATTAATTCTATTTCGGCTCATATTACTTCTCCCTATCATTTGTATGCAGACGATCTTCAAATTTATTGCCATGCCCCTCTTAGCAATCTATCTAGTGCTATAGAAACAACAAATTTAAACCTTTGCCGTATTGCTAAGTGGAGTGAAGCCTACGGTCTTACAATAAATCCACTAAAAACGCAAGTCATAATTTTTGGAAGTGTTCAAAAGATATCTAAAATAAACTGGTCAAATCTACCTTCAGTTAAGTTTAGTGGAACAACTGTTCCTTATAGTAACAGTGTTAAAAACCTAGGTCTAATTATGGATCAATGTTTTACCTGGGGTCCTCAGATAGCGGCCGTTAGTCGCAAGTTATTTGCATCTGCCGGCTCCCTTAGAAGACTCCGCAATTTTTTGCCAACTGCCACTAAGGTTGCGCTCGTGCAGTCTCTTCTGCTCCCTATTTTGGACTACGCTGATGCCTGCTATCTAGATCTCAATGAGGACCAGCTAAATAAACTTGAGCGACTTCAAAACTTCTGCATAAGATTTATATTTGGCTTGCGCAAATATGATCATGTCTCGCAATATCGCGCTAAACTCAAGTGGCTTCCTATACGACTTCGCCGGAATACTCATATATTGTCTCTTCTTTACACTATACTTTTTAGTCCCTCCTCCCCGCGTTATCTTAAGGAACGTTTTGATTTCCTTCAATCACTTAGGTCATCAGAAAATCTCATCTTGAGAATACCATCACACAACACTTCTTTTTATGGTAAATCATTTACCGTCCAAGCAGTTCGCCTCTGGAATGCATTGCCAGTCTCTGTAAGGAGGGCGCCGTCACTCCCTGTTTTTAAAAATCTGTTGAAAAATTTCTACCTCTCGGACTGACTATAATCGATGCTGTAATTGCCATTATTTCCATGAATGTTTATATTTATTTGTCTAGTATGTTATTTATTGTTTCTACTCGGAATTACTTCTACTTATTTTTTTCTTTGTATTTATTAGTAATAATATATATTTTATTAAATCTATGTATTTATTTACATAAAGACTTATATTATTGTATGTACCTATGTATTTTTATTTACCTATTTTTGTTATAAAAGTATACACCACCGTCTAATAACGTTTCTAAATTCCTCTCCATCCTAAGGTTGTCTGGAAGAGATCGCTTTTTAGCGATAAGACCGCCTATTGTACTTACAGTAATTTCCTTAATTGTAAGCATTTATTTTTATACTCTGTTTAAATACTTTTGTACAATAAAGAGTTATCTATCTATCTATCTATCTAATGTATTAGAAAACTTATAAAAGTCGTTCTCAAGTTATGGCGTGACCAAGGGAAATAGGGATTCATTTTCATATTTAGAGATTTGCTGGTATGTTAAAATAATTCATGCAATCTTAAACTTTGTCTTTAAGGATTAAGTTATTTTTTATTTTTGTTGCCTACTTGGATTTAAATCTCCAATGTTATGAAATTACAGTATACCTACGCACCGTTAGAGATATGAATCAACGTCAATAAGTTACTAAGACTGAGGTCAAGTGTGTTAACGAACGCATTACACTTGGATTGGAATATTCATAAGGCACTAAACGTAATACCCATGAAATTAAGAGTTGTATTCTTTTATTTTCATTACCCAAAACTCCATGAGATTCTTATTAAAATATCCGTATTCATATTACACATAATTTATTGTGTGAAAGCATTTCCAGAGATCTTATTTTGTCCAATAAATTACAATTCAAGACAAATGGAACCAGTTCTATTGCTGAATTGAAATAGAGAAGTGTCGTAAATAAATCTAGTAGGGACTGATAGTGACGAAGCGTTTTAATGATACCTGATACCCCAATA
Source organism: Polyploca ridens (assembly GCA_951394255.1). Taxonomy (NCBI): domain Eukaryota; kingdom Metazoa; phylum Arthropoda; class Insecta; order Lepidoptera; family Drepanidae; genus Polyploca; species Polyploca ridens. The sequence goes on from OX596262.1 coordinate 3,103,564, forward strand.
CGATTATATTGTTCGGCATAATCGTAAATTTGTTAGTGTTCCAACAATACTATTGAGTGCTCTCCATTTTGTTAATGCCATATTTCTCGACTTTTGTTCTACATCGACGCATTCAGTAATAAACGAGGTGGCAGATCGTAAAATACTCCTTTATCGGCATTTGTCCGAGATTGTTTATAGCCCTACAGGATTACCTTTTGTGATTGATTCGAGTTCTTCTTAATAAATTTCCTTTGGGATTATTACACTACGGAACTTTGTCAGCCTGTTTGTTTTATGTCTCTGTATTAAATTTGGTATTAAATAGAATCGAATTTATGAAGCCGATCATTTTGGATTTATTTGAATAATATTTATTTCCGAAACGTAGATTTATAATGGATGTCGTTACATTTTAATGTACACAAGGAATGTTAATATAACACTCAGATGGAACAATAAAATATGTTGATGCCATTTACAAAAATGCCTTCTAATCAAATCAGCCCGAAGCAAATGGATATGGGTTGCCGACAAAACACATGTAACGTGCACTCTACTAATGAATCCGGAACGATAGTGATACAATTCATTCACAATAATCTTCTGCTAATTCGAATTCGAATCCAATCATCGAAATATTAAGGTTTATTTTAGTTTGCAACGTTAAGTATAAAAAAATATTAAGAACTTAATTTAAGACGCTCGCAGTACCAGGCCCACTCTCGCTTAGTTAATTAAGACATAGATTATCAAACGTTTTGAAGTAGTAAATAAAATTTTAATCTTTTACCGTATAACATAGGCGTCTGTATAACACGCCTTTATCTGGGAGTGGTAAGCCGAGACGCATAACGTTTCTTTGATCCCACACCTACACGGACACACTTAAATCGTTATATCCTACCAGAATAATACTAATGCACTGTCAAATTTTAATGTATCTGATATTGGTACAAGAAAGCTTATATAATCTAACACGATGCCTCTAAATTTATGTTACTTAATTGTTACATGTAATAGGTACTTAATGGAAATTTTATGTCTTTTTTTACAGGTAAGTACATTCTACTTTGGAGTAGATCTCTCAGAAGTTCAAGGTTTTTGTCACTTGTAAGTCCAAAGTTACATTTCTATATTTCAGTCAGCTTTAATTTGTTTTTACTCTCACTTTTTCCCTATTTTCATTACTAATTTATCCAAAAGTTTACGAGATATAAGTCACGTCAAAACTTTCCGTTATACAACGCAGAATGGGAACGCTAGAACAAACTGATTAAATACTTTAATCTTTATTTACTGGGACGTCTGTAAGAATAATTTTGTATACGAATTTATTGTACAACTTTTAATCACTCTTGATGAAGTTTAGATTTGATTTACCAATATTGGCCCTGATTCTGTTGTTCACAACTAAACTAATTTTAATGTCACTATGTCTCTTTCTAACAAAGAACATAAGAAAAGGATGTAAGAAATTTAGTCCTGTCAAATTAGTCCAATGCTTGTTTTCAATATAAATTTAGTCGCCATCTATCGCGGTTACGCCTAAATACACGCAAAATAAGACGGCAAAGATTAATTTGACAACTTAAAATATGTTCTATCCTTTTTCAATAAAGATTGTAAGAAAGAGATGAGATGTGACTAAAATAAGTCACCACTGTGTATCTAATTATAATTATTTTAATGTTTTCTATTATTGTTATTGTGTTGAATAACGCTTTTATACACTGCCGACAGAAAGTTTCCGGACAAGATGAAAATTTATTAAAACAATTATTAAAAAGTAAAATAAATCAATTTAAAGCAAGTTTTATTGAAAAAATATTAAAAGATAACATTCTACGATTAAAACCATCAACATTTTTTATCTCTTTCATTTTATACTGCTACACTTTCTTTTCATCAAAGAAACTACCTCTGACCGCCACTAATTTTTTAACTACACGCGGCATTCTTTTTATAAGTTTTTCTAACACACTTTTTGGTATATTATTCCAAGACGCTTGACGAGCCTTCCAAAGATCATCCGAAGAAGTGGGATTCAATTTTCTAACTTTCCGATCCAGTTCATCCCACAACAATTCTATTGGATTTAAATCCGGAGATTGTGGGGGCCATTTCATTATTTCTAACTCACCACTATCTTCTTTATTTTTTAAATAGTTGAGACAAAGCTTAGATGTATGCTTTGGGTCATTATCTTGCTGAAACACATACCCACGGCCAATTAGGCGCATCCCAGAAGGGTTAGCATGCGCTTTTAATATGTAATGGTAACCATTTCTGTCCAGGGTTCCTTTAATTCTGTAGAGATTCCCTACTCCAGCATATGAAAAACACCCCCACATCATCACGGAGCCACCCCCATGTTTAACAGTTGGAGTTATAGCATCGTGATGCATTTTTTCTGAAGATCTGCGACGAACATAAATTCTTCGCTTTTGCCCAAACATTTCGAATTTGGACTCATCAGTCTACAGGACTTGTTTCCAGTTTTCTACTGTCCAATCTTTATGTGCAAGGGCCCACTCTAGTCTTTTTCTTCTGTTTCCGCGTCGCAAGAGTGGTTTCTTTATAGAAATTCTGCCATTTAGGCCAGCTCTTTGTAAGCGTTCCTTTACTACACTTACTGATATCTGTTTATCATGACTTTCATTGAACCGCATTTGAATTTACGGTGCTGTAAGCTTCCTATTCATTTTAGACATGATGATTAGGGATTTATCCTCTGCTTTAGAAGTTACACGGGGCCTCCCACTGCGTTTTCTGTCCTGATTTGAACCAGTTTTTTCGAAACGAGTGATGGCATCTCCGACAGTAGAACGTGGTATTTTTAATTTTTTCGCAATATAACGTATAGTAAAACCTTCATTGTGAAGAGCAACAATAGATGCACGTTGTTCTATACTTGTATTAAGGTGCCTTCCCATTTTCTTAAATAAATTAATAAAAAAAAAAAAAAAAAATTTTACTGCAAGATCACTGGAAATAATGCCACAAAATAAGAAAATTTACTTACCTTAAAAGTAATATAATTAGGTGAAAATAATAAAGTCACTACTAGAAATCGAAAAAATGCAAAAAATAATCTAATTTTTATAAGAAATAGAAAAGAATAATTCAAATACGTTCACTTCGTTGCATGCCAGATGCATACTAAATGTTACGGATGACGATTTTATTTTGTTTTTCACAAACAGTGCGCGGGGGCAGGGAGGAAAGTCGAAGACACGATCGTACACACTTTGTAAACTAACATAGCATTTTTGTTATAGATCAAGTTAACGTGTTTATGCACCATATTTCAATTAAAAAGTAAACAAGAAGCTTGTCCGGAAACTTTCCGTCGGTAGTGTACATGTAGATTCAAAGTCAGTAACGTGTGCTCTGAGTATTTAATTTCATTTCACTTCTTCATAAAGATCGGCTTATGCCACTCAGTTTACAATTTACCATTATATCAACTCCAATGTCATTATTACCTATGACATCGTCCAAAGCGTTTCTTTTCTTTTTAATACGTATAGAATGCCTAATGGATCAAGCAGCGAGACATTACCAAAAAATCTCTCATCAATACCTTCTTTTCGACTTTTAATTTCAGCCCTATAAAGTTCAATTTGATCAAGCAAGTTATCGTCTTTAAATTGTTTTAGTAAAGTGAAGAAGTCATTTTGTCGTTGTCATTGATGGGTTTTCAAATATTGACCGGCTCGACCATTATCTGTGGGAGCGTGACGCCGACCTAACGCAGCTTTTGATAACGTTGGATGTGTCGCCGCCCGAAAAAATATATTTGTTTATTTTTACGTCTATGTTTGTGTTACGGTGCGGATATTAAAAGGTGCGGGCTCTTTGTAATTAAAAATGGACATTAGGGACGATCAAATTCACCGTCTAAGTAAAGAAGGGTCAGTTTGTCATACAATTTGTGTAAATACTGCGCCATTAACATCGTCCAGAGGTGACTTTGTTTCGTCACTCTTTTTGAGGTCATTACTCTGTAGAATTTAATTTAAAATTGTAGAGGTGTAACAATATAATTGGTTTTTAACCAGTTTGTTTCGGTATCTAAACAAAGCCAAGAGTATATTACGATACCTACACAGATAATTAACTGAAAACTGTAACAGATTTTTATTTAAAAAAAAAACTAGCCTTTTAATCTTGAAACTTTTAATTTGTAGTAGGTGACAAGTATTTGTTGACTCTAATTCCAATATTTCTATTATCATTTAATAAAACACTTTCGTCAATTTATCATAATTTATTGTCTACTCAACGCTACTCTATCTAAGCTTGCAATAGCTATATTATTTCCTTACGTCTATAATAAGCTAGTATCAAAGCCTGCTGACTTTGTAAAAGTTATTCTCTTATTGCGCGAACTCGCTTCATATTTGGCAGGTCGCCTGGCCCATCCCACTTCATTGTACGTAACCTAAATTATCTGAGATTCTTCCAAGTTGTCAGTAAATTTTTCTTTTCAATTTACTTAATACACCAATTCATGGTTATTGCTATTGACTGTTTTTTACTCGAAAAGAATTATAACGGCATCCCTGCTGTGATTATTATCTAGCGCATTGATTTTGATATGAATATAGAATATGGGAGTTACTTCTGTGCTGCTGTCTGTACCGCAAATGTATGACATATCGCAGCGAACATAATCTTAAAAGATAATTTTTAAAATAGAGATTATGAAGTCGGTAAACAAGTGTACTGCCCACACACGAGGCTTCAGTCACACGTTAGCGACCCTTTCCCCTCCTCAATGAGCACTGGCGACCTTACTCACGCGCAGGAAAACATTACGAAGTTATTTGACTGCGGTATACTCTGTAAGGTGGAGGTGCTTCCCCAGTCGAGCAGCTCTTTGAACGAATAAACACTACGCTCTACCTCTCTTAAAATATATTAAAACAATTTCATTCTCCTGTCATCCGATTCTCTTTAAAAACTAGATAACAAGTCTTTCCAAGTATCATGTACCTTTTTGACTTTGAATGTGAATATAACTGGTATTATATTTCTTTAAAGGCTCAGACCCAGGATAGAAAGTGGTATTTAATAATCATCTCATAAAATAAACATGAAATTAGTGAAGAAACTTCCACAAACAACGACCACTCTAATTTATCTATCCCCTTAATTGTTATCCACGGTTTATTTAACACATTATCAAAAACGAAAATAAACAATAATTATGCAATAAATCTGTAACATGACTCACACATGTGTTGAGTGAGAGCGTTCAGGAGTTATTAATTACCAGACAGACAGACACCCGAGTCGTATTCTCAGTGTATATTTCAACGGTTTAATTAGGAACAAATGTGAAAACAGTTTTTTTTCTAAAGCCGTCGGAAATTCTATGAGTATTTATTTTGACAGAAAGTAACTTGTGGTAAATAAAGGGTGAACGGTTTTAAAAGTGGAAGGAATTAACGTAAATCTCAGTATCATTACCGAAATTATATCATCGCCATCTTCTACTAAATCTAAGCCTTTTGTTATAAAATCATAGTCAACCGTACCATGCTTACAAGAAATATACTTTTCCAAATAAAACCGTTAATAAAAAGTAATTCATAACTCACAGTAGGAATTTAATTAGTCATTCATTGAATGAACAATGTACACAGGAAAGTCATCATCGATTGAGTGAACTCCGATCAATTATTTGGTGAACAACTAACGCAAATAAGCATTTTATAAATAAAGAACAGTACATTAATCTTATGGGCAAACATCCAATAAGAAGATATTTATCTCACATCATCGTATGCCTGTATCTCAATAAGAAATCTTATTAACATAACAATATACTTAATTGCATCGCCCGCTGCAATCCGGTTGTGTAAAATGATCGTGTTTGTTCATTTAAGCACATTCATTTCAGATACTTCATCTTTAAAATTAAGTATTGGTTATAGAGAAATCTTGCATGTAGGTGTGATTATTAGAAATCATTTAATTAATTTGTGGAGTTGGCGACGATACCAACCTACACTTCATTGTTATTATGAAGTATAGCTTATGTGGGTATTATTGATGAACCTATAATAATTGGATTAAAAATAAAACTGAAATCATTTTTTTTACCTTTAATATTGTTATATCGTCTTCATCTTTATTAATTTCAAATTGAACGGTCTTGGAAGGTCTTGCACGGTCTGTCCTCGTATATAGTCTTCGTATTACTTCTTCAGGGTCTAGTTTCCGTCTGGTCTTGTCATTTATATATTATTGTTTTCCTTCAATGTCTTATTCAAATTCAAAAAGTTATGTCTCGTCTAGTCAACCAGTCAGTCATGTCACAGCCACGGACAGCCCCAACACAAATTATGGTAGGTTCTAATTAAAGCTATCTATAGTTTCTACCTAGGGATATAGCCAATATAAATTTGTGCCTAGACATCTATTGATAGAGAATGCAGTGATATATGGTTCTACAAAAAAGCGTGCAATTAGCTGTAGATAAATTGACAATCCCCATAGTTAGGTTTCAGTTTCTAATCTTCTAATTGGAATCCCATGATTCCAATAAACTTAAAGGCACGAACCTAACCACGAAATAGAGTTTTAGATTTAACACATAATACAAAAGGCAGTAATGATGAGAAAGTCTTTGTTTGCAGTGTTAGCGAGTGCCATACATGGATCTTCACATTTTCACTCAGAAATTGTTTCACGTTTTCAAATTGCGACTTCGTTTGCTGTTTTGCGTACTTCTGATCCACTTTTGTTTTGTAAATTTACTGTTAGTAATTGAGAAGAATTTTACTATGCTGAGTTTTTCTTTTTCTTTTTAGTGTTACTATTGTATGTGTTATTAAAACGGCCCACGGTTTCATCTGTGATCTAGAAGGACCTGTTATTTTCCCCGGGATAAAAAGTATATGTTATTCGAAAATATATTCTATCTGTGTGCAAAACTTTATCACAAAATCCCTTCAGCCACTGATGTCTGATTGTGCCACAAACATCTCATATCTAAACTTTCGCAATAACAAAAAACAATGTGTCCAGAAATTGTTTTATTTATTCAATAATATGCCAGATAACCACATTTAATTTTGATAATTATATTCATTGTAAACTTAGATGCAAAATAGTCAAACACAGCATTTATCCTTAATTAAGACTTTAGCTTGTAAATCAACTTGTTTTAGTCTAGGGATAACAAAATCGCAGTGCCGTAGCTTGCCCACGCGCAAATTACAAGGCACTAACGGGTGCCTGGTAGCGAGATCGCGCTACACTTCCATGTAATTACACTCAGCTTTTAACAGACTTGGGGGAAAAAGGAAATGCATGTAGGTATTTGTTGTTGTGAGTTGCAAGTGTTGCAACATACCTTTTTCACGTGTTTTTTCGTAAACCAAAAGGTATATTATTAGCTACCTATAAAAGTACGTACCTAAAAGTAACACTCAAGGAATTTTCTGAAATTTAACCCCTAAGGGGAACGCGGATGAAACTGCAGAGTGGGAAGCTAGCTTTTTTTTGTTTTAAATGCATTATTTTCTTTCTCGATGACCATGCAGAGTAGGTGAACATTTAAAATCATGTTATTCGTATTTTCAACCAAAAGTTTAGTTAGGTACTAATATTCAAATGCTCCTTTCACATCACAGAACTCTGACCCCCTTATTAATAAATAAGGTTTAAGCCAGTCTTGTAATACCCAGGTATTAAGATAGCCCCAGCCCTTTTTGTTTATATGACATTAGAAAGTGACGGATACATTTAAAACCTAGGTGTTACTATGCTTGACTTACACCTTATTTATTAATAAGGGGGTGAAAGATAAAAGAATAATATTCAGTTTAATCCTCACAAAATTAACCACTATTTATTTATTCGAGTTCCGACCTAATATGCTAATAAGGACTTCTAAATTTTAATACTAATCACCTCCTAATGGTAGCGTCATCAACGTCGCATTAATTAGTGTTGTGTTAATGGTTGTCATCAATAATATTGTTAAAGATAAATGTTGCATAATCAATGTTTATCTCTTTACCGGGTTGATTACCAATGAGGTCATTCGTCATTGTCTATGAGAAGAACTTGTATTTTCTAAGTGTAGGAGTCACTTAATCTAAAGTTTAAAAATCATAGCGGAATGAAATATTCGGTGCAAGTCTGTCAATGCTTTTAATTTTAAAGGCGTATAAATTATAAAATAAATGCGCCACATTTTATCAGAAATTCCTGTATCATATTATCGATTGATATTCATATTTTTATTTTCATAAAAATTATGTGTACATTTATTAATTAAAAACTACATTTTATACGAGAACATTTTTTAATATTAGCTGTGGTAATATCAACAATATTTCCAACGGTCTTAATAGTGAAGATATTGTATCTTTGTATGCAGTAATGTAGGGCCTTGAAACTAGCGAAAAATATAAAATACAAACAGTTCAAGACCACAATGTGAAAGAAAAATAAAAAGGTAACAGTGCAATTTCAATGAATTATTTATATTGCGTTTTTACATTACGGTTTTACTCTAAATTCACCATAACAGTTCTACAGAATGGCTTATCAATCAATTCTTAAAGAAGATCAAAACTTACTAATTAACTAATGTATAATTAAAAAAAGCGTGCCGTTTACAATATATTCTTCCAGTCAATTAAATGTTACGGCTGCTCACTTATTGCTTCATCATGGTGAACTAGAAAAACTCAACTGATGAGTAAAGGCTCTAATGCATTATCAATACCAAGCGGGTTGATAAATCGCTTAATCTCAATAAACCGCTATTTTAGTGTCCCCAAAATAAAGCTCGCCTCACATCTCATCAGTGCTTCTGTGCTGCTGCATTCTTAAGTGTTGGTCGTGCATTCAGAACTTGTTCTTAAGCAAAAAGCAGGGAGCTGGTACCGGCATTCATAAACAGTTTTTGTCACCTGTCGCCGCCAGTCTCCGGGTATTATGTTCATAATAATTCCGAGATGCTTTTGTGCAACATAAATCTCCTACTTTTTTTTCTTGTTTGGAATCCGATTTGGCGAACGAAAACGTATTTATGGATATGTGATGATCTGATATTACTTTTGAATGTTGGATTAAAAATTCTAAAATAAATTTAGCTCAATGAAAAGCAAATTAGCTACCTGAAATACCTCGTGTATTGTATATAAATATAAGGCAAATGCATAGGATCGCAAAATGTATAGGAATAAGTCTATACATGTAAACTTAAATACTTTAAAAACAAACTTTGAACTAAAGTAGAAAATGTGTAATAGTGTTTTCAAATCTGGGGGCACGGGAGTGCCCCCCGCCAAGACAGCCAAGCGAAGCGAAAGGGCACTACCTACCTTTTCTCGAAGCGCTTCGTCGTTTTTTTGAACCCTCATAACTTGGGTTTGGAATATACCAGATAAACAAAATTCTCGGAACATGATGTCAATAGTGAACTTATTAAGCATATTAAGTTTCAATAACATAGCTCTTATACTTTAGATTTTATTGATATCTAAAAAACCCCGATTTCGTCACTGACTCACTGATGATCATCAAAACTCATAGGGTACTTCCTGAAGTCCTAGAAAGCTGAAATTTGGTATGTAAGCTTGTATTAGTACACAAACAACAAAAAAATTATAAAACTTGGAAATTTCAAACAAAAAAAAAAGAAGTGAAATTCCACCAAAAACATTTTCATGTAAAATGTTGCCGCCAAGACATAAGGCTCGTACTGTCAAAAAGTTAGCAGATCTCATGTAGAGCCAAGCTTATAACTACATGCACTTACTCTATAAGCCCTAACTTCACAACCTCTACACACCGTAGTCAAAATTTGTGGCTTGGCCGTTTCAATACTATAAGAACTATTGAATAACAAAAAAGCAATGAACAGTGAATACATTTTTCACCTTACTCCCATGTGACGGTAGCGAAACGGCCAAGCCTCAAATTTTTACTACGGTGTGTAGAGGTTGTGAAGTTAGGGCTTATAGAGTAAGTGCATGTAGTTATAAGCTTGGCTCTACATGAGATCTGCTAACTTTTTGACAGTACGAGCCTTATGTCTTGGCGGCAACATTTTACATGAAAATGTTTTTGGTGGAATTGTATTTACTTGTAAAGGAATCTTCACGTTATTTCATCCCGGCAACTTGGCAAGCCACTTACACAAAATCTTTAAAGTCTGTCCACTTAACTAGCATCGATTTTCAATTTATCTTTTCAGACTACTTCCATCTGCAAATCTTTAAGACTTAAACTACTTCCTGACTGAGATGGCAAAGATAATATTTAAAACGCCAACTTGCAAAGAAAAATATGAAAAACAGCAATGGAAATTAATCCTGACGCGCTATTTAATCGTAGACGGTTAAAATTAAAACCTTTACTTTAAAATCAAGTATAATTTATGTACTAATGAGACATAATTTATTGAATCGACCTTTACTTGCAATTATAACTTTATTTTTATATATAAAACGTCGACTAGTTAGCAGAGTAAAATTTCGTCCATTTAAAATTCTACGATCATATCTGTCTGATCTAAAAACGTCAGATCTTTAATTATTTGTAACATCATAATCATTCAAATCGTGAGTGTTCATTGAACATAGGTACTAACTGGTCAACCAATCTGTTCTGACCTTTGATTGTTTTTGAAATTGATCAATCGTTAACTAAAGCAAGTATCTTGTAGGTCTGGTCGAAAAACACTTGGATTATTACGTTACCTTCACGAGATACTAGTTTACTTGTCCAAACCTCCCGCTGAGCCTGATGTGAGGCGCCCGTAGGGTCTCCCACACAAGTGATATCATTAATCTCAAAATTTACTCCATTAACCACCTTATCATCTTTAACGTAAAGCTTCGGATTATATTCAATAGTTACATCAACGGTCACTCGTACGCCACATGCCGTTTCATTACAATCCTTACAACCATTTATCATACTTTACATTGCCATAATTTATTCATAAACGCGATCTTGTTTTATTTCTACAGAGATTATTTTACACGCTGTTCCTCGGATTTCTCAATACGTGATGCGATTCGTTGTATAAAGTCTTCGGGTTGAATTATTGTAGTTTTATTATCGATAACAATATTTTACACGTCGCCAAGAACCCTGTAAGATGAAACCGTACCTTATTTATGTTACGACCGATACAGTTATGGATGCCTGTCTTTATAATAAAGGGAGGGTATTATTAAAAATATATATCTCAACCTTTCATATAACGGATCTTATATCAGGCACTTAATTTTTGTGACTTTTATGTGATACTTTATGAACTGCCTTATTGTCTTCCTTTATTGGTATTGGAAACGGAATTCCATTGGTCCTCGTTACTGCTTAATTACTGATTCTGATTGTCTCGATAAAAAGTAATAATGGAAATGATTCCAACTTAATTTACAGTAAAAACAAATGAGGCGGTATTAAAACACCATTTATTTGTATTTAAATCAAATGCATACAAAATGGGTGCCTATTGATCTTGCTGTCTTAGCTTTATTAGCGGCTGGTGGAAGATTAATTGTTATTAATGCATTCAACCTATAAATGGGAACGAGAACATTAATGTCGTGTAGCATTAACTTTGACCACCTTATCTGAATATTTAATTCAATACGAGAGTATTACCAACACATGCAGAAATATGCGTCGGCGTGGTTCGTGCCCTAAACAGGTTTCTGATGGAAAAGCGAGATTTGCTACGTCACCGGCTTAGTCAGACTGAAGAAAATATCCTATCTATTAAGGTGCGTGTAATACGATACTAATGTCTTCTGTGCAGGCTTGTTTGGTGTCAGTTTAAGTCTTTGGTCACGCGATTTTAGAATGTTTTGTATTTTAATTCGGATTTGCCATGATCGCTACTTGTTTTAAGCTTCGTTTTAGGGTTGGGCTTATTAACATTTTTAATTAGATGCGAAGACAAAGTTTCAGTTTCTAGGAGCTTAGTCTAGCTTGCTTCGTTTAAGATAAGGGTATCTGATTAAAGTTTCTCTCTGAACCTAAAGCACTTGAGTTAGGCATGATTATGATATTATTTTCTTATTTTTGTAAATTTTTGTGAACATTACTGTTGGGTGAATTGAAATTAAACATTGCACATTATTATGGCATAATAATTCATATGAATGTTTTTATATCTTTATACCATTCATTATACCTACCCCATTTCTAACGACGCACCAAAGACGACATATTTTCTTTAAGCTTATAGCTTCTTATAGCTTTTTATATATATCTAATACACGAACCTAAAATCATTCATTGCATATGAGTCATATAATCTCCGAATAAATTTACTGAATAAAATAGCTTTTTTAAGGGATCCAAAATCTATTTGTATAGAAGATTATTAAAATAAATGCGGCATCACGTTTGGCTGATATTTTTTTATTGAGGCTAAGCACATCTATGAATCACTGGGTAAGTTGAACAAATTTAAGTTTAAGATTTATTTTGATATGATCTTTTAGTTATTTAGCCCGTTGGTTCTCGCGAGGGACGCGCGTCCTATTATAACAATTGATGTCATTGTTATATTTTTAACCGCGAGCCAAGCGATTAGCATGTGACGTTTCATACTTTTCTTTGATTCCAATTGTATTGTATCATTTTGATTACTTGAAAGTAGAGTCATTAGAATGAAGTTGAAAATGATTTGCGCCCAGCACTTTCTGTGTTAGTCTTTTGATCAGTATGGGATCAAAATGTTGATGATAAAACATCGAAATTATGTTTAAGTGATACCTATCGTGTAATAGGAGTTGAAACATAAATATCAGTAGCCCGTCATGAAACTTACTATCGGATTAACTATATTATTAAGTATTTACCTTATTACTCTTATCTCAGACTAGAAAGTATGTACCGTAATTACATACGCATTGTGTGTTAGTCAAGTTTCATATTTCAGTGGACCCATTTCATAGCTCGAATAACATGGTAATTGGACATGCTCCAGACCTATAGAAATCTAAAAAAATAAGTAAAGATGTTTTATACTCTTATAAGCTGTGCCTCTTATTACATACGTCCAGATTTATTTGATAATGTGATGGTAAGATTTAAAGGAAGGTTTAGAAAAAGAGAGAGTTCAAATAAGATGAAATGTGATTTCTCTGATGGTATAATGTTGACAATGGTGCTGATTCTGTTGTTTACAACTAAACTAAATTCAGTCTCACTATAAGAACTATAATTTAAGAAACGTAGTCCTGTCGAATTAGTCCAATGCTTGTTTTCAATAAAAAATTTAGTCGCCATCTATCGCGGTTACATCTAAATACCCGCAAATGAAGACGGAAAAGACAAATTTGACAGTTTTAAATATGTTCTATCTTTTTTCAACAATGTTCGCAAGAAAGAGATGTGATGTGACTAAAATTAGTTTGATTTACATCAGAATTGGCACCAGTATTGATTATCACACTATTAAAGAGTATATTAACTGAACTGTTAAATGTGACATGTAAAGATACGCAGGTGGAAAAAGAAGTTCTAGATATTCATTTAGATTTCTATGGTGCGTTCCAAATTTCTCTCCGACCGTAATGACTTTTAGTAAAACGTAGCAATGTAGAAAATTGTGTTTTTATTCCACCAACTTAGTCATAACATGTGAACTATGAAATTTTATGTGCACAAGACATTAAGGAGACTCTTATTGGCATAATATGTAAATGGAATTTATTATATGCTTATGTTAAGTACTACGAAGAAGGTTGTACGAAGCATCTTGCTGGCTAAATCTCAGTAAAAGGCTTTTTACTAAAGTAGAATAGTCTTTTAGAGCATAAGTAATGTTATTAGGCTTCACGAGAGAGGATCCCATTAAGGTCATCGCCAAAATGTTAGTATTAAAAAAGGAAAATTGTTCAAAATACCACGATAGAAGTAGAATTTTTTATAAAAATAATAAGCCCATTTTATGGCTGCAACTTTGGGCCATCGGAAAACAAAAATAGCATGAAACATTAGTTTAAGAGTTAAAACTCAAAAGCTTTATTTCATCTTATTACCAAGTATATTTTAAAATACCTACATTAGAAATTATATTGACAACCAATTTAATATCGAATTCTCAAAAATTTCTATTTCATCAGCCTCATTTATAATCACATATCTTTAAAAAATACGTCTTTTTCTTAATAGCATAATTTATAATATTTGCATCAATCATTATAAGAATGTAGCATTTAATTATTATCAACGGGGATTATACGGACAACTATGCGATACCAAGGTTCAAATACGTGCATTATGGGTTTAATATCTATTTCATTCGGTAGTATTTTCATATAATCTCCATTACGTGAAATATATTTATCACCAAATTAGTTGTGAATCGACATACTATCGCAGTTCAATTACCAAAACTCATTTCGTCTGTCGTTCGCACCGATTTATAATACACTTATAACCAATCAACCAAAATTGGTATTCAGAGACCCATTACCACAGGTGTAAAATTGCTTTTTCATTCAATACTTTAGCATATATATTTCTTTTTGTTATTTATTATTAACATCAATTAACCCCTTGTCCGTGTCTAGCATTTACATATTAATACATTTCGAGACGATAAATTATGCCGTTTGATTATTGGTTCTCTTTTTACGACATGATGCTCGAGGTGGAAAACCAAGTCAGATTCAATTATTACTATTGATGTTATATTTAGTTCATTCGTGGTTTCTTTCTCATTTATAATAATTATTTAGATATTATTCTGTTTGATTAATGGTTTATTAAGTTTAGTATTTGAGAATTTATACAGAAATTTGAAATCTACGTTTTTGTGATTCTTGGCTCCTACAACCTAGGGACTTTCAAGTTCAGAGTCATCAGGCATCTCATAAGCAAGCTTTCGTCATTGACCAAATTTAACCTCATTTAATACGGGTAATTTAAAAAATACATTTCTGTGACACAGTGATGAAGTTCAACAGAACATTTACAAAATTCGAGTATTAATAGATACAATAAAGAGTCACTAGTCGAGAGAATAAAGAGTCGGATCATTGTTTGTATACTTCTTTTCCAGTATTGGTTAAGGATAGAGTTCCGGGATTCCGGGCTATTGTTAATTAACTTCTAAACTATTCTATAACGAAAACCACAACTTTGAACTTCAGCCATTTCCGATTAAAACGTTCGATAGCTAACTTGTTTAAAACAAAAATCTGGCATTTGGCAAATAGATAAATGAGAAATTGTTTCATATTTCTGTTTATATTGGCTCAATGAAAATGAAAAGATGTATATGCTTTAAAATACAATCTATGCGTAAGATCAAAATATTATCTTTGTAGCTGCAAAATATTCGAAAATAAGTAAATAACATATCATGAAAATAAAAAACAAAAATAACGACAACAACCGATGAGAAACAAAAGCAAGATACAATATATGCAACTCTTTCTATATCATTCACAGTTTAATCTTATTTCAAACAAAATAAAAATTTCATATTCCTCATTTAACTTAGGAATCTCAACTAAATACCTGTTATGTAGGGGTAACAAAAGTAGTTATATAAATATGGCAAGGTAAATATTACGTAGCTGATCATAACACTTTTGCCTTTAATGTAGTTTCCTAAAATAGCTTAGGGAACAAAGCAGCCGTCTTAATTCCACGAACCCAATACTAACGGCTAACAATTTGTCGGTCTCGTTGACTTGATATCTAAATTAGTATGGAGACAGCCCTATCCTTTTTTTCTTTTGCTCCCTTCGCAAGCTCGACGTCTCAATTAATGATGTGTAATTTCAAAGATCTGAATCGCTGACGACCCGTTTCGTCGCGAAATGGTCCTCGGTTTCACGTTCAAACTTAACAGCATCAAGTTTATTATTAACAATGTTGCCACATGCACTTGCTACTGTGTTTAATTTATTAGCTCTTTCATCATAAACCTCATTTCTATTAAGTACTTTAATGGAAGTGCCATTTGAGTAGATATAAACAAACAAAATTTAAAGGTGCTCATAATTAAGTATTCAAAAAAAATACTAAACAAACTTCGCCTTTAAGTATACTTTGTCAAAAATGAATGCAAAATAATACAATTTGGTTGAGAGCGTCCGCCGAGCCGAGGCGGAGATTGTAAAAACTCTTAGCTTGCTCTAGTCAGTGCTGCGTTCTGTATTTATTTTACTGCCTAATTTAAATAAGACAGGGCTTAAGTTCTTTTGTGACTTCGTTGGTATTCGTTAACAAATTAGCTTATACGAAAGAATATATTTTATTTACGAGAACAGCATACCATCCTTTGACAAATCTTCAGAAGCAAACATTTGGTTGAAATATTTTAACCAAAAAGACTACCTGTCGAAATTTCCAAAGCTAATTATCCTAATGACTCAAAAGCACGGTAATTTTTGAAGGCCCCTTGAAGCGTTTAAGAGTAGTTGGTGAGAAAATACCCACAAAAAGCCTACAATTCATCATAATAGTGCCAAGCAATTACTGTTAGAAGCGTTAATGACCGCCGTCCATTATTAATCTATAAGAAAACTTGTTTTGAACTTACAAGACTTATAGCAATTTCGATAATAATCTTGTTTTTAATAATTACTCACTTATTTTTCTTCCCACAATCTTGATTAAGGTCTATTTGTATGTTATTTTTCTTAGGGCCCGTTAGACTTAATTTGGTTGCTTGACAACTCTTTTAGGAATGTTTAATTCTCGTGATTTTTCTTGTCCGACGTTATCTGGCAAGGAATCGTAGGGAGTGTTTCTAGGAAACGAGTTTCTTTTTATTTTAATATATTTTACTTTGTAACTCCGATGTTGTTCTAGTGATGAACTGCTTGGTATGCTTCCAAAAAATTTTGAACAGTTAAATGCATACGTTCTTGATACGCATTGTGTTTCGTGATTATGGTTCTACTGTTTCATTTAAATTTATATTTTACTGTGCTTCTCGAATTTTATTTTTTATTATAAATATTATATCGTTTCTCGTATTCAGTTCTGTTATAACTTGTTGTGAAATTTTAGAATCATATGTCATCTCTGCCTTCAACGATAAAAACGCACTTAAAATATTATGCTGCGTATCTATAAAAAACGAGAATTGGGTATAAACTTGAAACTTTTGATTTGTTTTAATAAAGAATTACTATTAAAATATCAAATGTTATAGATGATATAAAAACCTATTTTATAATGCTATAAACATTGCACAAAGATTGAAAA
Source organism: Polyploca ridens (assembly GCA_951394255.1). Classification (NCBI taxonomy): domain Eukaryota; kingdom Metazoa; phylum Arthropoda; class Insecta; order Lepidoptera; family Drepanidae; genus Polyploca; species Polyploca ridens. Next base: position 3,120,769 of record OX596262.1, read on the forward strand.
TCAAAGGCAAATAAAACTATACAGAAACGTAGAATATAGATTATAGACTAACCCCTTATTCATAATAAAGTTATCAAACGTTGATTACCTAAAATTCCGAAGTCTTTATCTGACAGGTGACATTTGGTGATCGAAAGAGTGAGACGGGTACACTATTACACAGATTTAGTTAAAAAGCGATTATGAATAAGGGGGTTAGTTAATCTTTAGCCATAATCATACCCCTTTATTCATACTAAAGTTATCAAACGTTGATTAGCTAACATTGGTGACATTTCGTGATCGAAAAAGTGAGACGGGGCACACTATTACACTGATTTAGTTAAAAAGCGATTATGAATAAAGAGGTTAGACTTTTAGTATATCTGTCAAATGAAAAATACTCATTTCAAAATTGACTATGGATACAATCATTTTATCTTATTTCCTTTGAGGCTACCAATAAATTGTTAAACTAAATTTCCCAATATTTAATGTAAGATAATTTTATAGGCCAAGCAAACCCACTATTCTTACTCCACTAATAAATATTAATAACTTACTAACTCATGGCCATGTTCCCTGCTACTGTTGAAAAATTACAAATGCCCAAATGAATTTAATTCCTGACAACTTCATTATCATATAACAGTTGCTTTCGTGGGCTGGTGGTAATTCTTGTATTTTTTTTACTGGTTTATTATTATAATGTAATTTGTTTAGTTGGCGATTGTTCACTTTGAATACAACCTGTTAAGTTTCATCATCAGCTTGATCTAAATAAATATTATTGTTGATATTTTGAATAAATACATTCTCATTTAAATTGAGTAAATTAGTCCTGAGAACAAACGTATATTATTAAAAAAACGTTTACTTAAAATGTTCTGATGCAATGCTCAGGAGAATTTTTTTTCACTATTATCTTTAATATTATAAAATCAAATTTACATCGTAAGTGAGAAGCTGACGCCCTGACGCGTTATTAAAACGTCTAAATATCCGACTTATAATTTCACATCCACATCCATCATTCAAAATATCAACCTATCCCTTCGTATATAAAAATATTAGCAGCCATTTTGTTTAAGCTCGTTACAACTCGACGCACGCCACTGGCCCTCATAATTATGATGTTAAGCCCCGGGGAGTTTGTGTGTGTGGCAACCCTAATCAATGCGCGAATAAAGTTTATCATAGTGTGCGTTCACACGTGTTACAATCCCATGCGTATGCGCAGTTTGTTATGGATTTTCTATATTTTCTATATGTGTGTGCACCTTCTTTGTTAGTGTTAGTTTGTCGGCGTTTTTGAACGCGTTCGTTGTCTGACAATAATTACTATATACCTTACAACCTTGGGCGGTGTGTAAGTCCCCTCTACTGAGTTTTTGTTTTTATAGTGTACATGTAGTATATGAAAAAGCTTAGTAAAATATTTGAAAGTAACAAGATTTCACTTAAAACTGGCATTTAAATCGACCTAAAATTTAAATCTTCCTTTACTTTCCTTTATTGTATTATTTTGGCTATTCTCCGCGGTTTGCAAGTCTGATTTGTGGCACTTGGCATCTGTTACTTTTTATCTGCACGGGTATATACTTTGGCCGACATACAGTCTCACAGTAGATATTTCGCTAATTCTGGCATTTGTTTGTAGAATGGAATTTGCGGTCTTTGATTCTGGCTTTATTATAAATAATGAAATTTCCATTTTGTCTAGTGCCGATCATTTAAATTTAACAGTGAAATTTACAGTAAGGTATGAAAGTAATACACATAACCATATTTTAAAACTAGCTTTTTATTTATTTGCATAGATTCATTTGAAATAAAACAAAAGGTTATTACTAAATCAAGCCTCAACAACAACCTCACGCACTTTTTTGTAATTTTTTTAAGACATCTTAATCATAAAGTTTGGACGCACGAATCTGGCTAACATCCACCAACATCCAAACATGTAGTTACCTATGTTTATTATCTTCGTTATTTAATGATTAATCACGATTGTTATCTTATTTCGATTATGAAGAGGCGCGCTCAGAAGAGATAAAATGAAGCGTATGCTAAATATTAGTGCATTTGGTAGTGTAGTAGTTTTTGCATGTTTTATGTTAATTGTTCAAGTTTTTGCTTTTGTTTGAAATCTTGTTTAGTTTTCATATGAAAAAGAATACTGTTCTTTGACTAAATGTAAAGATGAACTATATGATCAAAAATTTAATTGAAGTCTCTGACACTAGGCAAAGCCTGTATACTAAGAGTCAGCTCCTTCCCTAGATATAGTTGACAAATTTGTATGTATGTATGTGTCATGGGGACCATGGAGTATTTGGATGACCTTTTATTTTAGGAAATATTACATTATCTTACATACACTACAATTACTATGTTTGTATAAAATAGTAATCTAATTTCCCATTATGTAGAGTTAAATATTTGTAACTACATAAAACTGCAATGTTAATTTTTTCTGTTGTATGAGATATAGTTAATAGAATTGTATGTATGTAATGTATGAGAAATAATATGTATACCCTTAATGCGAAGCGGATGACAGAAGAAGAACTAATTTAAAGAAACGTGGAAAATACCGTGTAGTGTACCGAAGCTCAGTTAGACTACAGGAAGGCAGTAAATACAACGATACAAGAAGAAAAAGTATGGCGTAATAAGAATGAGGCCTATGATCAACTGTGGATAAAAGACCTAATTAGATGGATAGATAGCAAAGATAGAAAAGGAAATTGTTAGGCCAGAAAATCCGTCAGCAACGCAACGCAAATGCAACGCATGTCTAATATCTAATGAAGTAGAATAATAAAGCTCAAAAAGTAAACAAAGACAAGCTCAATTTCATGTTCTTTATCAACAACAATAATTAATATTGGCAGAATTTAAACGAGAAGTACCAAATACGATTCTCGTAACCAGAAACATTTTTGATTACGTTATTCCATTGTTTAATAATTTATCTCGATTGTTATCGAGTTTCGATTATGAAGGGGCGCGTTCAGATACATAAATACTGCGCCAAATATTGGTGGAACGCTTAACGGTAGCACTTTACACGCGATGTTTGTTCTCGTATCAACGGTTTATTTATTTTAAAACCTGATTATTTAATACGTTCCGGGTTTCATTGTTTGGTTTTTGCGTTATGTAAAAGTATTCGTGGTTTTAGGGATGATTATTTATATTATTCGTGTTGAATTGATTGATTGCAGGTGGATTGAATAAAACTGTTAGATTTTTTATGCTTTCTCCTATTAATTATTATAATCAAGGGAAAGTTTGTGTAAATTCGTAAAGGCTAGACGGATTTTATTCAAAATTTGATCACCTTAGATCAAAGATCATTCCTTGATTAAAAAAAACTCGGATTACTATTGTTTTTTTTTTACTGTTTATACACCTGTGTTTGACCACAATCTCACCATGATAAGTGATGATGTGGCCGAAGGTGGTAAGCACACAATGCCAAGAAGGAAATGGCTCTCAATTGCAACTGTCGGAACACACCGAAAGGTGCTTGGCGACAGATTTTCAACTTGAGGTAGCCAGGCAGGCGGGTACTGCAAAGTACCCTACCACCGTGCTTTGGTTTCCTCACGATGTTTTCCTTCACCAAAAGCTCAAGCTCATCGTAGGATTCGAACCCGGGACCTTCGTCTCGGTATCCGACGTCACTACTACTGAGCTATCATCGCCTTAAACTTAAACTTTGATCAACAAAATTTGATAAAAGATCATTCCTTGAATTAAAAATAAAAACTCGCGTTACTATTGTATTTATAATTAGTTAATATTAAAAAAAAACTGCTTTACAAATATTCTAATTATTTCTAACAACACCAGCAGCATTTACAATGTAAGTTTACCTCAAACGAAGAGCAAAAAATAAACACTAGTTTCCCAAGACTTAAAAAGGCAAAAAAATCTCTCGGAATCATTAGAAGCCAGTGCTGAAGCAAAACAAAACAACGAGGACCCTACAGGTTGAGCCGAACAAAGTAACGTCTCAATCCACGTTCATTTGCCTCAACTTGAAACAAGTTATACAACTAAGCAAACAAGATGTAAATTTTAAGTAACCAACGCAAATACAATGAAATTGTTCACTTTAGAAAGATAAATACGATATCCATAAGTGGTGAGATGGGTAAAGATGGAAAAGGTCAGATCCGGATGATTGCAGTCACGATTGAATTGAAATGAATTTTTGAATTCACAGTGAATTTCCATTTGATTGAATCTTAATAATATTATTAAATATTCATCATCATCATCATCATCATCAGCCTATAATCTCCCACTGCTGAGCACAGGCCTCCTTTCACAAATGAGGGTAAAAGGGAATGGGCAATACTCCACCACGCGTGCCCACTGCGGATTGGTGGAGGTAGGCTAGTTAGTGGTCAAGGGGTCAACCTACTGTTGGATTTTTTCAGGCCGCCAAGAGGCATCCAACTAGCTTAACAACTATCACAATTAAGTGATAACCGGGACCAACGGCTTTACGTGCCTTCCGAAGCACGGAAACGCTCGATTTGAAATACCACTAGGCGGTCACCCATCCAGATATCGACCGCGACGGTGGTAGCTTAACTTTGCCGATCGATTAAGAACGGCTAATAATGCTATACCACGAGCGCTTCATTTTTTAAATATTAGAATTGAATATTATGAGTGAAAAAAGACGAAAAAAAAACAAAAGAGACAAGTCTTTATTCAGAATATTAGTAATAATACTTCATAATAGCATGGTGGTAGGGTACTTACTTTACCCTCATATCGAAAATACGTCGTCAAGCACCTACCAGTATTCCGATAGCTGCACTTGAGAGCCCGCCTAGGCTATGTACTTACCACCCCCGGATACATCATCACTGACCATGGTGAGACTGTGGTCAAATACATGCCAATTTATAGTAAAAATAAAATAATCTAATCCAGAGCAAATAATCTAATGATTTTTCTCTAAAAACTAGCATTATGTAATGTATACTAATCCGTCATTATCTGTTTAATTTATTTAATTATTTTACTTTTGTTTAATTCTGTTTACTTTTTACTCATTAGTGTATAATAGCGTAACGATTCTATTTACTATGTTAAACTTAACTTTCATCCTTACCTTGATTTTACAACATTGTTTTTCTTCATTATGTATTCTATTTCTAATGGTGAAGACCTTTAAATGGCTCACACATCATGTACATTGAATTTATACACATGTAACTAGCTGTTGGTTTTCCGAATAAAATAAAATAAAATAAAAATAAAACAATTGCAATGTCAAGTCATACAGCAGCCGTAATACCGTCACGACTGCACTCAGCAACGTTTTTTCCGCCCATTTGTTCCGTATTCACTTTGTTTACTATTTGTATCTTACTTGTTGGTTTTGTAGAGAATGTTAAAGAATTGACGACTCCGTCGCAATTCGTCACGCTTTACCGTCGATGGTATGACGATGCGATTTTTTCCGCTATTAAAAGGCATAATCTTGACGTTTTCCAGTAGAAAATGAATCTTAACTCAGAGATGGAAGCTTTAAATCACAATGGTAGAGATGGGATATAAATATACAGTAGAAGTAGCCTGCAGACCCCTCATAGTGAGATGTGATGACTTAATTTCAGACGTTCATTTGCTATGGGTGCAGGGTTTGCATGTCTCAGCTTGTTATACGTTTTTTTGACGTGTGGAATGTCTATTTATAGGTATTCTGGTTTTTATTGAGAGTAGTCTTTTAAAATAAATATTATAGCATAATTATTGTCAGAGGCATTAAGATTCACATGCGCTTCAATTTCTGAAAACATCCGTTTCTTTAGATTTTGCTTTCTTAAGGATTCTTCTTAAATTATTAGGATTTCATTCATAACCTTATTTTGGATTTCTTATATTAAGTATTATTTACATCTTATTATTATAGTATTAACATATTTACCATGGTTACATTAATCATTAACATAAACATCGCATTTATAGCCACAATCATTTCAAATTCGCGGAATTTTAATTTCTTGTTACATTTGTATTGGTTTATTGTCCATTTTAATGTTAGTTGCGTTTGTGTAACAGAATTTGCATTTTATGTTTGTTGAAAATTCACTCGTGTAAATTATTGAGTCTACAATTTTAGGAATTGGTTTATACTGTCTATATATTAACGCGTTACAGAGTATATCTTTTTAAAAGTGGTCTGGATTGAAGTCAGTATACCTTCCAGCGTTATAACAGTTCCTGGATCTTTTTTTTAAAAGTGGGTAGTTTGAGGACGAGCGTTAAAATTTAAGATAAGTGTTAAATCTAGGCAGATAAGGCACAATTTCAGTCAGCCATGGCATGTCAAATTACTTTGGTTCTTCTGCGCATTACACTCTATTCCAAGTAAGAAGTCAGCGATGACGTTTATGCAAAATTGTAATTTGCTTACAGTTATTTGACAAATAGTGTCATCCGATGTCAAGATGTCAAAATACATTACAATTTAGAAATGATTATGAAACATAACCACCACATTCTTATTGCACATGAACATTCGAATTTTGTTTCAATGTAATTCTGGTCTCCTTACACACGCAAAATTTACACTAAAAATTACTTATTCTTTCAATAATATCCTTAGTATAGAAAATATACACCATACAAAAGAAGCACGTATGATTTTTAACCCGATGGTTCTAGCGAGGGACGCGCGTCCTATTATAACAATGACATTTAATGTCATTGTTATATTTTTAACCGCGAGCCAAGGTATGCCGCTTTTGGTGATGACTTGTACCAAACGTGAAGCTGTTATGACATAAATCATAAACGACATCCATTTCCGCCCGAGTATGCACCACTATTATGACAATTTGCATTCTAAACAGAAATGCAAATTGGGCAATGAAATACCGACTAATATTGTTCTCATTTATCACAGTTGTTATGCGAAATATAGAATTACTGTGAATTACAGTAACTGTGATAGAAATTGAGTTTATCTACGAATTAGCATTTTAGAATTTTGATGTGAATTTAATTTGTCTTTTGTTGTAAATGTTTGTGTGTCGTTATTATAATTGGGTTTAATTGGAACATACATTTTTATAACTAAACTATGGCCATGCTAAGAAGTCATATTTGAAAACAGGGTGTCTCTCCTTGCCGCACTGTTTGTCTCGGGCTGTCAAAAGTGACCTATTAGGAAAGCCCTATTTTAATAAAAATATCATTCACACTAATTTGTTTTTTTTTTTAATGTTCCATCGTTTAATATGGATCTTTTGTTTCGTGAACCAACACGGGTAACAGCAACAGCCACGTCTTATACATGCATTGACCACTAATAATGTACAAAAAATATCGTTGAATTAAATCATTTTATATTGCACGGGTATTGAATATCACAATTGTAAACTCCTTAAATTACTATATTATACGCTTCTAGATATATTGTATGAATAAAAAATGATGTTTATACAGACTCCAATCCTTTATTCCAAGAATCCACTCCATTTATAAAATTACACAGTGTACCATTTCCTTGTAAAAAATAAGGACTAAAATTGGTTCCAATTAATCAGATTGAGACATCAATTCAATTAAGTTGGAGTACCATTCCAATAAATTACCTCGAATTATGCTATTCTTGTATAAAATCGTTCGAAAAATACTACTGTTGGAAAAACAACTTTTTCTCTATGAAAATTAAGTTTCAATTTGCTTCTCTCTACTTTTGAGATAAAAGCTTTAGTGGAATCTCGCCTTCTTTATTTGTGGAATGTGATATTTTGGAATGAGTTAATTCAGGGTCTCTATTTCTATAAGTTTTGATAAGTCTAATGGCTTAAGTGGTGTATACAGATAAGTAAGTGTCAATTATTAAACAGGAATTGAGCTCTCACGCATAATTTTGTCTTCAATCTGTAGATACACGATTAGAAGAGTTGAGCCCTTTAGTTCTACATTCATTTTTAGGGTCCCATACCCAAAGGGTACCAACGGAACTCTATTACTAAGCCTCCACTGTCCATCAAAATCAAAATCAAAATCAAAATGTCATTTATTCAGTTTAGGCCCTAGTAAGGCACTTATGAACGTTAAATTGGTACATACAGTTGAATTTGCCACCAGTTCGGAATACACTTAAACTGAGAAGACTCCGGCAAGAAACTCATCAACAATCAGCAACATCCATCCGCCTGTCCGTCCGTGCGTCTGTCCGTCCGTCCGTCTGTCTGTCTGACAGGGAGCTGTACCTCATGAACCGTAATGGGTAGCATTTATTACTGTAACTAACAAAAAATATTAACAATTAAAGGGGGCCTTAATACAAGAAATATCTTTACGAAACCCTTCCTATGCGAATACGACTCATTTTCAAAGGAAAATGTATCCCTTAGTCTTCTAAAATTGGAAATACAAAGGCTTTAAAATGAACCCTAATTTAAGAAATATTTAGGACAATACCAAAGCTATCCCTTTCCGTATCAATATACAGCACTGGCCTAAAGTTAAGATGCCTCATTAATGTTTAATAAGGCATTCGTGATGCCAACTTCAACATCAGTTGGAATATTAATCAAAATCCACCGAAATGTAGCAGCCATCACTCCTGATTTATTCAAAGGGCAACTATACCTAGCAACACTGTAGGGAACCAATAAAGCATCAGTTAATACAGCTGAGCATCAGAAATTTGCATTTCAAACGCCTTCCCAGGAGGCTCGATAGTAGGCTAATGTTTGGTGTGAGCGAGATATTTAGCTATATTAGGTTGTACAGTTTAGCTAAAAGTGTGGTGTTAGGATTTCAATAATAGCGATATTGTAAAAATAAAGCGTACTATTACGTATATTCTTAAAATTTAATTCACCTTCCCCCGCCATAATTACGTGGACAACAAATCAGTTTGCTAGTTTGAAGTGTTAACAATCTTAATTAATAAGTGGCTGCGTCCAAGAAGAAAAGTTCAGAATAATAAGACTTCTTCCGGGCAAGCGTACTGTTCTCTATCTTTGGCTTATAATCTTTTATGCCAAGCGCAAACTTAGTAATGGTATAACTCAGCATTTCCCATTAGCTGGGTCGCGATCCGGTACTGGGCCATCAAAATAGAATACCGGGCCGCAATATTCTCGCCTTTTTTTTGATTGATTTGATTTTTGGCTATCTTGTCGTCAATAATATACAAAATTAGCTCATCAAGCCATACACTTTTTAATGATTTTGTCACAAGTTATGTGAAGCTGGGTTTTCAACATTAGTTTACCTTAAAAATAAATATAGAATCCGACTTGAAGTGGAACCGGACCTTAAGATAAAAATGTTGGTCATTTTCCGCGAACTTGGATTCTTTAGTAAAAAAATAAGCAGCAGCTCCATACTTCGCAATAAAATTTTGTGACTAAATAGGCGATACCAAAATATGTAGTATTAATAAATCATTTTTATTATTAATAAATGTGTATTATTTTACCTAATGGAACCAGCTTGGATTAAAAAGTATTAAGTGGGTCATGGAAGGGGCAGTGTGAAAATTACCGGGCCATTGCAGAACAATGTTTGGGTAACACTGGTATAACTTATTAGAATCAATTGTAAGTTATCCTTATACTAGTATTAGTAAGAAAACTCTATCACGTTAAAGCCTTCTATTAACGTAGGACCTTTTTAAACAATGTCATAAAAAATATACCGAATATCGTAAACGCCTTATTACGTGAGATGGTTTAAAGCAAGTCTATCAAAACCCAGGTTTTAAATATAATCCTTCACTATCTAACGTCATATAACAAAAAGAGCCGGGACAATATTAAAACTTTAATTTTACTAGACTTTGCTTAAACCATCTTATGTAATAAGGCAGACAGAGTCTCATCACTTGCGACACAAACGTAACAGAAACGCTTCCAGACAGCAATAATTCATCACAACGTGATAACCAACAGTGTTGTGACTTGACATGGGCGCGTATTATATTACGTTACATTACGTTACCTACTGAGTACCGGCTATGTCGTATAACGTTAATGTTACTCATTTGATGTAATGCACCGTGAAATTCAGGTATATGGTGTTCATGTTACCTTTATGTTACTAATAATAAGACATGTTCATATTGAATAAAAGTAATCGCGGTTTCCCCCCTCATTCTTGGGATGAAAAGTAGCCTTAATCTACATAGAAATAATGTTGCGTTCTATTAGTGAAAGAATGTTCATAATCGAATTGGTAGATCTAAAGATCAAATCCAAACTATCAAACAAACTTCATCTGTTTATAATATTAGCATAGATTAGTTGAAATCTTTAACGAGACCTTTATTCAATTGCGTAGATCTAAAGACTGAATATAATAAATAGACTATTTTATAGTCATTAGGGTCAATAATATCAATTATTTAGGCTAGAGTGATTAACCAATTTAGGTCAGTGTACTACAGAATATCTTCACTCACAAAGCCATGTTTATAATTCAGAGGAATTCTCAGCATTTTAAAAGCAACACTTGATTCAAAAAGCAATCTAACCCAATTAAATAAAAGCTCATTCAAAAACTTAAACAATTAAATTCTCAACGCTATGGTACCCAAACTATCACTTATTCATTAAAAGTCAAAAGAATTTTTAACAATTGTGACCGGAAACCTGGCTGGTTGATATGATTATGATCTAAGCTTTTTAATTACACCAATAGGCTCCGCCTAGCGTTGTAATTTATATGGAAACGTCCAATCAAATTAGGGAACGCTGACATGAAGTGTCATTGGGGCAAACTTGGAGAATATTAATCATGTAACGTTATGATTAAAAATAAGGCATCCGCTTTAAGGTTTTTGTCCACTAAGGATATAGCGCGGAGCTGTCAATGAAAAAGTTACAGGTGATCACGATTTTTAAACCAGTTAAAGCAAGATAAATTTTACCGGGTAAATATTTGATAATGCTTGTTACAAAATCAGATTTTGATTCTCGCTTGAAGACGTTGATACAAAATTTCATTGATAGTATAACTCCGTGCCACATATCTCGTTCTTTCTCATTGGATGCCAACCCTTAGTGTTATTTTTTCCCCTCGAGAATGTAACAGAATTAAAATTGGAATTGACAACGGTTTTGGGCGGTTCGATGGAAATTGTGATTGATGATTTTTATCAGTTTAAATCATTCAAATTTTAAAAAAGTTTGGTCATCTTTTTTTATTACTCAGGGATGTAAACTTTGTTTTTTATATTATGAAAAGTGGTCTAGTTACTACTACTAGACAATAAGCTGACATGAATCTATGAAGCTTGTTTTTAGAGTTTCCTAAAATGAATAAATTATATAATTTTATGACAGTAGGTATGAGCAAATTAGACTCAAGTACTTTCCTTGCTTTTGCAATCGGTCAGAAGTTTGAAAACGTAAGTCTTGAGAAAAAGGATACCTACTCTTTTTGATGTGACAAGTATTTATTTTACTTCTGGGTTCTCTTTAATGTTTCCTAAGTCAGATCAACATATTCAACTGCATTTCTCGGGTCAAAATAGTTTCTAAATAACCGAAAATACGAAGTCAACCGTACAAACAATATATATTGTTCAAAGTATAAACAATATATATTGTTTGTACTTTGAGCTTTGTAGACAGCAGCTTAACGTTTATATCACTTTCCTCGCTTTTGCAATCAGCCTGGAGTTTAAAAACATAAGTCTTGTGAAAAAGGATACCTACTCTTTTTGATGTGACAAGTATTTATACTACTTTTTTTTCTCTTTAAGGTTTCCTGAATCAGATTTAAGTTCAACATTTTCAACTGCATTTCTCGAGTCAAAATAGTTTCTAAATTATAACCGAAAATACTAAGTCAACTGATATGCAACGTTGAGCAGCTGTCTACAAAGCTCAAAGTACAAACAATATATTATGAGTTCGTAAATATTGCAATAAGCGCTTATACAAGCAACTAAGGTATCTTCATATAGACAGAGAGAAAATAAACATAAGTTTTACTTGTCAGTGTTTAAATGATGTCTTAGAGTATTTAAATAACCTTTCGTTTGACCAAATATTGTGCAAAAACTCTTGACAAACCCGTTACATGGAGTATTTTCCCATGGATCTAACATTGGCTGGTATATTTCGAAATCTCCTTCCTGACACATTCTTCTGACGGTCGTTCCATTGGCTTTGAAGACATCCCACACTACACTTATTAGTTTATTCACCATTTCGATTGTTTATGTAGCGATCTTTACGTCCCGCATCAACTGTGATCCCTTATTTTATCTCCCTTTAGGTTATATTTCGGGAAATCTTTGTGCACCCATCTGGTTCTCAAGGAATATTTCTTCCAAATTTCAAATCACTAGGACTTTGTTTTAGGCTTTTGCGTTGTCTGCCAGTCAGTGTTTGAGTTTTTTAAGTAGATACATTTCTTTCTACTCAATTTCTGCAATCATTTTTAGTCAATCACCATGTTTATCTTCTGAGCTTCTAGCATCATTATCCGCAACTTGTTATATCCAGCACCGAAACTTAATCGTAACATTCAAACTAAGTAGTTCGATACGTTTGAAAAATTTACGTTTATTTTATACGGTGCCTATATAATTTACAGCTGCTCAGGCGGATGCCTTCTCACAAATTATGATTCAAAATAACACATTTCTCGCCGACACGACTCTGACCATAATATGGGGAGACTCCAAATTAACCATAATTGCTTAATTCGGAGCGCATGCGTTGTTTGCCCAGATCTCTTTGCCGCAAAGGGTAATAACGAAAGAGATGTTGATATAAATTTTATTAAGATAGAAAGAGATGACTACGTTGTTAGGAAATCGGCGCCGAAGTTGCGTCCGCATCGATGGGTACGTTCCAGGTAATGGGAATAACGTGTGAAGGGAATTCAAGTGGGAATCATTAGTAGTTTTTGCTTTAATATATAATGATGTAACGAGAAAACGCTATGTCATAGCTGTGGGTACTTTGTTTTAGGGAATCGACCTTCAGTTTGTATTTTACTTTCATGACGTAGTACATGTGAATGTTACGGTTGTAGTTATTGACTTTTGCTTTGAAAGAAATGAAATAAGAAATAAGATGAATTTCTATTGTAGTTATAAAACCCTAAAGAAGATATAAGAAAATAATAGACGAATGGTCTGGGAATACTAAAAAGAAGAGATAAATGGGTTATATGAAGGGAGACATGAGTAGGAAGAGAGTGAATACCAAGTGAAAATAGAAGTGATGACTAGAAGAAGTATGCATATTGCACAAAAACCAAATAATTTATGTAAAAAAAATAATTTTTAATACAAGATTTTTTTAGTGACTGTACTTATTGTTGACTTGCATTGTCATCCAATCTACTAATGTATACCAAATATCAAGTCAATCCGGTGAAATTCGACTTGCAAGATTCCACCCGAACAAAATAGTTACATACATACATTGCAAATTAAATAAAAACATGTAAAAAGACAGGAAGACTGTTTGTACAATAACTTTATACTGATGGTATGTCATTTTAATCCAGTTTTTGGCGCACTTGAGTCAAAATTGCGTATGGGTTTAAATGGTAAAAAAAATAACTAACATTGTATTGAGACGAACTCTTAAAGGATTAAGAGAGAAATTCTTGCTATGGAAGAGTGGAGTCTCCTAATACAGGCATTGCATGCTTAAAAGGAGGCTCCAACCACTATTTTAATTATGTACTTAATCTATGTGTCGAAAATAAATTATTATTATTATTAATATTTTGAACTGATTTGGATTGTAAATGAAATTTAATTCAAGTATTTCCTCTCGTTTCAAATTATTTGGAAGCCATCATTAAAACGGTTGGCAAAAAAAAAACATTTTATTATTCTGTCCCAATAACACTTCAAAGTGTTCCTAACGATACTTTAAACAAGACGACTCGTTAAATTATATTTAAGACAAACAACATGGTATAAAATGGGATAATAAACCTATTTTATTAATATAACAAACTGAAATTGTATTTCGTAAATCTATTTTGAATTTGTTAAGAAATGTTTTCGTAATTTAATTATGTAATGTAAGAGAGGTAGAGCATAGCGTTTATTCGGTCGAAAAGCAGCTCGACTGGGCATGTACCTCCGTACCTTACAGAATACCATGACTAAGGTTGACAGACCTCATTGGAGAGGAGGAAAGGTCGGTAACGCAAGCGTCCATAACGTCATGGTAACCACGCGGGCCGTATGCTTGTTTCCCGACTTATGGCTGATTCCTATAATTTACGGACCGTTATCGTTTATTAAGACTCTTATATGAGCCTTGACCATCGAAGAAAGGTTGCTTGCTTATCGGTTTTCTACAGGATATATTTTGAAGAGTGTGCGCAGGAATTGTTCAACCTTATTCCGCCATCCCCATTTTTACACCGAACCACAAGACGCCGGGAAAATTTTCACCCGTACGTTGTTGACATACCGAATATACGGACACAGCGTTTTGTATCCTCATTTTTAATGCGGACAGCAAGGGAGTGGAACTTGCTTCCGGTGTCTGTGTTTCCTGACGCTTACAATCTTGGTACTTTCAAGGCCAGAGTGAATAGGTTTCTTCTGGGTAAGCGTGTTTCATCTTAGGCTTCGTCATCGCCCCTTATGGGCGGGTCAGTGGCCAAACGCAAGCCCATCGAATTTAAAAAATGTCTTTACTAATAATGAAGCAAAGACCTCAAAGCTTTGCATAGTAGACCCTTCCATATGGAAGTAGCTATCACAGGTAAAATTAGCTTAAGAAATGATCTATATGCCCAGATTGGAAATAATAAAACCTATCATTGGTAAGCAAAACGACTCGTTTTTGTTTATAGAAACCGTGCATTAGTCGTACAAAAAATTTAAAATAAGTATTTTGAAACCTAGAATGTACTGGTAGATTATCCTAACTATAAATGCGAAAGTGAGTTTGTTTGTTTCATTGTTACGCCTTCACGCCTCAATTACTTAACGGATCATCATGAAATTTGGTATGCAGATAGCCTATGGTATGGAGAAGGACATGGGCTAATTTTTATCCCGGGAAAGCGGGTGAAACCTGGAACAGTTAGTAGATCATAAGTAGACTCCAATAAGTTCATTTAATTCAAAATAAATGTGGCATGTAGCCCTTATATAATAATAAACCAAAGTGGATCATAAACCGGTGGGTGGATGGGGAAAGTGGAGGATCAGAAAATGTGGCAATATTTGGGAAAGGCCTATGTCCAGCAGTGGACGTCCACAGGTTTGATGATGATGAGAATAATAATCAAATATTCTTTTTTTTATATATACTTGCGAGCTCTTTTAAAAGCAAGTGCGCTACAAAAGCCTATATATCATCCAGGTCTAATGTCTGCGTGGATTTCACCTGCCTTCAAATTTATTCCTCCAATTTTTATTACTCTGCAAATTATCACAGTATCATTTTTTGTCGGTTTACTTTACAGCCCATAAAATTTGGTATTCTCATTTAACGTATTTTATTCATATGAGCCGACCGTACTTTTTGCGGTTCTTATAAACGGAGGATATTATACGAGTGAGTACGATTTGGTGGCCATGGTTTGTTTTCATAACCTAATTTTTCCACAAATGGTTGTTTTTATTTTTATTTAACTTTTTCTTCATTAACTTTTTTGTATACCACTAAGTTGCCAAACAAGCATACGACCCGCCTGATGGTAAGCAGTTAGCGTAGCCCATGGACGCTTGCAACGCCTGGAGTATCACTCGCGCGTTGCTGACCCTGAAGAAATCTCTTCACACCCTTTTTGAAGAACCCCATGCTGTACTCCAACTTTAGGATAGGCTAAATAGGTTTATTGGACTGTTTCAAACATTTACATACTGACAATAAAATGCGTTAATATTGCAAGGCCACCAACATTTTCGAGCAAATTATTTTCAACTATTATTTAATATGGATGAGCTAATAGCAAAACAGGAAAACACTTTAGAATTAATAAAAAAAGTCGGAGTATATTTTCGAAAATTACTTAAAACAAGATTACGAATTACAATTTGTATTCAATGAAATGTAGAGTCTGCTCTACACAAGACTGGTTATAAGTTGTAATCATAACCTTATGCTTTTTTTTCTTCTTCTTTTTTGGTACAGTAAGGGACAAAATTCATTTTCAGGTGTCTATTTTTTCTAGACTAATTATTGTAAAAAAAAACTCAGTTTAGGTATTTTTTCTAGAGTAATGGTAAAAAAACTGAGTTTAGGTATTTTTTCTAGACTAATGGTAAAAAAAAACTGAGTTTAAGTATTTTCTGGGCACGCTACTACACATTCTACAAATTCTTCTGACGTTGCTCGATAAAATTAAATAGATTATTCCGTACAAAACGCTCTATTATACCCTGCCAAAGTTGGACCCAGAAACAATGGAGTAACATAATAAATACCTACAAGAATCCTTGAATAATCGGCCGACATGCTAACGACTGTTGTAAACAAGCTCAGAGTGATGTACAATCAAAGTTAGTCTGAAATATATGAGTATCTCAAGGAATTTCGGTAGAAACCGGCGGAAATTGCGCGCTTCGGGCACCGCTATTATATTCTTTTGTGCTTTATTTAGATCTATAGAAAATTATACCGTGTTATATATTTGATGGTTCTTGATTAAATCTGAGACTTAGGTGAAAAACACAATAGCAGCTTTTTTGTCTTTGCTACATAAGATGCCAATCCAAATTGATTTCGTGAACTAAAATATGTTGACAGCGTATAATATAGTAGTTAATTTTTTGTCCCATTTGAAACACTAGTTAACCACTTGTGGGCGTGTAGATTGACGTAATAAATTTCGTGAACAAAAAATCGGCGACAGCATAACGTCACCAACTCTGTCGGGATTTAGTATTCGAAGAAATACCAAAAGCTAGGCTGAAAAAACGCTCGTGCGAAGCGCTCGTGGTGTAGCATGATTAGCCGTTCTTAATCGATCGGCAAAGTTAAGCTACGTATGTCGTGGTCGGTACCTGGATGGGTGACCGCCTAGTGGTATTTCAAATCGAGCGTTTCCGTGCTTCGGAAGGCACGTAAAGCCGTTGGTCCCGGTTATCACTTAATTGTGATAGTCGTTAAGCTAGTTGGATGCCTCCTAGGCGGCTTGAAAAATTCCAACAGTAGGTTGACCACTAGCCTACCTCCACCGATCCGCAGTGGGCACGCGTGGTGGAGTATTGCCCATTCCCTTTCACCATCATTTGTGAAAGGAGGCCTGTGCTCAGCAGTGGGACATTATAGGCTGATGATGAAGGCTGAAAAAATGTCGCGTGAATGATTTCATGAGAAACTTTTTTTTGTACAGCATCTGTTTATATTAACGGTATTTATATTATTCATGATGCCAGCTTCTTAAAATCAAAGTTAAAATGATCAAGGCTATTCTTTGTATTTTTATGGCAGCCATTTTTTAATAAGAAAAAATCATTGGAAAAAAATTGGCAGTTATGTTAATATCATCCATCACATCATCATCATCACCGCGAAGAAAATTAACCTTCCACTTTATGCAAGGCCTGCTTTACTGATTCCCACCACTTTTTATTTCTGCCTTTAAAAAAGGAAATTCCACAAAAAAGAATTCCAAAATTCTAAATTCGTAAAATGGAACGCGCTTATTAACTGTCAGTCGGACATGTTAAAACAGATGTTCCACCTTCTTGCTTGACGGATGGGTCAGGCGAGGTCGACCGCCATCTTGAAAGATTCCCGCCAATGAAATGGGTGCGTTCCAGGGAGCCTGACTTTACAAGCGAAATAATTACCAGGATCGTGACTTTATAAACATTGCAGGTTAAAAGAGGTTTGTAATTCGAGATAGATTCTGTTATTACTGTTCTAAAAGCTTTGGAAAGAGATAAACAGTGTTTCGAAGTATTCCAGTTGCGGAAAAAGCTAGTTGTTTTTTTTGGTTTTTATTAGAAGAACTAGATAGATACTTCCTACCTGAGTATGAGTTTATTACAGTTGATCTTATTTCTGATTTAGTATAGCCAACTCTAGGCATGGGAAGAAAGTCTTATGGGTTGCTAATAACTTCATTAAATATTGTAGAAGGTAAATTCAGAATAACATAACAAAAAAAAACGCAATCGAAAGGCATTGCTAAAACAAAAGAAGATTTTGAATAAATGACTGACAAAAATACTACCTATTATGACACGTGTGTACGATATGAAAACGATACAAACGCCAAATAACAGATCAATCGATCCGCACGTAACAATTTGCTATCGGCCCAAATCCGTCCGAGGCAGCTTCCAATCATTCTATTGCACCTGTTCGAACCCAATCCCTGTCTCGTTTTAATGAAGACATTTTATATTGCAGGTGTCCATCGCTTATTATGTTGTTTAATTCATTATGCGCTTTGTTTTCTTCAACCATTTTTTTTATCGTTATCCATCCCGCAAAACTTTTATTTCCCCTGATGAAATTTATTACAACAAAGGTGCATTATAAATCGTGTCAGTCGGCCTCGTTTTAACAGATGTACGTAATTAAGTTGTAAAGTTTTGTACAATGTTTTTATTGCTACCAAGGGGATCACTGAATCGATATGCCGTAAAGCTTTTGTATACTACAAAATGGGAATTTAATTTCGTTTTAATTATGTAGACAATACATAATTCCCATTAATTCAAAGAGGTAATTGAAGCAGTAGAAATAATCTTTGTATTCTACCTGTATTGAACCCTTTTGAGTGGATTTAAAGGGCTTCATAAATCTAAGGGCAGAGTAACCGCAGACGGCGGCATGGCGGAAGGCTATTTCATAAATAAAAGTTGAGACCAAATGAACGAGACGACTAAAGTATGCGCGGCATCTTATTTTATTATTGTTTTTTTTTGACATCGCGACCAAGCAACGTCTCGACATCGACAAGCCAAGAAACATCGTTTTGCGTTTTGAATTTCGAATTCATTGACGTTCTCTACGTCGTTTCAGAATACTAACATCATTTTAATATCATACCGACCAGACTGTATTAAACTTAGAATCACGGGAATAAGTTTCAAAATACTTTGAATTTCGAATTTAACCAGGGACGCAGTGTAAACGAAACGTACTTCAAGATAACAAACGAGAATCGATTTGAAATATCTGTCAATTGGAACACGGTACTTACAACCTTTGTATACTATCAATTAAAGTTGAAACTCGGTTAAATCGGAAACTCGAACGAGGTGAAATAAAAGTTATTGAATGATCTGTGATTAGATGATTATCGATTGGTACGCTTGGATATCAGCCGAGCACTTGTAAGAACCATTTTATATGGTAATTGGAATGTAATATAAGCATACAATTTAAGACTTACATTACGTTATCAACAGGTTTACGATGATCATATCAAACGTGAGTACTAGACTACATACATATGTTCTGGAACATTGTATCGATATAGGCGTTGGATAATTATGATAAAAGTTGGTATCGATTACATGAATTTTAATGAGCGAATCGGATAGTACACCTCTACATATTAGATCGAACATGGTTTAAATTGCTCGATACGTGCTTTGGAGTAAAGTTACCGAGTGTAGAACGTGCATGTAAAGTTATGAATTGTTTTGGTTTATTTTATGAAGCAATTTATAGTTAAAAGTTCTTAAACAAAAGCTATCTGGTTTACTTCTTGCTTTCTGATTTTTGAAATAAATTACCGGCCACGTGCGAATCGCATCTCGCTCTATTAGGATATCGTATAGTCTTACAAACTACAGAATGGGCGATTTCAGTATTTATTATATAAATACAGTATATTGTACATAATGATAGAAATTACTAATTTATACTAGTTTTATTTTATATATAATGTAATATAATAAATAAAATGAGGATATTCGTAGGAGAACGAAAACGACGGACATAGCTCATAGAGTTAGTACGCTGAAGTGGCAATGGGCAGGCCACATCGCTCGAAGAGCCGATAACCGATGGGGAAGAAAGGTTCTCGAATGGACACCACGTACTGAAAAGCGCCGAGCGGGACGACCTCCCACCAGGAGGACCGACAACCTGGTCAGATTCGCTGAGCGCCGCTGGATGCAGGTGGCCCAGAGCCATTCGAAGTGGAAATCAATGGGGGCCTATGTTCAGCATCCATGGGCTGATATGATGATGAATAAATAAAAAGCATAAAAATAATAGGTATAAAATACCTTCTATCTCGTAGGTAGATACTAGCGGAGAGACAGACAGACAGTAAAGTGGCAGCAATATAGTTATACTTTTTGGGCAGGGATCCCAAAAAAACTGACCAGAAGATTAATGCCTCCCCGCCAAACATTCCACTATTTATTTTTTCCATAATAATCGTAACGTTATTTTTATCATTGATTTGTCAAATTCAAGCAAGAGCCTTTAAAAAATATGTCCGTACATACCACCAACAAAATATGTGTCAGAAAATAAACACACAAAATTTATCGGCAACAAGACAAGACCTCCAACGAAAAAAAAAACTAGAATAGCCAAGCGGCAGATGCGTCCAAAGACTGCACAATTAATTTTATATGTATAAAGAAATAACATCTCTATCCAAAGGAAACCATTTCTCCGAAGATTTGACGCGTTATAAATTTTTGTGTGTAGTTTTTGTGTATTTGGGTGTGTGTAGTTTTTGTGTTAAGTTGAGGGTTGGTCTGGCATATGGGCTGATGTTTTATTCAGTCGTGGTTGTGTACTGTCGCTAGCCTGTTGGAAATGTTGCCTACATTATTAGTGCGTTGAGATTGTTTTGTGTTATTTTCTGTGTGCAACTTTAATTATAGGCAGCAATTAATGCTACGTTCGAAAATCAAATTACACTTGGATTGATTCAATTTGTGGTTGTTTTGTGAATGTGTTGTTTTGGTGATTGCGAGTGTTTAATGTGAATGCTGAATCTATTAACAGTAAGTAGAATACTTTCGAAACATAATTAAACTTTTTTTTAAATATCTTTTTTGATTCAGTGATTAAACTTTTTAATTTCGGGTTTTAATAACAGAGCAGGTAAATTGGCGGCAACTAGAATTTATTTTAATTTGGTATCAATTTTCTTAAACAAGATTGAGTCTGTCTATTCTTACTTTTTAACCGACTTAAATAAAATGAGTAGGTTCTCAATTCGGTAGTTTTTTTATATGTTTGTTACCTAATAACTCCGTCATTTAATAACCTATTTGGAAAATTATTTTTTTATTTGAAAGGGTACTTCTCGTTTTGTCCCATTTTCACCCGATCAGGATTTGATTACTTCTTAGTGTACTTTGAAGTCGGTTTAAGTTTTTTGTAAAACAGTTCAATTATTTATTACTATTTATGTTACACAATATTAAATTAAAACACGCAATTGTATCGCAGCTCTTATTCGTATTACAAAAATGTCATTAGCGGTCAGAGGCGGTCAGTCCCATACAAAACATCAAATGCGATGTGACAGATGGTCAAACGTCCCCCCATGAACATATTCTATGAAAAGATTTTTTTTACGCAATCATTACGTAAGTCAAATATCGTGTAGTTAGTAGACGGTCATGTAAAACTATTTTGATTCTAATTCAGTTACAATAAAAGTTATATTCGTTTATTATTTTAAGCTAAATATGTACAATAGGCTAATTGGTAAATATTGGTTTCTTTTGCTTTTTCGGGATAGTCAAATTTGCATACAATGGACGGTATAAATAGTTGATAACATTTTATCCCACCCGCTTTTTTAAAATTAATATATCACGCTTACCATATAATGATATCGTTTACATAAAAAACCCTCAAAATTTAAACTTTTAGCGGTTTGTAGTAAGTAAAATAAGGGATCCCTAAATAAGAAATCAACATTAGGTTTTTTTCTATATTTAAAATTATGACCACCCATAATACAATTTGTTTGAAACTGTCGACACATGGTCAAATTAGATCATATGGCGCTAAAGATTATTGTTTTAGGTCCCATGGCGCCAAACATATGTTCAGAGAGCCACATCATAGAACCATTTCAAAAAGAGCGCTTTTACGACGGAACTAAATATAACGTTAAGTGTAAGTCTGGTAGCAAATTTTATTAATATGACATGGTTCTGTAGGTACTTCTATGATTTGTTTTGTCTATGTTAGTTGAAGCGCTCATAGTGTAATGATTATTGATTAGCCTTTCTTAGTAATCGATCGGCAAAGTTAAGCTACCACCGATGAGATCGGTACCTGGATTTGTGACCGCCTGGTGGTATTTCATCTCGGTGCTTCGGAAAGCACGTAAAGCCTTTGGTCCCGCCCCGCCCAGTTATCACTTAATTGTGTTAGTCGTTAAGCTAGTTGGAGGCCTTCTAGGCGGCATGAAAACTCCAACAGTAAGTTGACCTCTAGCCTACTTCCACCGATCAGCAGTGAGCATGCGTGGTGGAGTATTTTCCCATTCCCGTCCAACCTTATTTGTGAAAGGAGGCATATTCTCAGGAAGGGAGAGGAACATACCAATGAATGCTTGTCGATAAATTTTTTATTTCAATGAAGGTAGGTAGCCAGCCAGGTGGTTACTACAAAGCCTAGACCACCGTGCGTCAAATCTTGTCTTTTACATACTTAAAGATGCTTAACCTTTTTTTAATATAAACTCTTTTATAAAAATGTAATTCACGCACTTATTCAAATAATCCTAACAAACAGTCTCGTGCGGACCCCTAAACAAGTATAGTTAACTTCACCCCTCCGTGTCGTAAACATTGTTTAACACCACTTGCCACGACGACGGCAAGAAAAAGTTTGCCACCGAACCGGGTTTTATTGTAGTATTTTTTAGAGCGACGCTTAAGAGCTTAAACTGGAATTAAAACGTATTGTTAAATTTTGTGAGGGTAAAATATTAATTCATCAGTTGCAATTGCAATGTTTTTTGGTTCGGCATGATTTTATTTTGACTTTACTGATTTGTTACAAAAAAGTGCTCATTTCAATTTAAAATTTAAATTTGAGTCAGGAATATAATTATTGTACTCGTATACATCATAATTATAATTGTTCCCGTTTTTGCTGATTGAGGTTATTACGGATTTTGCTAATTTTACTTTATACTTCGTAGCCTACGCCACGTACTACCTACCTAGTACTAGTATAACTACGTTCCCAGAATTAAATTCAGCTCACGATTTTTTCGGCCCTGTTTGCTATTTCCATGCAAAAAATCTGGTCGAGCCGTGTCCGTAACGATGCGAAGGAACTACAATAAACTGACTTTCGCGAGGTTTATATGGTTACTAGGATTATTTAGTATCAATGTTATCTCAAATAATTCCAAATAAAATATTAATGTTGCATAATTACCTTTCTACGTAAACACAATAGCTGAATAATACCCGTCTAACACCACTTCGTAATTTAGTGAAGGATCCGCCCCTAATCTGAAAACAGATTCATATAATAGAGCGGTATCCAGGCGGATCTGTAATCAGCGCCTTGGCTAACTTAGTTAGATTCTATTGTTGATAAGTTAGACATAAACTTGAATCTAGTGTGAGGCGAAGTTCAAGTTAGATTTATTAATGTTCTTTTGAGTTTAATGATGGAAAAGCTTTTGTGATGCTATTTTACTTAGTATCCCTATTTTCTCTATATCTTCATATTAACGTTTCTATATATAAACGACTTCAAAAAAAGGAGTTCTTAATTCGGTTGTATTTTTATTCTTTTTATGTTTGTTTCCTCATAACTCCGTCATTTATTAACCGATTTGGAAAATTATTTTTTTATTTGAAAGGGTACACTTCCCGTTTGGTCTTATTGTCATCAGATCAGGATTGATTACTTCTTAATGTAATTTGAATTCAGTTTAAGTTTTTATGTAAAACAGTTCAATTATTTATAGACTCTCAGTCTAAATTGCCTAATTTGGTTACCCCAACTGTTATGATATTATCGTGCAAAATCGTAAAATGGGTTTGGTTCCAAATATTCAGCTCCCATTATATGGCCATCCCAAATTAGAAAACTAGGGTCTTCTAATGCCAATCCAAATACTTAACTACAAGACACAAAGTAACGCTATAATTACGCAAGTTCATAAATAAATAACATTGCATTGTTTAGGTGGTACGAGTATTCACAGTCCGACTCGTGATTATTCTAGACAAAATGATAAAGTCGAAGGCTTCAAGCTGAACACAATGAAAACTTAAAGCTGATTACTTCTGTCGACTTGACGTAAGTCTAAAGCACCATAAAATAGTAACAATAGATATAAAAATGGTTAATTTATACTCGGAGTTTATCTTTCAAACGTCATATGCCCCGCTGTCAATTCTTTTGTGTAGAATAGAAACTAAAAATTATTGTCTATGCATTACATTTTTACGTTAAATTCCCAATTCAAAATCGTAAAACGTATTTCCTATCGTATCTTCTATCTCTTAAATCGTTGCATCAGAATACTTGATAGATCCAAACATTATGAAATAGGGACAACATTGTACTTTAGCAGCGCTCGCTGTATTTAATCAAATGCAAAATTCTCTTCCTTGGACTTTGTTTGATAAAAAATTATATACAGCTTTAATAATACCACTTTTTACTACTTGGAGTTTATTAACTTTATTACTCGCCACTGTTTTTTATACCGAACCTACTTCGCCAGTAATATCTTTGTCGACGTTTTATAATCATGCATGATGTGTATCTTATTATAAACTAGCTTTATAGCCCGCGACTTCGTCCGCGTAGATTATTTCTTTTTTCTAGATATTAATCATTGTAACAATATAGAGCTTTGTTTATGGCTATTGTCCGCCACTACGTGTGATATTGACAAAAGTTCAGGTATATATATATGCGAGGATGCCACATAAAACTGAAACAGTCCTGCCGCAAATCAACTCTAGTAAATTTCAGAGTTTTTTCCTGTGACTACAAACCTTAATTAGGAACTGTTATCTTTTAAATTCAAATGGAAGGGGATTTGGGATCAATGGTATACGCGGCAGTAAGACTGTTTCTCCTCTGGCAGAACCAGTAAATATTTTGGCCTCAATAATATTGCGGCGGAGAGCTGTTACTTGTAGTCTAGTTCCACAGCACAATTTTGGAGGCCTTATCTCTCTTTCCCTCATGTCTGAGGATCGTGGTCAACATCGGGTTTGCTTCTAGAGCGAATGATCTGCCTCCACTGGTTTCTGTAAAACTTGGAGAACGATGAGTCTTTTACTTGATCGGACCATCTTGTTGGTGAACGACCACGTAATCGTTTTCCTTCCGTGTTCCCAACTATGATCAGATTTCCAAACTTTCATCGCCTTTGCGCACCATGTGGCAGAAATACGAAAAAATACGTTGGTGGCATATGGTGGACAATCGTGTTTTAATTTTGAGCTGCGATAGGATTGATGCATTGTTGCGTTTAGCGGTCCAAGGTATTTCCAACATCCGTCTCCAGCACCACATCTCGAATGCATCAATCCTTTTTCTTTCTCGGGCCAGTATAGTCCACGCTTCCACTCCATACATGAAAATGAGGAATACCAATGCTCGTATTAACCGGATCTTTGTTTCCTCTCTTTTTCCTGATGTTGTTTAGGCGAGTCATTTCAATACGCCAATACCATAAGCCGAAATAATAAATTTTGAAATTTTCACTCCGAAAATAAAGAACTTCATATACTAAATTTAATCCCCCTTTTCACTCCTTAAGGGTTCAAATTCCAACAACACCGATATTCGTTGCGTTAGTTTGTAACCTTAAGCTTAAATAATAAATTGAGTGTACTTCAATACACAAATTCATCCCCCTTTTTACCCTTTCGGGATCGGAATTATCAAAAACGTTGAGGCACATATAAATTAATTTTCAATTTTCAACCTAAACACAAAATTTGAAGGTCCTAACTTCGAAACTGATGGACTTTCATATAAACTTGCATCCCCTATTTTACCCCCTTAACGATGGAATATCCAAAAATCCTTAGTGGTTGCCTACACTGTGTAATAATATTTTAAGTGACGTTTATTTTGAAACTGAATGACTTACATACATCCCATACCTTTTCACCCTGTCGGGGGTGGAATTTTCAAAAAAGCTGAAACATGTGTAAATTAATTTTCAATCGTTAGCCTAAATACAAAATTTGAAGATCCTAACTTCAAAACTGACGAACTTTCATACAAACTTTCATCCCCTATTTTACCCCCCTAGGAGTGGAATTTCCAAAAATCCTTCCTTACTGAATACCTACACTGTATAATATTAAATTTAGTGAAGTTTACTTTGAAATTGAAGGACTTGCATACACAACTTCATCCCCCTTTTCCTCCCTTCGGTGGTGGAATAATCAAAAACGCTGAGATAACTATATATTAATTTTCAATCGTCAGCCTAAACACAAAATTTGAAGATCCTAACTTCAAAACTGACGGACTTGCATACAAACATTCATCCCTTATTTTACCCTGTTAGGGGTGGAGTTTCCAAAAATCCTTCCTTAGTGGATGCCTACACCGTATAATAATACATTTAGTGAAGTTTACTTTGAAATTGAAGGACTTGGATACACAACTTCATCCCCCTTTTCCTCCCTTCGGTGGTGGAATTATTACAAACGCTGAGATAACTATATATTAATTTTCAATCGTCAGCCTAAACACAAAATTTGAAGATCCTAACTTCAAAACTGACGGACTTTCATCCCTTATTTTACCCTGTTAGGGGTGGAATTTCCAAAAATCCTTCCTTAGTGAATGCCTACACCGTATAATAATTCCTTTAGTGAACTTTACTTTGAAATTGAAGGACTTGCATACCCAACTTCATCCCCCTTTTCCTCCCTTCCGTAGTGGAATTATCACAAACGCTGAGATAACTACACATTAATTTTCAATCGTCAGCCTAAGCACAAAATTTGAAGATCCTAACTTCAAAACTGACGGACTTGCATACAAACTGTCATCCCTTATTTTACCCTCTTAGGGGTGGAATTTCCAAAAATCCTTCCTTAGTGGATGCCTACACTGTATAAGGTATCTTTGTGCAAAATTTCAAATCTCTAGGTCCAGCGGTTTGGGCTGTGGGCTGATATATCAACAATCAGTTTATCATTTTATATATTAAGATATATCATTAGCACCTTCTGTGTATTTTTTTATTGGGAAATCATCGATGCGTATACCTTATACTAATTCGAAAATTCATCAATCATTTCTCTATAAAATGCAATTTACGTTACCATATGCTGCACGGGTTCTTACCTGAGGTTCGTAAGAAACTTTACAAAAAAAGGTGACAACAATACTGACAGCAATAAAATAGTAAGACATCTTAGTTTATGAAGTCGATTAACAATCGTCTGTATTTAAAGGATCTAAGGAATCAATTTGTTCTTGGAAGTTCGAAGCGTTTCGGTGACAAAACTTCGGAACTCAATTATCTCCAAACATAGTCTATTAATGTCTATATCAAAAGCTTTTGGTGATACCGTTGGTGTCACTTTGGAGTCGGCAGTGTTTGAAAATTCTTGTATAATGACGCCGAATTCAGTTAATTTATTTAAAGTAAGAGTATCTCGACTCTATCTAGCTTCGGCTCATTGGCCACCGATCCTTAGTGTCTTCACGTGACATTCCTGCATACATATCAGGCAATAATTCACCTTATCTATTATTATCCATCTAAATACCTTCAAAGGTAACAAACTTGACAACTCATTCTAAACAAAAGTTTCAAGTTCATAAAGTGTGAACGGTTATAGATAAATTATTCGGTTGAAACAAAAATGTTTCAATGGTACGCATCCCCTGTGACTTCTAAGAAATTATAGATCCCTATCAGTTTTTTCGCTTTGTGTTTCGGCACCGCTAACGAAGGACAGGAAGGTCTTGGTACCTGTTTTTTTTTATGTCCATCGTACATAACGAAATGTCAGCATCGAGCAATCCACATGTGACGATGTGTGACAGAGACAGACGATTATCGATGGTCATCGATTGCTGTCAACAAAAGTAACATTACAATAAGCATTTGCTACTTCATACGAATAAGGTTCAATTTCTTTGTGAACAAATGCCATAACGAATTCCTTGGTGACATTTCAATTTAATACAGCTTTAGATATGACAGACGTCAAAGTTTCTTTTTATTTTATAATACTGTTACATGTAACAATAAATACTCCGCTGTTGAGTTATCAGTCTGTCACGCTACACTAAGTTTACCTTAAACGGTGCATCCGAAAATAAAGAATCATGATAAATGCTATCTCTATAATCCAACTTCCAACCGTTGTTAAGTATTACCCCCAACACATATGTCGCTGCGTTGACGCTCTTTTGTAAACCGTATCAAAATTAAGATAATGGATAATGTCCGTCGAAATTTCTACTTTATTATTAGCCTCGTTCTTCTACAGCTGTCGTGTTTTGTTGTTTTATTTTTTGTCGACGAGTGGGCAGTGACCGGCCGTTATAGATCGGTGCGGTCCCATAAAAGCGAGCAGGTAATGAGCTTAGAAATTGGTAATGACTATATAAAGTTCGATACGCAACGTTCGCGTTTTGATAGTGTAATTTTGAGTTATGACTTCATATCCTTCATCAATTTTATGTACTGGAACGTCATTCGATAAATCATCAATTACTATTTCCCCGACGCAGTATTGCGTTTAGGATCAACAAGTTTAGCATAAAACTTATTATTAAATCCATGATGTTAATAATACGTCGCGTTTTGCAAAATGTTTCCAACTGACACATGCCATAACATTCCCTTTTCGCTCGCTGACGGTTTATTTGTTTTCTTTCCATATTTCGAATTTCAATTTCCCTCTAAATATGTTTGCAAGTTTTGTTCCACGAATTTCATTTGTTTAATTGAATGGCCAAATATTTGGCCCCGTTTCTGTCGATATCGTTAGTTCTGTTCTCGTTCTGTCAATACGTCCACTAATAAAGGACAACACGACGCTTTCGTCACAAACATTATCACGTTCTATTTTGGAGCTTATATCACCGTTTTAGGATGTAGTTTAGCTTTTGTTGTTGATAGAACAAAATTGATGGAGGCGAAATTCAACTGCGCAATTCGCGGGGCGTAATCAATAGAAGTGAGAGCCTAATAATGTAGCTAATTCCACCCGTCACGCCATCCATTATGCTTGTGATTACAACATGTACCAAACTAATTGCTTCGAATCTAACTATGATCTTTAATTCATAAGTATTTCTATAGGCTGGCGTGCTAAAGTAGTAATATTCTTTAATGGCTCAATCAAGATTACCATCGGCAAATTAAAAACAAGTCGTTAAAGATTAATTGGTAGGAATAATATATGTAAACGTAGTATAGTTTTAAACTTTAATTGTGCCGTACGAGTCTTCGATGGAATTTGCTTCAGCAAATAAATTTAATCCCTTTTGATGTTTCACCAGTTGTAAAATTTTTACTGTTCTGTTTTATGTCTGACATGGTGCCTGTCAGAGTTTACAGTCCTTTTTATGTGATCGAAGTCCTCTGACCATTGACCATGCCTCAACACACTACGTATAATTGGTACTGAATATCCACTTTCTATATCTACGACAACATTTATATTAAGTAGAATTCATGTTAGTTGTAACTGTTTTCAGCATTATTTTATTGATCATCTTATAAGTTGGATTTATCTACAGCATCTGTTTGTATCTAATCTTCTCTCTAGTATACTATCTTCAGAATTAGCTTTAAACTTGTTTATTCTCTCTCGTTTTACGGTCGAAAGTTGGTAAAAAACACGTGATTATCCACACTAAACCAACAATAAATTGTCTGTAAATGGACGAGTAGTTTCACAATAAATATCTGATCTAACACCGTCTTCCTGCCCACGCCCATAATTCAGGGAGAATTATTGGTATAAATTAAATAAACATTTCAAATGGGACATTTACAACGAATGTCCCGAGTCACTGCAAAATTATTTATAGAAATTGTTTCGTTCTAGCTCTGATGTGAAGTTAATTAGACATACGGAGTATTTCGCGAAGTAAACTCAGATGACGAAGAATTTTAAAGCAAATCAAATTGTACTATTACCTTTTAATAGCTTCAATAAACACACTTCGAGCTCCAAAGTAATAAATTTTGCAATAATTTCTAAGCCAAAGGTACACTTAGTGTTTGATTATTACGGTTGTAAACCACTTGATGGTCTCTGAGTGGGTGTTAAATCTTTTTCTGATTCTCTTACGCCTAAACGAACTTGAATGCGATAAAAAGCAAGATTTTACGATACGGGAATCTCTTAAAACATTGTTCATCTTGGGTGGTCAATATAACTGGCTCGACGTGATTTCTTTGGTCTAATAAACACACGATGTGTGTTTTGCGCCAGCCGGTTCCCCTTTGAATGTTTATTTTCTAATCATAGTTAGAGAAAACTCTTGAGGTTCCTAATACTATTTTAAGAAACACTTTATTGATAGTAAATGTAGTATAAACATCTAAAAAATATGGTAGTATGATACTTAATATTATATCTATATTACACGTGAGGTACAGTTGCTTGAATTTAAGAGAGTCATGTGTATCTGTCTACTTTTTGCCGTCGTGTCGACATGATATTTCATCTTCCAGACATCTGTCAAGGCGAACGAGATCAACTTTGTCGCCGACATTGGTATTAATTTCCCTTTGCTCCCGTTTATTGCTTGTGATTGGATTATTTCCGTGGCTAACTTTTCTCGTCTCGAGAGATCTAAAATAAGATTCGTAGCTTGAACATTTTATTTCAATCCACTCGAGTTGTTTTAATAAATCCTTGTTTATACTTTCATTTCTTCTAAAAGATTTACAGGCATTAAAGCTTTGTCATTTTCATGTCAGCACACTTAGTTGCTTATTAAAAATATATGGCTTACAACCAAAAATATATCTAATCAATTTGATACGTGTTTTGATGTATTCGCCAGAGATAAAGTATCGACACGAGTCATTTGTTCTTTCAACACTTTATTTGTTCTTGGATTAATCATTTGTCAAGTCAATGATAGGACTTTTGTGTTCCATACAATACAATTTGAGTTAGCCATTGATTCCGATAAGAATAATGGTCAATGACATCCATTCATTCTCCTTTCAGTTGTAATCATCAATTGAATTCACTGTGGAGATGTTACTGAGTCTTCAATAGCATTAAATAAAATGAAGACAAAAGAAAACAATAAAACAAAAGTTTGTCATCGAAAAAGGATAGATAATGAAACAATTAAGTCCTCAACGCGAAACTTTTCGCGTGCTCGACAACTAAATACGACGAAAATCACTTAAGACCCTTAAGTCGGAACATTACAAACCCTCCAAGTTTTTATACTTGTGCAAAAACTGCCAAGAGTAGGCTGTTGAGTGTCATACATTTTGATGCCACCGTTTTTGTTCCTCCTTGTTATTGTTGAGACAAAAACAGTCTGTTGTTCGCCTGTCTGCCGTTTTTGCTTACTTGACAAGTTACTTCTCTTCGAACTTTAATTTGTTCTGAATAATTACATAATTACTTGTCCCCCAGATTGTTTTATGTCGTCGATGTATTTCGAAGCGTAAGTGAAAGTGTCTGTGAGTTAAATTTTGATTCAATTTGTATTAAAAGCACCTTATTACAAAGACTTAAGTTAACGAACTCAAAGCGTTTGTTCCCTAAGCAAATTACGTCATAAATCTCTTAAAAATTCCGCTGCATCTAACTCAGTAAGGGAAAATGCTGGCATTTCTGTAATTGGCTCTTATCCAAATTAGTCGGGAAGGTCTTTCGGAATAATAACTTTTCATAATCTTAACGGAATATGTCAAGGGACGAAACAACGAAATGAACTGTCAACTGGGATGTCCAAATCCAATTATTCTTCAGCTTACAAACGCGGAGATTCAAATTAACCTTCATCTTCCTCCCTTTGCAGGCTATCGTCGGATTTCGCGGAGTTTATTCGGCTTTTGTGCTATGATACTTGTTATTAAGATTCACTTTTATTTGACTCTTCTGAATTAACGGAGATTGCTTTTATGGGTAGCTTTACTAGAGTCTCGTCTACTTTGAAGAATTGTTTGGAGGTAAAATTGCTTATTAATTTAAAGAGTTTTAGTTATTATAGGTAGATTCCTAATATAATATATAATAATGATTTAAACTTTTAATTTATTTTTCTTCATTTGTTATATAACCACTTATTTAACCATTCATTAATATAATATTTAATTTAATATTACCGATATGTTCCCATTGCACATATCGATATATATAAATAAAAACAATCCTATTAAGTAGGTAACTAAGCAGAATCTCTTATTACTTAAGCCAAAGTACATAATTAAATTAGTAAGCAAACCAGCACACAAACGTAATTATGCTAATTACAGAAAAATATTTCTCGTGGAGTTTTTTAATTACGGAGTCTATTGTTTATATTTGTTGTGATAAACCAACCGTTATTATGTCAACCATGTTTTCTTTTAATTTAAAGTAATAAATAATACGCATTTTTTTTATATACCACTAAGGTGGCAAACAAGCATACGGCCCGCCTGATGGTAAGTAGTTACCGTAGCCTATGGACGCTTGCAACACCAGGGGTATCACTCGCGCGTTGCCGACCCTAAATCTAGCAAATAATAATAGCTAATGACATCTAAGTAGTTTTATGAATCCGATTTCTGCATTTAGCTACATTAACTGTGTCTATAATAAATAATATGAAAACGACATTAAAACATGCAGAGATAATAATTTTTAAGTGGAATCATCATAACTTTTTCGAAATGGATATTAATCTCGTAGCTAAAAAATCCCTCAGTAACTTTTAATGTCAACGTTATTTTCAGGATTAACTCGGTGATTACATATTTATCGTTGGTATGTTCATAATTTCAAATTCTTAACTCACTTCTGAAGCTTGTGTAGATCATGTTTATTTCCAACAATAATTAGTATGTGGTTATTTCAAATGTTTCGCCAGTTTCAAAGAAAAAAAGGTGCTCCACTGTTTACTACGCACGCAGCTTTTATGAGAGTATTTTATTATGTGTTTAAGCGTTGAACTAAGTAATTGCCGTTTCACCTACATCATTTACGTTTTACTGTCTTTTAACATTGCAAGAAACCTTTTTTTCTCGCAAACGGTTCGTAAATTTGTGTTTATTACCCGTTTTAAAAAACTGTTTTACTACTGGAATGCTTCTTGATTATTCAGTTACATCATTATTAAAGAAGACTATTGCTTGAGGCCGAGATTCAGAATTCTCAATGTCTAGTTTTTATTAGGTGAGATTTAGTAAAACTGCAAACACTTAAACCTTAAAAAGTGAAGGTTTAACGTTCAGTCAATCTTAATAATTCTGTAGTAAATCTTCGCGAATAGTTAGTGAGAATAGGCGCGAATAAACTAGAAACGACTAATCAATCAATAGTAATCCCTACTAAAGAAATCAAACTGGGGATGGGGGAAAACTCAGTGACAAATGACACAGTAATTGCTCCGAATACTGGAGCGAAGATTTTTTTAGCTCTCGTGAGTCTTCGGACAAAAATCGAGGCTCAAATAACTACGGATGCGATTGATGAGCTACTGTTGGAGACAAATGAAAAACGAATGTCTTTGTACGAGTCTGATTACCACAGAGTAGGTTATAGTAACAGATAATATAAGGCTTTATTTTTATTTTAAATTAGTAGAATCGGAAATATTGGATTGATTGATTGGAACATTCAATAATTTGTAACATTTAAGAAATCGTTTGACGTTATGTTTTAATAGTAAATCACTAACCCGTAGACTCGCTTTTGGGACCCACATCCCATTAAAAGATTCAAGTGATTCAAAAAAATTATCTAAAAGTCATTTATTCAGTTTAGGCCCTAGTAAGGCACTTATCTTATGAACGTTACATTGGTAGGTACATACAGTTGAATTTACCACCGGTTCGGATACACTTAAACTTAAACTAATTACATGATTAATACGTGATTAATAACATGCATCTTTGTTTCTATCAGAAATAACTATAACTAAATTACCACGAGCGAAATGTAAAAGCCACTGCAAAAATAGTATAACGTCCACCATTAATTATATTCAACGCCACCTCTGTCGCACATTGGTCTACGCCAGGTGCAACCACGACCCTTATTCAAACTCCGAGGAGGTCCCGGCTTTCCTCAATCCGTGTCGACCTCGACACAAGTGAGAAAAACTCGAGATTTACGACCTACTATACTTTACCTCTGCAGGGGAAAAAGTTGCGCCTTCAAGATTTTTGAACGGAGTGGAATGTTGATAGAACCTTTTTTGAGTTCGATAGTGAAGTTGAGATTGGTTTCTCTGCCAATTTAAATGTTAGTATCGTTATGTGCTTTTATTAGTCTATAAAAGTTTGATGGTTGAGTAGGAAAACTCCTTATATGGTTTGGTTCTGTTTGGCTTGTGTTGGGTTCCATCCAACTGATTTTAAAAGGAAGTATAAAAGGAGTATCAAGAAGTTTCAAGCTACGAGTTACCATAATTAAACAAAAAGCTTGCTTTCTAATGGAAAATAAAAGAAACCATACCTTCAGCTTTTTATATTGATCAAAAACAGAGTCATCCAGATAAAAATGTTCCATTACTAAAAAAATCAGACTGTATCCAAGGAAACCTAATAACCTCCTTATAACGTTACGATTAAGGTCGCCTATTTACTGTAATGTTGTATCACGGCAACCTTTATAGAACATCTCATCAAAGCGCACGACCTGCTCATATCCATTGAAGCTGGGGAATAATGAAAAATCCGAAATTACCGATAAAGGCGCCACTTCAGTGTTTGTGCTATGCCAACAGTGCCTTATGCTACATGAACGTGGAAGAAACGCAGCTTTTATGACAAAGATGACTGCATACTGTCGTGTTTGGTCAGAAAACTTAATCTTTTCTCGTATTTTTAAACACAACAAATTTATTTGCAATATTGCTAATGCTCAAATTACAAGACTTGCAGATTACTTTGCTGTCTTACTTTTCTACTGCTCCTATTTTTAGCAGTGTTTATATAGAAAGCCCTATATTAAAGCATTGTATATCTTCATAGCTTAATACCAACATATGGATGATCAGCACAATATACCCTCCGGTTCCGTTTACCATCCAGTACCCGTAAATTCGAATTTGAAGTTCAAGAAAAAACCCTAAAGCGCCCCTTTGAAAATTTACGATCCATTCTGCTTGCTTGTTTTTGCGGGTATAACCGACCACAGATTTAAACTGGGAAATCTGCAGGCATGTTTG
Source organism: Polyploca ridens (assembly GCA_951394255.1). Taxonomy (NCBI): domain Eukaryota; kingdom Metazoa; phylum Arthropoda; class Insecta; order Lepidoptera; family Drepanidae; genus Polyploca; species Polyploca ridens. The sequence goes on from OX596262.1 coordinate 3,156,021, forward strand.
GGGTAAAAACTTTACATCGTTTTGTAGTGTGGCCGAAGTTAAAAGGGGTTAATAACAAGCAACAGTTTGTTTATGTACTCTATTTTAATAAAGAACTCACATAATATAGATATATACTGTTTTTATTATAACCATAAACTATATTATTATTAACAAATCTTTATATAATATTATAGATAAGTAACATAATTATGTACAACTAAGCTAATTAACTAACAAAAAAAAATAATGGAAAAGTGCCTAATAATAAAAATAAAAAATAAAAATATTTACACATAGAAGATTATAAATAAAACACGGAATTTAGGTCGCTGTCTATGGGTAGGGTGCCCATAGACATATACTCACATAATATAATATTATACATAGTTTTTTTCCCATATTGTATGGACATGACTATTTGTCCAGAATCTGGGAACAATGATGTATATGAGTATTTAAAAAGCAGTTGAAGTATTATATCAGTTATTTGGTTTCTATAGTATACAAGCTCTGTTTAATTTGGGACTTTATTCACCACGGCCATATACACTGTAAATCTTCCTGATATAAAAAAAAGATGGGAATTTATTAATTCACTACTTTAGACCTATCTTAATTTCAACATAAGAGAAAATCTAAACACTTTATACCAGTAAAACTGTTTTACATCGCTTTAATCTTTTAACCTGCACTACACTTATGCGGTCTTTTTCAATTTTGTGTCCAAACTTTTCGTGTTGGCGTGAATTATTGGCGTCGTAATGAATGGACAAAAATGAGTTTTCATATGATGCTGTAAAATATTTACTTTTGCTTTATCATCCTTTGTGTTGCATTGACAGTTTTATTATTTATTATTGTATTTTTTTAAATAATGATCTCAGTTTGCGTCAAATTCAGCTTATCTGAACTATCAGGGCTAGATTCTGCTTTTTAAAATTCGAGGTTTTCAGTTACAGTAATAAGTATATTTAACTAAAAATTTTGGAAGAGCAAATTAAATGATAAGGAAAGTCAGCCCTTAGCTATGGGAGAATGCGGCGGAAAAGAAAACAGAGCGTAAGATAAACACAGCAAAAAAGTAATTTAAACTTTCAAGAAATTATGACCTATTTTGGAAATAAATTTTATTTTATTGTACAACATTCATATTTATAACCAGTGTAATCTCGTTATTTTCAGGAGTTATTAATTCATATTAGTAATTAGAGACAAATTATTATGAATGAATTCGAACAGTAGCTTTGTCAATAGCATCATTCAGACTACTATCTCTTTCTTTTTCCAGTAAGCTTTCTATCTTCTTACTCACTTCTTCATCTAAACAAATAGATGCGACCACTGTCACCAATCTCCCTTTTTTATCGACAACTAAATCACGAACTCTATCAAAAGACGTACGTGCGTTGAAAATCTGTTATAGCTTAACAGGCGATGTGGTCGATATCGTAATTCAAAATGGATTTTAAACTGGAAAAAGTCACCTTTTTGTCGCTTTTATGTTAGTATTTCTCATGGACAAAAAGTGTGTTTTCGTTGACTTTTTATGACAGATTAGCGCGTGGCTTTAGCTCTATTGCCGTGCTCGGGACGCGATCACGAATTTTATTACAGCTCTTTTTTAGGATTCTCTGCCGTAATCTTCTATATTTGAATGCATCTAGAAATACTTTATTTATCTTGCTCCTTTCTTTTGATTATGAAAATACCACTTTAAATTCAAACTTTATAAGACTTCTCGCCTCAATATAACTTTAACAACTTTTATAATAATATTAAAGACTTCTTAGAATGCGTATCATATTAAATTAGCAAATAAACACAGGGTTCCTAAATCCGACTCACATATTAACGTCTGTTACTGTCACAAAAGCATTTGTCACGAGTTTTGTCATTTATTTAGCGATATCAAAGGCTTGTGCTTGCGTATTGTCTTTTATTTCATTACTATGTGTCATAGTTCTGATGTGAGACTGAAATAAGTTAATGTTAGATTTGTAATGGTTTCTGGGTGGGAATGGAATCAAATGTGTTATTGTGATGTTGAATTTCTTAGTTTATTTCTGATTCTAGTTGTCTTTAAAGATAGATTAATGGATTAGTTATTTACTACACTAAATGGTAAATTTAGTTTCATTTAAACTATTTTCTTTGTTTCTGTATCTCTCGTACTTAGCAGAATTTATAAGGAGTTATCAGAAACTCTTTAAGATTGCATAGCAGGTTTATTGCTAGCGATGTCAAATGTCGAATTCTACTGCTAAAGAAACCATAACACGATGTACTCTGTTATATCTGTTTGATTCAAGCACCTTTTGGTGTTTTCGACCAGCTACACTAGTATGCTTATCATCTTTAGCCACAGCATTATTTATTGATATATTGTAGTCAAATACAAGTCTATCCATAGTTGTTGTAGTAGTAGTAGAGACAAATGAACTAACATCGTTCATAAAGCTACTTTTGGTAACGCAATCTGGTGTTAATCTCAAACAACATTCCCATCCTATAAGCAATTGTCTTTATTACCCCCTTGCAATTCTCCGACAAGGCAAATGGATTTAAAACTAAAAAGGCTTTGCTATCGAATAAACCTGTATTAAACAGTGTAACCAATTTATTTAGACATATGTAAAGTCCACAATAAATTAAAGGGTTTGCAACTAAAACGGAGCTTCGGGCGCCAATTTTCATCTCTGCATCTATAAATATGGTTCGGCGAGTACGTTTTGTTTTCGCATCGTTTGCTTCATACCTTGTTAACATATTCTCTGTTTATTTGTAAGCTGAATAATAAATTTGCCGGTATCTGAGTGTTTGCGGAACTGTTTCCATCTTGTTGTGGTGTAAAACGTTTGGTTTTTACTATGTTGTGCACTTTGTTAGATTATTTTCTGCTTCTTTAGTTGGTTGTAGTTCCTATTCATGAGAAGCAAATTTGTATGTTAGGATGTTAATGTTGGTCGATTTGATGTTTCAGTTTCGAGTGTTTTTTAAAACTGTTTATGATTATGCTATATCTCTAAATAGTCAATGAATAGCTCACCTAGTGAATGGTTATCCTATAAAATTAAATAATACAGTGAAATTATTACGAAAATATGAAATACTGATAAATAATTACACACACACCAGCATATGAAACACAACTATCATAAGCTCATTATACCAAAAAAAATATGCTCATAGGATAAATTTCTTGACGACTACACGTAAAACTTGTGTATCTCCAAAATACCTTAAGCCAGTCCAGATTCATCTCAGCATGATAAAGCCAGCTACACACTGCACAAAAACCAGTTGGGAGTAGTTGGAACCCCAGCTCGACTATTTTCATTCATGTTTATGTCTTAAGGACTCCCCGTGCGACGCGCTGAGTTTTATTGACAACATAAATACTGCTACTGCTGCTGTGGCATGCATTTAGAATGAATAGAAATGTCGTTATGAAAAACATTCCTCCGCTGTATTTACATATTTTTATAACTGGGTTATTGTTTGCTTTTTTTCATATTTTTGTTTCCGTTTTGATTTACAGGTTTTTAACGAGTGTTAATAGCACTAACAAGTAATAAAACGCTATTTGCAATTTTTTACGCATATTTTTGTTGAAAAGTGTTAGCCTTGGCAGACAAAACTCTTTACACATAAATATATTTTTAATTTTATTTTAAAGTAATTTCTTTGGGTAGTTATTGTCCAATGCGCGTTAATTTGAGGTGTTTCAAGCAAGCAAAGATTTATTTATCTATACAAAAACAGTATCAAACATCAATTAAACTTAATACTCAACTCAAAAAAAGCAAAACCTAAATGAATTTTACACTCCATTTACGAAGCTCATTTAAGAATGCCTTCAATCAATAGAATGCACTCACGTACCAAATTCCATATTTGATTTTCGATTCGTCTCACGTACTGGAAATTAGAACTGGCACAAAAGTTTTGCCAGTTACATTGGCATTCTTATTACCATCAAGATCTAATAGCTTCTTAGGTCTGTGAGCACGTACGGGATTCCTTGTAAATTGGCGTCGTTTGAGATCTTAATTAAGTCTCTTCAGTTTTTAGACTGGCATCACGACTCGCCATGTCGAATAGTCGTGAGTGTGCTTGTCGCCCATCCAGAAGGCTAGGATGGGATGGCTTAATGGTAATTATAGGAAAAGTTGGAGCTATAGTAAAGATTGTTATATTTTATTGTTATTCTGCCATAATTACTTAGGTACTTAAAGTTTCAGGAATATTCGATAAGGGGATATTAAACTAGATATTTGCACTATATTTTCACAGAAATATACCATTTTAAAAGCTTTTGTTAACTTGCAATGTACATACATTGTTCGGGTCAAATCTTGCAAGTCAAATTTCACCCACTTCCTGTGGACGGATTAACTTGATATTTGGTATACATTAGTATATTGGAAGACAATGCACGTATAGTTAATAAAAAGTAGTAACCAAAAAAGCTTGAATTTTATTTTTCACAAAAACTTATTGCCTTTGGATTCATAAGTATCCAAAACACTAATAAATAAAAAATAAGAAGAAACTATAGTAAATATGGAATTAATAAAATCACACCTCATAATACCATCCCAGTAGATGGTAAACAATCCTACTCTATGGCATAAGAGGCAAAGAGTCTCTATTTGGATATAAGTCGTGCACTATATCTTAATAAACCTCTTTATATAGAGCTGTGTTTATTAATCTAAATAGCTTCCCCGGTTTCGAGGCAAATGAATAAAATAGAGGGAAATGCTGGCAACATTTATCAGGGATTCTTGTTTGTTTCTTTGATGTAAAAGAATGTGACGTCGGAGTAAAATAATAGGTGATTATATAGGAATTCAAACGAACCAATTGGGTGTTTTATTAGTGTATTTTATTAACTGTAAACAAACTTAGTTGTAGGAATATTTAAGTTACTTTTTCATGTTTTGAGAATAATTGGAAATGGGCGAACATGTTAGAGAAAAATGTAACTATCATTACTAAGTTTTTGTCGTTACAAACTTTTTAGTTAGTTACATGAGGGTTTGAAATATAATTGAATCAAAGTACACTAAAAAGTAATCAAATCCTGCCTGATAATAATGGGACCAAACGGGAATTGTACCCTTCCAAAGAAAAAAATAATTTTCCAAAACGGTTAATAAATGTCGGCGTTATGAAGTAACAAACATAAAAAAACATACAACCGAATTGAGAATCTCCTACTTTTTTGAAGTCGGTAAAAAATAAAATAGGAAACAGATCGAGAAAATGGGATATTATATTTTACTTAGCCATACTCCAAGTTTTATTATATGCCTAAGTTAATGATAAGCAATCGTTAACTTTTTATCTCAATACTTGATACAATAGTACCCAACTAATATGGCTTACCTGCGCAGAAGATACATTTTCAAAGCACGGGAAACGCTATTGGTCGGCAGCTGCCGCCATGTTAGCGCGTGCCGTGCGGAGGGGCGTGACTTGCGAGTGAGACGAAACTAACAGCTTCAGTGTATTATGAACCTTATAGTAGTGATCTAAGGTTGATTTTAATTTTTAAGCATTCTTTCGTTAATCTTCGCGGCCATACTTTCTTTTCTGTGCGAACGAAGATTCACGACGCGCCATATCAGTTGGGTACAAACCTACTTTATGTAATTGGCAGGTAGCATAACATAAGCTTCAAAATCAAAATCAAAAAGTATTTATCCAATATAGGCTCTGATAAGGCACTTATGAACAATAACAAACATGACTCTACAGCACCAGTTCGAAATACAACTTGAACTGAAAAGACTAAAAGCGCAATTTTTTGTAAAATGTTTTAAAATTCATTTAATTCAAATTCAAATTCATTTATTTGCCATAACGTGTAGTACATAACAAGGTGTAAGGAGCTGTTTAAATTGATCGTACACTTTGTCAATAGCTGACATGCAAAACATTTAAATTATTTAAAATTAACATTACATATGAATTACTTATACAAAATTAAATATTAAAACACAAAACAAAATTTAAAAATCGAAATTAAAATCATTCATAAATAAAAATGTCATAGCATCACACATAATTATTAAATTAAACAAAACAAAAGAAAAGATATTACATAATCCAAACATACGAGTCTTCATTACGTTTTGAGCAACTCCCTAACATCGTAGAAACTACGTTCCAACAACCATTTACGTAGCTCATATTTAAAACGATTAATGGGTAAGCATTTTAATTCATCGGGAATTGCGTTGAAAACCCTGTAATGCAAACCCTGTAACCCTGTATGGATTAAAAGCGCTATTTTTTGTAAATTTTACTGTCATAATTCATAGTTAAACGGCTTAAACAATACAACTGGAAATAAATAATAAATATGCACATGTAAAATTCGAAAAACTGGAGAGCTACCAATATATTCAAGCTAGCCGTCAAACAAAACATTGCGAGTCAATATGCGAGGTTCCACAATTGCTGCCAAGTCTTGCCTCCCTCCTTCTTAAAGGGGACTTTAGGTAACGAATACCAAGCCTTGGCAGGAGACTCTTGGCAAATGCTTGGCAGTAACGGATGTGTACCTACTTGGAACTGTGTCTACATTTAGTGAGCTTACCCTACATTTTGTGTGAATGGAGAAAATTAGGTTAGGATGTTTTTCTGTGTAACAAACGAATGTTATGTATGTTTCGGATTTAGTTTACTATTTTGGTAGGTATTGGCCCTGATTCTGTTGTTCACAACTAAACTAATTTTAATGTCACTATGTCTCTTTCTAACAAAGAACATAAGAAAAGGATGTAAGAAATTTAGTCCTGTCAAATTAGTCCAATGCTTGTTTTCAATATAATTTTAGTCGCCATCTATCGCGGTTACGCCTAAATACACGCAAAATAAGACGGCAAAGATTAATTTGACAACTTAAAATATTTTCTATCCTTTTTCAATCATGTTCGTTAGAAAGAGATGAGATGTGACTAAAATTAGTTTAGTGCGATTTACAACAGAATCGGCACCAATATTATTTGATTATAGTTCAGATACTGTGAGGCTTACTATTTGAATACTACTGACTTGTACTGACATACTAAAAAAAATACAACACAATTGTTATGTTGCTACGGTAACCGCTCTGAAGCGCTCGTGGTGTAGCATGATTAGCCGTTCTTAATCGATCGGCAAAGTTAAGCTACGCCTGTCGTGGCCGGTACCTGGATGGGTGAGTGCCTAGTGGTATTTCAAATCGAGCGTTTCCGTGCTACGGAAGGCACGTAAAGCCGTTGGTCCCGGTTATCACTTAATTGTGATAGTCGTTAAGCTAGTTGGATGCCTCCTAGGCGGCTTAAAAAATTCCAACAGTAGGTTGACCACTAGCCTACCTCCACCGATCCGTAGTGGGCACGCATGGTGGAGTATTGCCCATTCCCTTTCACCTTCATCTGTGAAAGGAGGCCTGTGCTCAGCAGTGGGACATTATAGGCTGATGATGATGACGGTAACCGCTTACCATCAGGGGGGCCGTATGCTTGTATGCTTATATAATACCTTAGTGGTATAAAAAATACCTCCGAAAATTGCAAATGGGTTAGATTTATTATAGATAGCCCGTTTATTGACACAGGTAAAACCACGGGGCACAGCTAGTATATTAAATAGCTACTGAACTACAGTTCCCGTAAAACCACAAGAACTATCACCTAACTACTACAAGATGTGCATTAACTAAGCAAGTACAGATACATTCAACTGAGCTAAGAAATCAATGTGCACACAACCTTTTAGCTTCTAAGAGGTTAAACTATGTTTACATGTTTGTTTTGGTGTTAGCCGTAGTCCAGCTAATGGGTTTTATGCCGGCTTCCCTTGTTCTTCTGTGAGTAAAGGTGCTGTTAGATTGATGCTGTAACGATCAAACGCTTTCGAACGGAATTTGAATTTCAAATTTGGGATTCGATTTTCGAAATGTTAATATTGGTTGAATGTTTGATAATTTGCTGTGCAGTAAATACTTAATTTTGAATTGTTGAGTTACTCTATTCGATTTTTTTCGAAAAAACTTTTGAGATACCCTTATTAAAACACCATCATCGATCGTTGTCAACTGTCAGTCAAACCTAATCGATTGGGTTATTTGATTTAAAATAACCTGTACTCCATCACTCATGACTTCAATGTCCGATGACGTCAATAAAAGGATTGAACGTGCAAAGTAGGTACTCGAACAAGCCGAACAATTTTCGCCCCCCTGGTGCGCCATTTTGATATCTTGTTTGATATTTAACGAGTTGAGTTTAAGATATTTTATTTGCCGACTAACAGTGAGCTAGTTTTTTTAGATCTAACAGTCTATCAAACTTAAAACTCATTTAATAAACATAGTCCTTGATAGGGCTCTTACGATCGTTACAATCAACTCTAATTAAGACTCTCTCTAAGAGATCGGTCAGGAATATTATAGATCGCTCACGCTAATGTGAAGCTACCTTAATATTAGCTTTACGTCTATGCTAACTGTAAGTTGTATACTTGAAGAAGCGGGTTACGCTTGGTATAATACTAAACCTTTTTGTTTTCAAAGACCACCTGGTTGACGGCACTTTATCCGACTCACCTTTTATTTATTTTTTAAAGTCTCATCGATGCTCTCTGATGTCTGAGTCATAGTATACCTGTTAACAGTCTGTGCCTTTAGTAATGAAATGTCACTAAGGAAAATGATTTTGGTTTCTTGCAGTTTTTTGTTTCTTTTACTAAAATAAATTAGAGTAAATGTTATTTTTGTAACAATGAAATCAATGAAAATAGTATAATAAATTTAGATAGATGTGAAATACCGCAATGCTATCCCGGATACGCTGAGGTTGACGTGTACATAGAACTTTACATTTGTAGATGAAGTGTCGAGCGCGACGGGGTGACGACGCGGTCGTGGCGATATATTTCCGTAGCATAGTAGATTTTAATATCAATCTAGTATAGCATCCGTGCGCTATAGTAAAAATAACTTCAATTCCATGACTTGTATTGAAGGTTGTCGTATAAGGTGTATGATTAGCAAGCACAGTAGCTGAGTTGCATGATGATGATGATGAGTTTTTAATAATTATCATAAGAGACAAAAAAATATCAATCTACTTATATTTTGTTGTTAAAAAAAAGATCTTGTTTACTCATTATAAGAGTCATAATCTACTTAGGTGACATCATCTTATAATAGAAATACAATATTCATTACTAATTTTAGCTTTCAGTATAACAACCAGGAAACTAATTAAGTCTCCCGTCAAATCAACCGCAAGAACGCGGATTATTTCAGTCGGTACCTATATAACATAATGCCATAAAACAGTTAATTAGTGAACCGAGTAGAAGAGACAAACCGCTCCACAAGGTTTCATCAAAATATCAACCAAAAGTTGTAATTTGAATCAAATGTTAATAAAACACGTTTTAATTAAAGATACTGACTGTAAAAACTTGTTAATCTTGAAAAATAGTACAAAATAAAAATATACCAAGTCTAGATTTTAAAAATAAAAATATGAAATTACTCCCCACAAAACTTTGGCATCGGAATGCTCAAAATTTTCAGGGATAACAACTAATGTTTAAATTTGTAACTGGGTAATATTTCTTAATCTGTTTCATATATTTTGATTAGACCAAAAAATCTAAATTAAAGCACACCCGGGCCGTTCCACTACCAAATATGGTATGCCATTTTCAACTTTTAAACAAAACAATTGCTAATTTAATAAAAAACAAAGCCGTTGAAATAAAAACTTTGCTTACTATGCAATCTTCCTAGACGGAGTTTATGCTAAAGCTCAAAAAGAGAGCGGGGCGGGGCAGCACATGGCGACGTATGGCGATATTGGCACAAAACACAAAAGTGTCCAATCTACTAGTCTCTTTAATCTATGGTACACAGCTAAGGAAACAAATCTTCATAAGAGAAAACTAATTAACTGATCACGAACATGCGACGGAGTAATGTTATTACACTCTGTATAAACAGGGTAGTGAATTGTATGTCGGCCACCGTTTGTGTGAATTTGTATTATAGCCGACTTATTGTTTCTGACAGGATTAAGGAAGAGTAAACTGATGGTATATAAATCTCAGATCAAAAAAAAATACAAGATAATTATATCATTATAAAATATGCCAACATTTTAAAACAATATTATTGAAATGACCTCGTCTTTACCGATTTTTTTCTCACAAAAATCACATACATAAAAAATCAATATTTAAGTACAGATTATATTATTATTATACACAAGCTAATTATTAAAGTACCTACACTTTTATTAAAATTAATAATGTAGTAAGCGATTTAAACATGTGTAGGTGTTTCCTTGTAATATTTTCCTTTTACAAGAGGCTTATATGTATCAGTTCTTCAAAACCTACAGTGCAGGTATTAACATTTCAACTTGTCAAAATAAACGGCTGCTCTTCCGTAGAGCAAATTTTCTTGTCACAAATAATCTTTGCTGAAAAAAGGAAATGCTGAAACCTGTATAATGCACTGTTTTTATGTTAACTAGGTTCCATCTGCTTCGCTGCTTTAAAAATATTCTGGGTTTTATTCCGACATATACATTTTCCCATTAATAATATTAGTAGAAAATTTATAATGGACTGGATGGAAAATAGATAAGACCACTCACCCTACAAATCTCATTCTACAGAAACCCCAATCATCCATTTAACTATTTCCGGAGAACGTAATAGTAAAACAGTTAATAATTACATTTTGAACTAAATACATCCGATAGATTTTTAACGAGTTAAACAAATTATATTCACAGGACAAATGTCACCTCAATCGTTTTCACAAAATTATTTAACAAAAAGATGGTATAAAATGCCCAAAAACAGAACAATATTATCTTTTAATTAAGACATTTCTACTTTGGTTTATTTAAAATCATTCCAAAATGATATTACAACAATACTGTGACTGAAATACACTTGTTTTTTCAATGTTATGAAAAGAACAATCGTTTTTTACGTTGAATTTTTCCGCCTCTGTAAAAAAGACACTTCAATCAGTGACATATGAATCGGTGTAACAATTGAGAATATTTGAAATAAACATTTTTTTGCATATTTCTGATACAATTTGACTATACTATTTAACTAAAACGATTTAAAATTACACAGGTAGTCTACGAGAAGAAGCTATTCAATAAAGTCAAACATTGTTTAAAAGATGCGCTAAAAAGCGGAAAAGAATAAAGTCTTTCAAAGCATTATTATTTTATTAGTAAACGCTTGTTATTTTGAACTTGGGTTTTCAAACAACAAAAAAGCCAGGTGTCTTCTAGGCTTAGTATGCGCCATCTTCGACCATATCATCACTTACAGTGGTAAGCTTATGATAAAATGCAAGTATATAAAAATCCATAGGGTCAAAAACCTAAAAAGATATCAAAAGCACTTTGCTGAAGACCTTTACACCTAGCACGTCGATTAAGATTTCACACCGCACCGTTATACTTTGCAATAACGATTTACGTGAGAAAAGCCTATAGAATGGGTTCGTTAAGACGCTCAAGAGCCCTTGTCAAGCATTGTGCCGATGTCATAGTGACGGGCATCGAGTGGCCACTACGCCAAAATGATAATGAGACTGTCGGGCTGACGACTCTAGTGGTATGAATGATGTACATTGAGATATGGCAATGTGATTGCAAAAAGGTAATGCGGTTTCACGCAATGGATTTGATTTTGGAATGGCAGGTGAAGTTGTTGATGAGGAATTTCATGGTAGACTTTATGTATGATATGGTAATTGGTAGAGTGATGATGGAGATTATTGTGGAACTGAAAGGGCAAAAACATAAAGGTATAAACTGCTTGGAGAAGGATTAATATAAATGTGAAGATTACTAGAAGATGTAATCTTCAATGAGGTCATAACTCTCATAACATTAACTTTTTCAACTATTATAGCGCTTTTACATTAATAAATTTAAATAAACGGCAGCTTATGGTTAATATGGAGACATGAAGTGAAATAACAGTAAAGCTAGTCTCCTGTACATGAGCGCAAATATCTCTTTTTATTGAGATTTGCTGGAAAAACATACCCATTCCACTTTATACCTTTCATATATTAACATTATTGAACAGTACTTCAAATCATCTTAAGAGAACCCATCTAAATCCTGTTTTGTATGCTATAACACCTCTCAATATTTTATTCGGCACGGCCCTCTTCGAGTGCTATCTGACGCCTGTTGACCCTTCGACCTCGCAATCTCACAGTACCCCTTAGAAACGCCTTACGCATGCATAATTGCGCACTCATAGCATATCTTCATCGGAAAACATTCAAATACAGGGAAAATCTGGAGGAATAATATTAACTTTGGTATCGATACTATATTTCATGTCAGAAAATATGCATAAGACGAAATACATTATTGGATTAACCATTTATAGAGCAATTTGTATACTTCCTTCTATAAAGAAGCAAAGGTTAATCTTATAAAGTAGGATCTAAATGGATGAGAGTTGCCAGTCAAATAAAAAATAACGGTGTTTGATATAAAACGGATAATATTTAATTATTTTTATATCTACTATTGAAGTGAAGCGGCCGTTAAGCTTTCGTTACATTCAGTGCAAGCTCAATCGCAATTGAACATCAAAAAACGATGAACTTTAAACTTTCGAAACAAACTCGAGCGCGCCGACGAGCACATCGTGATAGCAATGAAATACCACCGAGTGCATAGCTAGAAACCCGTCTGTCCAATTTGATGCGATAAAAAATAAATTAAAATAACCAGTGAACGTGGGCCACGATGATATCGATACTAGTTCCGCACCCATTGTGCTCGCAGACGAAGTAGCCTCCAAATTGCGGCCGCTTTGTTATACAAAATGAGGTGTTAGCTCTTCTATTAAATAATAAGTAGTTTGATGCCAGTGTAGAATCGATACATTGCATGTCAGATAAGAAATTGGATCGAATTGTGATGGTAGTTTTAATTCGACGTTTAAATTTATAAGCTGTTATTTCTGTTGCAGATAACGTCAAAGAAGACCGCGTATGGCCGAGAGATACAACGAGAGTCCAATAAAAGCGTCAGCGCACGCTATTTGGACGTATCAAAATGCTCAGTACAATTTCGCTCGCGACAGAAAAGTCAACTTAAATCTTCAAGCAGAAGCAAAACAGAAACACAATGCTTTTAAAATTCTTGAAGGACAGCATGAATTTGCTACGAACGAAGACATTCATGGTACAAACAGTATTATAGCGACTGAAAACGATGTTGTGTATGATGAAGAGATTAGACGAGATGTATGGAGTGACATCGACGACGAACTTTACATAGCGAATATAATAAAAGAAAGGACTACAAATGAAGTGAAACGTGATAAACGTGATACTAGTGAATATATAGGTGATAGTGATATCAATGAAGAGGTTGTGAATAGTGATAAGGTAGATTATAACGAGATGTGGGAGATTGAGCCCACGGATCTGACGGAGTGTGACTGTCTGGGACCACCTCCCGAGTTCTTGCTGCCACCACCTCCTCGGCCACCGTTCCTGCAGTCTGATTATTACTGCGGTGACGACCCTATACCTGATTTGGAGACTTGCGATACGGAACCAGTAAGTTTAAACATATTTTGTAGTAGATAATGTTTTTAATGTCATGAAAAAGTTATTGGTCCTTAACCCTAGAAAGATAATCATATTTTAGAGTACGTTAAAGATAATCATGCGTAAAATATACGCATGAATTTTGACAGGCTATAAAATTTTATTTTACATGCTGGTATTAAAAAAGCTATTTGATATTGTTTTTTTATACATTAAAGAATAATAAAAACAATGATTTATGTGTATATAATAATTAATCTTATTAAAATTAAGCAAAAACTTTGAGCCTCTGCAGAAATCAACAAAACATAGAAACTACTTTATAAAAATTAACAGTAATTTTTGTTATACTAGTAGTCAGTAATTTTAACGTACATTCAGAAATTTTAAGATACCGTCTATTATAAAAGCACACGTAATGACTTATAAATCAGTCAGATACAGTTTAGACACAAGTCAGCATTATGCTCTCGAAAAAATGCTTTTTGTCAATTATTGCACAATGTTTTTGCCTTTCGCCGTTTCTTTGAGGGGCAAAACGCACAGTATAATATTTCTTTTTGGCATTGGCTCCTCTGGATTGTTTTCTGGTGCATCTGGGACATCAGGGACATCTTTTGGCAGGACGTTGGAGATAGTCTCCCGGAAATATTTAGGCAGTAGGGGTTTCCAATCAATTGCTCATTAACGGTTATCTTTGAGCTAGGCTAAGATTTTTATGATTTTTTTCCAGCTGAGAACCTTGTCGCCTTTACTGAAAACATTGCAACTAATGCAAGCTATACTTATCATTCCTTAGAATACCAATAACCATATGTGCCATCGATTCGACTTTCTGCTACATGACATCAGAGCTCATTTTCACCAGGAACCGGGTCTTCTCTCCTTTCCTCATTTATGAAAGCCTCTTTTCACGTCATTTTCAATATCGTGATGTGCAGTTTCACTATCTGAGTCGTTACTAATATGTTCGCCATCACTCTCTACAGGAGCAGCGAGAATTCGCTTTTCTCCCATATTTCGACTCCCAATTTTAGCGTTGATGGGCCAAAATATGTATAGAAACATAAACAGTACAGTAACAATGCAAAAACTACACAACAATAACTTACAAATAAAAAACAAGACGATTTGTCAAAGAAGTTGAAATCTTAAAAGTCACGTTAAAGATAATCTTGCGTATTTTTTACTCCGCCATCGTTATATTTCGAAATTGGTGGCAATTACCTCAGCGAAACGGTCACCTTACGCATGCTCCAAGCGACGAGTGAGATTATCGAAACCCTCAGCGCCAGATTCGCGCAAATAAAAAAATTACAGTAATATTTCGATCGCGCATGCGTATTTTTTACGCAGATTATCTTTCTAGGGTTAAGAAACTAAGATTCCTTTTTGAAAATTAGGATTTACGGCCTTACTCATAAACGCTATTTAACTAAATCTACTGAATAAATGGTCAAATAAATAACGTCACCTTGCTTCATTGTCAAACAATTTGACGTTATTTGGGTGACCACTTATAACGTTTTATGAGTAAGGGGGTTAATATTTTTTATTTGCTGTAGAAATCTCAGGAACAAAGCAGTCCTTCATGACAGAATAAGACTTCGGAATTTAGTTTTTTTTTTACCTACGTTACATAACTTTCTTATGACTACCGGGTGTTAGGCCTGGCTTATCTTCAAAATGCAATAAGCAGTTTTAGTAAAAAAAATATGTAGATAGTATAAAAATATTAAACAACAGTAAAACCAAACCCTATCTTTAATCTCATAGATAACCAAAGTAAAAGCTTTTGATAAGTCATAATAAACTTAACCTTTGAATATTCAAATAACCGTATCCAAAGTAAAAATTCATTGCGCTCTTCAAACGATTAGAAAGAATGTCCTACACTTGATGGATCAACAGACTTTATCTTATCTGAGGGTTCACGTTTTGTTCTAAATATGGTAATGAATATACAGCTTTGCCCAGTCTTATCCAACTTTGTTAAATATTTGACATGCGGGCTCTTAATGAAGCCATGTTAGCGACAATGTGAGTTTATCTTTACATCTCTTACTTTTTACGGTTCGGTGCTTAGATTATTAATGTTATAGACCTGATTAGCTATATAATGCTAGATTTGTTTTTTTTTTTTTTACTGTTTATAGGCCTGTGTTTGACCGCAATCTCACCATGGTATGTGATGATGCGGCCGAAGGTGGTAAGCACACAAAGCCTAGAAGGAGCTGGCTCTCAAGTGCAGCTGTCGGAACACACCGAAAGGTGCTTGGCGACAGATTTTCAACTTGAGGGTGGTAGCCAGCCAGGCGGGTATTACAAAGTACCCTACCACCGTGCTATGGTTTCCTCACGATGTTTTCCTTCACCGAAAGCTCAAGCTCATTGTAGGATTCGAACCCGGGAACTTCATCTCGGTATCCGACGTCACTACCACTGAGCTATCATCGCCTTCGGTATACGACGTCATTACCACTGAGCTATCATAGTATATATATCATAGTATCATAGATATACTATGTTATGGTTTTATTTCTTACATCGCCATTAATGTCTCTAAATTTAAGAGGAGATAAAACTTATACCTAAATCAGAATATGAAAAAGTGCTTTGGGATTGCATTACTATTGGACGTGAGCTTCTTTCAAAGTATGAATATATCATCGTTTGAACTGAATTATTTATCATAAAATATCAATAGTACAGAAGATAAGTCAGCTTTTTCTATCGTATTTTTATTTTGAGCGTTTATACCGTGGTTTATTCCACGGTAGCCAGTATAAAACATATATTTACTTAAGAGTTTTAGCCCCGTGGTGTCACCTGGCTTATCGAAGATTCTTATGTTTTTCCGGAATAAATTATTTCTATATTTTATTCCAGATTATTATCTACCCGTGTGCTAAATTTCATCACTATGGGTTCTGCCGTTGAGGTAGCAAGCAAACTCGCTTTCGCATTCTTTATCTTAAAATTCAATTCCCTTTTTGTGCAAAGTATAGCAAGAATAAAGGAATGATAATTAATTTTATCCACGTTTTTATAACTCTGAAAAACACTTTGTTTGATTAATTGAAACAATATAACCTCACTTTTTACAACCAATGACTATGAAGAATCAAAAGACGCAAAAGTCAAAAATAAATGTCGAAAGTCTAAATCGTTTCTTGAATAAAATTTAAATAAGTCAGAGAGAGTATCAAATTAAATGAAATCGTCAACTCTAGACCTCAGCAATGTTTCGAAAATAACCAGCTACATTTAAATAAATACACATCTACAAACACTTAAGTCTATGGTATCAAGTTTTATGAAACACTTTACTTGGCCTGTTGTTTGTCCGTGCGCAACATTGTTTGTTCGAAATTATGAATCTGTCGGATAACTGTTTCGGTTACGAAAGCTTTATTATGATAGTGGATGTCTCGAGCTTTCTCTTTGTTCAAACTTTACTGCAACATCAAAATTATTCAATTTTTGACATAAGTCTTTATGAAAATTCTAATCCTAGAGTATTACTTCACAAGTCTTATCTTACAAAATAAAGGTAACTTTATAGTTCGACATTTCAAAGCTAGATAAACTGTTTATAGTTTTACTTATACAGTTTTGTTGATCTTTACTCACTTTATTATTCTTTAGTATCAACCTTTAACCGCAGTTTTATCTATTTCCAATTTTCTCCAATATAACTGTTTTTTAACTTCCAATTCTCTATTGCTTATATAAATTTAATTTAACGACTCCACATTTGTAGTACTCCCTGCAACTTTATGCTTTCTATAACTTTTTAATTCGAACATAAAGTTCTACAGTAGCTTTAAGTAGCTGTAAATTTTAACACTCAAATAATAATAAAATCATTAGTATTTTATGTAAAACGTGGTATCTGACCGCGTTATTTGAGAATAAAGGCCATAAAAAACTTTTTGTTGCCAATTTAAATGGTAATTTAGTGTAGAGTAACGGCCTATGCAAGCGAAGCTATATCATGCTATAAAATTACACTTAAAATACAATTGAATTACAAAGACTGGGGAATGTAAGAATTAGTATTGTAAAAACGTTTTGATTACCGATATAAAACTAACGAACAGTAGCTGTATTGAAACGTTTGAAGAATTATAATACGTTTTGATTAAAAAGACCTCACACATTGGTCCAATATGGATACAAATAGTGTGTTCGGAAATATTTTACCATAACTACATTCAGAATACGTTGAATATACACATAATATTATTTATATATTAATTTCTCCCGCGGGATATCCTAGGTTAAAATATTACTTTGTTTATCAGTGTAGTCCAACCTGTTTCTTTAACAGTTTTTATCAAAATCGATTCGGTAGTTTAGCCATGACAAACAAGGCGTGAAAGCGTAACAACCAAACTCACAATCGCATTTATAATATAGTAAAATTAATTTTAATACGTTACTTTAGAAATAATCAATTCACTATGCATCTATTTGATGGCTTACCAACAATTTGAGCATTAAACTTTATAGCATCTCAATCGCATAGTTTAACATAGTTTAGCTTCAGTAACTGGAATAAGAGCCAACCCATAACATTCCTGCGGTGGACCCGACATCCTAACTAGAAGATTAAGACGTTAACTATCAGATATAATTAGTTCCTATAAGACCCAACACCTTTAACAAGGAAAACAGACACAGTAGGTGTTCTAAAGACATAGTGATTCATACTTCGCGGTAAAAATGGGTGGCCGAAGACTGTACCTACTAAAAATATTTGCGGTCATTTTGAAGTGATGACTGTATTGATTGAGTTGTAGTTATTTACCTCCCAGACTGATCCCTTGATCGTCGCGCACCTCTTTTTGGAGTTAGCGAGGGACAGCAGTTCTAGGGGATTCCATGCCCGTAATAGTAAAGTTAGTATATTCGTGTGGCCTTCGTTCGATTACTTGCAATTTTTTTATCGTATAAACTTGTATCCAAAGGAGTACTGTAAGGGTACTTTATCGCGATGTTAATAAAGTCTTATTTTTCATAACCAAAGATCTTGTATATTAAGATAAACAGAGAGAGGTCAAAATGAGACAAACATAATTGTTAGGGATTTCAATGGAAACTCATGAGTAATTACCTGTGAAACATATAATTTATGGGTTATTTCTTACTACGCACGTCACAATTGTTCAAGGAATAAGTTACAATATCTATAACATACACTTTTCGAGTTCTATTTGCACGTTCTTAATTATGTGAAAACACACCAAAGTACTCAGGACGCTATAGGTTCTTACTCGAATTGTTTTTTGGCTCACGTCAAAATTGTGTATGCATCTCTTTCTCTCTTACAAAGTGTTCATAAGGATTGTGATATTTCTTTTCCATGCTTCGGAGGTAAATCCTAACCCCCTTATTCATAATAAAGTTATCAAACGTTGATTAGCTAAAATTCTGAAGTCTTTATCTGACGCGTGACATTTGGTGATCAAAAGAGTGAGACGGAGGACACTATTACACTGATTTAGTTAAAAAGCGATTATGAATAAGGGGGTAGGTCTATGTTTATAACATTTATTATATAACACGATTAATCTGCCACAAATATCTAAACAACACCCACAATTTAATTAAGCGAGTCAATACCAACCAATGTTTACCCACGATGTAATTATAGAATAATCTAATTAATTACGTGCAGACAAACCTCAAATACTACACCGAAACAAAGTTATATATATCTACCCACTATTTACATATACAGGTTGTCATTATTACTAATTCAGTTTGGTACGTCCCTAGGCGAGTGTGTTTGTTCGTCATAATTGTTTAAGATGAGATGGCATGTTTGGTTATTAAATATGTACATAAATATAGGGATACTATCTTTGGGTTTATCTATACAAAAATAAAACATTATTTGAAAAAGTACATGGTACATTTCATCTATTTGTGTGTATGTTTGTTTGTTCAAGCATAACTCAAAAACTAATGGAGTAATCGTGATAAAATTTGGCATACAGATAAGGGGCTAGATATTTATACCATACATTTTTCAATCAATATCAATATTTATTTTATTTTATAGGTATCTATGAAAAGAATTAAAAAGCAAGTGAAAAATATTTTTATAACTAACTAGCTGTCTCGCGCGGTTTCACCCGTAAAAGTATAGCTTATAATACTCGGGAACAATGTAGCTTCCTATTAGTGAAAGAATTTTTCGAATCCGACTGGTAGTTCCAGAGATTAGCCCGTTTAAACAAACAAACAAAAACTCTTCCGCTTTATTATAGTAAGTATAGACTAGCTGTCCTTCGCGGTTTCACCCGTGTTCCAGGAATACAAGAAGCATATGTTATTCAAGGTTAAAATCTACCAGTGTGCCAAATTCCATCACAATTGGTTGAGCAATTCCGCATTTATTGTATTAGAAGTATAATTTACGTTTGAATAAAACTACGGAACCTATATCACAATAACCAACTCACTTCATCGCTTTAACTATCCCCCAATATGTAGATTAGGATGACTCAAATATCTAAGAATTCAATTATGTATTATGAGTATGACTTTTGTCTTTTACTAATGAGGTTTCCAAATATTTAAAGTTTGTGTCATACATAAAAGTACAATAGGATCAATACTAGCTTCTGTCCCGTGGATTTACCCGCGTTCCTGAGGATAATATAGTTTCTTGGGATAAAAAGTATCTTATGTGTTAATCTAGAACATATTATGTGCCAAATTTCATCCAAATCCATTCAGTATATTTTGCGTAAAAGAGTAACAGACATTTTCACAAAATCACACCCTCACATCCATACAAACTTTTACATATATAATATTACTAGCTGTCCCCCGCGGTTTCACCCGCGTTCCGGGGATAAAGAGTAGCCTATATACTTCTCCATATCAAAGGCTATCTGCATGCCAAATTTCATTATGATCCGTTGAGTAGTTGAGGCTTCAAGGCGTAACAAACAAATTCACTTTCGCATTTATAATAGTGGTAAAGATAGTAAAAATTTGGATAGTAGGATTATGGTGAGATTATGGTCTATTTATTATACACTAGCTTATTCACAAAATAAAAGACTTAAGAAAAAGAACCTGCTTAAAATTCAGGATGTACATTTGACTTCTACAATTACGATCAATGAACGAACCTCATCAAGTAAAAGCTTCAATTTAACTTCAAGAAGACTATTAATTGAATCAATAATTTAATTCTATCGCCCTTTCAGCCCAAATTCCTCGTTTCAATTCAACGCAAAGGATCGCCGCTTCTGCAAACTTTAAGGGTACTGATAATCATAATTTCACCAAAAAGTTCACTGGTCGACCCGAATTAATTAAAAGGTTTTATTCATTTTTTTCCCTGACAACTTTTTTATTAATTAATAGAAGGGGCATTGACAAATCGGCTACCGTCTTCAGATGGACAGCTCGATAAAATGGGGCTCCGTTTTAAATATTGTATAGTTTTGAAGATTTTTACCGTCGATATTGTGTCTCGAGATGCCGTGAGATATGGGCCGATAAATTGTCCCTGTACCGATGACGGATTTCTGTTCAGATAGTGCCAGGTTTTGACAAATCGACGGCCCTTTTTCAGACTTAATGCGCCTTGGTCCCATGCGCTTAGATTTTATCGCGCTCATAAAAAAGTAAGCTTATGTCGTTGACCGCTTGACTTGGGACCTGCGTTACTGTTATTTTTTGCTTATCTTTTGGATTGTGAGGTTTATTTCAACTGTTAGCTTAACTGAATGTTGGTTAAAGTTATCACTTACTTTCGATGAAATGCTATTTTGACTTATTTAAAATATTAGTCTATATTAAAGCGAATATAACGTAGTGAATATAAGTATTTATAATAAAACTATAATAGTTACAATCTGATTTCACTCATAATCACTCACTCACTTCCGACGTTATTAAGTTTAAATTACTTGAATGTTTTTTTTTAAATTGGCACTGATTTGATAGAGTAGAATCTTCAATTAAGTGTTCGTTTATGTAGTTTAAAAATAGAAAAAGAATTTAATGTGCTATAAATATAACTATTTAATATGTAATGTGCTATTAATCCATTTGTCACTTAATAGCTAGGTTATAAATTATATTAACTATGCTGGCTTTCAAGTCTATACTTGTACGTAGTATTTATATACTCTGAGTCTATACTATTTGTAATTTCCTAACACAAGTAAAACCAGGGGGCAAAACAAAAACCCTTCGAATATAAACATAATATAACGCGATATATGTTCATAATATGAATTATACATAAGCACACGCCTGTCCGAGATAAAATCTATCCAATTACACAAATAATAATTTCTATTTCACTCGGCCCAACCCAACTAATTGCACAGCTTGTAATGTTTTTATTAGAGAAAAACATTACACCCTAGTAGATCTTTTTGATTATAAAATTCGTGACCAGTTTATTTGACCCTTCCCTCCCCACATTCAATTGCTGATTTCGATCGCGCAATTATATTTTAGATTGAATGTCGAGGGTCGATTTAAACTGGTTAATAGTTTAATTGTTGATATAATTTTGTAGAAAACTGTATTGTTCTGTTACGTACATGTTAATTTAAATTTAGAAGTAATTATAATAATTGTTTTTGGTCAGATTCAATTAAAATAGTAATATGGTTTAACCATTTAAACATTTGTGGTCTAAAAAGGACACTTGAGCAATATTGTGATAATATTGTCACAAAGATACAATTAAATTCATTAGGTATCACATTCAGATTCGATGAATTGCAATGCTGCATGCAAATGATGATGAATTATTCCATTTTGAAAAAAACTCACAATCTTTTTAGACCTCCAGATCAATATCATATGTTAGGTTAGAATACCCACTCTCATTGTATAGGTCTACATTTTTGTAGTATTATTTATTAAGTTAGTTAAATAATGAAGTACTTAATTTCGGCATAAAAGAAATTAGTCTAGAAAAGAATTGCATAAAACTAAAAAAGAATAAGATTAAGTAATTCTGTGTGTCCAAAGTAATATACTAAAACCTCACGAGAAACTGCTCAAGCAAAATAACATTACTCACGAAATACTTGGACCTTTCAATTCAGGGGAAAAAATGCAGTCACTTAGAGGGTCGAAATGGAACTGAGAAAGAAAGCACCTTTGTGTTAACATTAGCTTTTTTATCATTATATCGCGTGACATTGGTAAAAGTATAAATATTTGGAATATCTTTGAAATGCATTTATGTTAGTTAAGATTATACATAATAAAGAAGTAGTGTATTTTGCGGATGAAAGTGTGAATAGACACTGATAGGAAATTGAATAAATGCGTAAGTACTATATAAAAATCCGGCCAAGTACGAGTCGACCTCGCACACGGAAGGTTCCGTACAATAATAATAATAATGTTACCTCACTCAAATTGAATGTGAAATGAATAGAAGACCGAACAAAAATACCAATAGAAGGCGTTTCTCGTTAGGGGGTCCCCCCCTTTAATTATAAATTTTATTTCTTTTTTATTATTTGTTGTATAGCAGCAATAGAAATAAATAAACAGTCAAAATTTCAAATGTCTATTACGGTTCATGATACAGCCCACTAACAGATAGACGGACGTTCGGACGGACGGACAACGGAGTCTTATGAATAAGGTCTCATTTGGCACTCTTTGGGTACGGAACCCAAAAAAAAAACTTGATCATAAGTGACATGGAGCGTATGCTTCAGAAACCACCAACCCGTTTTTTTATGTCAAAAATTGATAAACCTTCATGTTCTACCATCCATGGTAATGAACGGGTCAAACATGAGTCCAGGGCCCAAGTCTGCTTTGGTAGTCTACAAACACGTACCTATATAGCGTCATAATGGCGCCATAATAGCTTCCCGATGATTTTCCACTGAAATTACGTCTATGCCACATGATTTTTCAGAGAGGTAGAGCATAGCGTTTATTCGCTCAAAGAGCAGCTCGACTGGGGAAGTACCTCCACCTTATAGAATACCGCAGCCAAATAACTTTATGTTGTGTTCCTGCGCGTGAGTAAGGTCGCCAGAGCTCATAGGGGAGAGGGGAAAGGTCGGTAACGCGTGAGCGATGCTTCGTGTGTTGCAAGCGTCCATATGGCTACGGTAACCGCTTACCATCAGGCGGGCCGTATGCTTGTTTACCGACTTAGTCGTATAAAAAAAAAAAAAAAAAAAAAAAAAAAAAGATAGATTTTTCTTTAACACTGTTCAACAGTTAATGTATTACTCTTAATGACATGATAAAGCTCTTAGCAGCTGACTTAAATATGCCTCCATTTCATACCTCCCACATTATAACGCTATGATAAATAATTACAGCAATATGACATAATGTGCCAGTACAAAGTTATAAGACTAGAATTAAAACCGGCGCAAATGTGTTAAATTAAAATCTTGAGTGCTTTTATATGCATTTGTTAGAAATAGCTTTGTGGATAATTATGAATAATGTCTAATGCACGTGAATCGTAAAATCTTTATATGAGCACTGGTTTAAACCTTAAAATAAATAGTTATTTCACTAGCTTAGTTTGAGTGAGAAATTACTTTTCAGTACAACTATGTAATTTGTGAAATAATTTCATCATTCTACGTAGGGTATGGTTTGATTAAAGGTATTCCTTAAGTGTTAAACAGATATTAAATATTTCGGCACAGTCAATTTTAATTAATACTTTGTATTGTACCTCTTGTCCGTTCTTTAGAAGGCACGTAAAGCCGTTGGCCCCGGCTAGTTCGAGACACCCTAGGTGGCTTGAAAACTCCAACAGTTAGGTTACCTCCACCGATCCGCAGTGGCCATGCGTGGTATTATATGCCCATTCTCTTTCACCCTAATTTGTGAAAGGAGGCCTGTGCTCCGTAGTGGTATATATCAGTAGATAGATAAGCTTTCTTATACGAAACCTATAGCATTGAACACAGCAAATATTCAGTCTTAGAGCTATCCTAACGTATCTTACTATACTAATGTTATACAGTTGAAAGTGAGTTCGTTTGTCACCTCTTGATATCTCAAAGACACATCCAATTGTAATGTAGGGCACGCAACTTAATTTAACCTTTTACCCCGGGAACACGGGTAAATCGCGGTGGAAAGCTAGTATGCAGGTAATTATTTTTTTAACTGAATTTTGAAGAAAATTTAAATTTTACGAAAAATTTTTTTGATCATTTCTTTATGGCATTTTTATTTTCTTCAATATTCAGTTCGGGTTTCCTTTCAGCGATTTCTCTAAGACTGTAGTTGAGAAGTTGCCCTCACTGGCTAGAAAAAAAAACACTCTGTATGATGTAGCTACTTCCTAGATCGAGATTCAATTCCATTAAACGGATCTCAGAAAACTACTTTTCCTAACGTCACTAGGAGACTACAGCACGGTCACCGAGAAAACGGGATGGTTCAGTATTTTCTTAGAGTTTTGTGAATGTCCCATAATCCAATTAGCCGTTCCGTGGGTGTCATATAACCGCATTCACACGGGGCGGCCGCGCACTATCTAACTCTTTACTATCTTATACAGGTTGTTGTTTTGGTCGGCGACAAGCGACCCAGGAGCGGTAGTACAAAATATATATTCCCCAAAAATGAACTTCATTCCATTAAATACTGTAAATATGTTGAGAAATACCTTATTCAATTTGAAATAAAATTACGGCAAAGTATGGTTACTAGGCACGTGCACAGACTAGAGCTAGGTACGAGCCGCCATCGCTCCACCCCTTTACTCCCTCGTACTCCCGTTGAGTATTATGTCTACACTTTAGCTTATTACATGATTTTCAAAATTTTAATTTTTTTATTTTTATTATTAAAAAAAAAAAAGTATTTTTTTTATATTTTTTTTAGCTCCTGTAGCATTTGTATTATCGACCCTGAGTCGCTCGTCGCTGACCAAAACAACAACCTGTATATATCTTATTATCAAACATGGTAAATTACGTAATAATGCTAAGTATTAATATAAGTGAAAATAACAAAGAAAATCTACAGTGAATAACAATTCGAGTAATGATCCGAGAAAATCTGAAACACAGTCCAAATACCAAATGGATTTGGCTTCGCTATTGTAGGTTATAAGTACAATTGATTGTAATGTAACATTACAGACTTTGGAGGCCTTCCAACGATTCTTGAATTCGATAAGAATAATCGGTACCTACACTTTATCTTATTGTTAAATAAAGTGTACTCATAGCCATTGACATATTTACTCAATTACTGCGACAGCGTAATAAATAGGATCATAAAACATAAGGATAGTTCCATTTCTAAATCACAGTCATTTATTTAGTTTAGGTCTTTGCATTGCGTACTATGAAGGTCAAAGCTACTGAAGTTACCACTGGCTTGGAAGAATCGCGGCAAGGATATGCACAAGCCTCTATAGAAAAAAAAATACTTAACTTTGTAAAAATAAGTTTATCATCTACGTTAGTCTAGAATTAAATTCACCGCATCTTCCAAAACATATTCCTGAAGACCTAACACATCTATCTCTTTCTATTTACAGAAGATAGACGCGTACAACCACAACAGTCCATCGCTCCAGACGTCTGCTGTGATCGCTCTCTGCTCCATTGTGCTGGTGGTTGGAGTACTCATTGGTGCCATTCTTGTTTGGAAGTAAGTTGTTTTTTTTATTTGTTTTATTCGTGACTGGTGATAGATTAATATAACTTCAAAAAATAGTTCGATTAACTACTGTAAAAAAGTAATCAGAATAACGCTACATTGAATCGGTTTCATATTGAAACTGATTGCAACAAAGTTTGGTATAACGGTAGCTCTGTGAAACAGCTATAGTAAGTCCTCTTTCTGTGTTTCTTGGCTGTGTTTTTTACCTTCGACTACATCACCACTGGCCATGGTGATATTGGCAAACATAGAACTAAATAAGATTTAAATTATAAAAGAAACTTTTTATTTTTATGAGCTGTGGGTTTAAAAAGTGAATTATACAAGAATAATAAGCTACCTATATAAAAAAATATCAGTATTTACTACTGTATATAAACTTAATTAACATCCAAAGCTAAACTAATAACAATTTCTATAAATTAGCAGCAAGTCGACACTAGCTGACAATGCTTGCAAGTGACAGTTTAATCGGTAAACCGTCGTCACATTCGTATGGGGAGGCAATGGCTCGAGAAAGTTGATTAGAGTGCCTGTCACCTATTCGAGATTTAATCCTAGCGTTTAAAATTGGATGGCGTTAGTTGTAAGCGACAGCGGGTGAAGTACGCTTTTTTTTTTTATACAACTAAGTCGGTAAACAAGCTTACGGCCCGCCTGATGGTAAGCGGTTACCGTAGCCATATGGACGCTTGCAACACACGAAGCATCGCTCACACGTTACCGACCTTTCCCCCCTCCCCTATGAGCCCTGGCGACCTTACTCACGCGCAGGAACACAACTTTACAGAACATAAAGTTATTTGGCTGCGGTATTCTGTAAGGTGGAGGAGGTACTTCCCCAGTCGAGCTGCTCTTTGAGCGAATATTACGCTATGCTCTGCCTCTCTAATAACGCTGTTATTATATTTTTTTATACCACTAAGGTGGCCAACTATATCTGCGTAATGGTAAGACTACTATAGCCTATACAGGCTTACAATATCAGAGGTATTGCTCGTGGGTAATGTCATGCATAAACTAATCACACCCAACAGGGATTCATGAGGTTTTGAGATGAGTCACTGTGCCGTTTAGTGGCAGAGCGCA
Organism: Polyploca ridens; assembly: GCA_951394255.1. Taxonomy (NCBI): domain Eukaryota; kingdom Metazoa; phylum Arthropoda; class Insecta; order Lepidoptera; family Drepanidae; genus Polyploca; species Polyploca ridens. Next base: position 3,183,379 of record OX596262.1, read on the forward strand.
GTGTAATTGAATATTGTTAGATTAAGCAAGCATGAAATTAAAAATAAACTCACAAGATGGTTGCTGCAGCAGGACTATCAAAGTACTGAGGACTTGCTTACTTTCATCGTTTAGGCATAAATGTTCATACACACTGCCTTACTCACAGACACACACACACACACACACACACACACACCCCACAATCACACAAACTCACTGCTAACACACAAACACACACTGCCTTACACACAAATACCTACTTATAATTAAAGTTACTTCACTAAGATAACATTTTCAATGATTTGATCCATGTTAGTTATTAATATGTCAGACACGTTTTTTGTAATTTTGCATTGTATGTTTTAAATACATTGACCGAATCCTGTCCCCCATAATACAGGCTCTTGCCTAGCTTGGGTGTCAGTATTCAATGTTCGTGCAACAAACACATACATGACTCTCTTGTGTGCATTAATCTTGTATAGATGTTAAAATATGTGTGTTTTTATAAATAAATTATTATTATTAAATTATTATTATTATGTCGGTCCTTTTCGGGTTTCTCAGCATTATGCTGGTATTAAGGAGCCAAGCACGGGCTTATGCCAAGTCACTTGGTTCCTGGTCTATTGTGTTTTGTATCTGGGTGGTTGAAGTTAGGAATCGCCTCACAATTGAGCAGGTATCTAAAATAACTGATTTCTGCAATGATATGTAAATAGTGTTTGGGATATTTATCTCCTTTAAGGCTATGGATAAAGTTTTAGGAATAACTCCAGTGGATGATAATATTATTGGTATTATGATAACACGGTTCTGATGCCACATCTGTTTTATTTCATCTGCTAATTGAGTGTATTTGTGTACTTTTTCGCTATGTTTTTGTCTGAGATTATTTGTATTCGGTATTGATATATCTATTAAGTATGTGATTTTAGATGATTTTATAGTAAGTGTTATGTCTGGTCTATTATTTAATGTAGTTTTATCTGTGACTATCTCTCTATCCCAGTATAATTTGGCACTACTATTTTCTAAGACGCTATCTGGTTTATACTTATAGTAAGGTTCAATTTTTTCAATAAGTTGATGGTTTTTGGCTAACTGCATATGAATTTGTTTAGCTACATTATTGTGTCGTTCGGTATATTGTTTGCTAGCTAGAAAAGCACATCCACCTGTTATATGGTCTATTGTCTCCTGTGTTCTATGGCACAACCTACATATATCTGATGCTACGTTTGGGTCTTTTATTATGTATTTCTGGTAATTTCTAGTATTAATTATTTGATCTTGTATCGCCAGCATAAAGCCTTCAGTTTCTGCGTATATATTTCCTTTAACAAGCCATGTGTGTGAAGCAGTCGTGTCAATGTGATCCTGGTGTAATTGTTGTGGATATTTACCGTGTAGTGCTTTGGCTTTCCATTTTTGTTTCTTAACCTCATCTGTAACTATTGCATCTGTAGGATTATAATCATCATCACTTAATTTTAATGGGTTTCTTGAGGTGTTTATATATGAAATTGCTTTATGTAGCGGGCTGTCTATGGCTCTATCTTTAAAGTAGTTTCTAAGATTAACTACTTGGTTATAATGTAGGTTCTTAATGTCTACAATTCCTCTACCTCCTTCTTTTCTCCTAAGTGTAAATCTTTCAACTGCTGAGTGAATGTGGTGTATGTTGTGTTTATTGCATGTTGTTCTTGTGACTGTGTTGAGTGCATCTAAATCTGTGTTGGACCAATTTATTATTCCAAATGAGTATGTCAAAACTGGTATAGCATATGTGTTGATAGCTTTTACTTTATTTCGCGCTGATAGTTGTGTTTTTAATATTTGTTTTAATCTGTGTTTGTATTTATTTTTTAGATCCTGTTTTATTTTACTATGGTTAATTTCATTACTTTGGTGGAATCCTAGATATTTGTATGTGTCGTTTTCACCCATCCCTTGGATATCCTCCGCTTGATATTGTAGATAATACGGTTCTTGGTTGGCGTGTTTACCTTTAATTATGCTATTAAGCTTACATTTGTTAACTCCTAACTGCATTTTTATGTCGTTGCTGAATTCTTCCGTAATTTTGAGTAGCTTATTAAGGTGATTGCGTGTTGCTGCGAATAATTTAATATCATCCATGTAAAGTAAATGTGTGATTTTAGTGTTGGTGTCTCTCTCAATATTGTAGCCAAGATTGGTATTGTTCAGGCTTTGTGATAGTGGGTTTAATGCTAAGCAGAACCAGAGTGGGCTTAGTGAGTCTCCTTGAAAAATTCCTCTATTTATATGTATAAGTTGAGATTTTAATGTATCTGTATTTGTTTTAATGTTGAGTATTGTTGACCAGTTTTTCATTACTTTTGTTAGAAATTCTATTATCTTAGTATCTATTTTATAAATTTTTAGTATTTTTAGTAACCATGAATGCGGTACGCTGTCGTAAGCTTTTTGGTAGTCTATGTAGGAATAGTGTAGATTTCGATGTTTTACTTTAACCTGCTTATGAATTTCTGTATCTATTACAAGTTGCTCTTTGCAACCTCTTCCTCCCTTATAACAACCTTTCTGTTCTTCTGCTATGATTTTATTATTTTTGGCATGCGTGTAAATTTTATTAGCTATTATTGATGTTAGGATTTTGTAAAGTGTTGGAAGACATGTAATTGGCCGATATTTTGCTGGATTTGATGTATCAGTATCTTTTGGTTTTAAATAGGTTACACCTTGTGTTAAAAACTGTGGTGTTTGATCTGGATTTTGAATCAGTGCGTTGAAAATATCGGTCAGTGGTTTATGAGTAGCTATTAACATTTTTAACCAAAAATTTTGGATTTTATCTAGTCCTGGGGCTTTCCAGTTATGGCTTTTTAATATTGCTTCACGTAAATCTTCTTCTGTAATAAGTATTTCAGCCATAGGTACAACCCTGTTTGCTGTTGTTTCTTCCTCTATTAACCACATGGCATCTTCATTGTAATCTACTGAATTTGACCATATATTGGTCCAAAATTTTGTCAAATCATCAATTTGTGGTGGATTTTCTATACTTATTTCACTATCTAATTTTCTATAAAATAGTTTCTGGTTGTTATTAAAATGTTGGTTGTCTTCGCGTCTCTGCTTTGATTTTATGTACCTTTTTAATCGTTTGGCTTTAGCTTGTAGAGTCTGTTTCTTTCTGTCAAGCAAATCTTTAATTTCTACCATAGTTTTATTATCTGGGTTAATTTTTCTTCTTTTACTTTCTGAAAGATTTCCCTGTATATATTGTGATATTTGACCTATCTGTTTTCGGAGTTCTGATATATTTTTCTCGAGGCGTATTTCCCAGGGCGGTTTGTTTACCGTCCTTTTTCCTTTTGTATTTTCTTTACTATTGTGTGTTTGTTTTTTATTATGAACTGTAGTGGCGGCTATTCCTGCAGCATAAATAAATATGTGAATATCTTCTAGTGTAGGATTATCTATGTCAGTGAGTGTAGCTTGTATTATACTATTAAGTTATTATTATTATGTCGGTCCTTTTCGGGTTTCTCAGCATTATGCTGGTATTAAGGAGCCAAGCACGGGCTTATGCCAAGTCACTTGGTTCCTGGTCTATTGTGTTTTGTATCTGGGTGGTTGAAGTTAGGAATCGCCTCACAATTGAGCAGGTATTATGATGTAATTGAGGTCGAAATCCAGTAAGATTAGATTCATTATTTGTGACGATGTAGTAGCATCGGAGAAGTTGACGATTGATCTCATCGGTCCATTTCATCCTTTGTCTACTTCGGTCGGCCAGGGTGGTTGGGGGAAGCATGTCCTCCAAAACACTTCTGGGCGGAATAGTTGCTGGTGGATATATATCGTGGTTGGAATTCGGATCTATGTGTTATTATTATTATTATTATTATTATTATTGAGTACTACACCCATAGAATAATTAACCATCATCAAATTCAAATTCAAAATCATTTATTCAAATAGACGTTTGCAGGCACATGAAAAGTCTGACTCTAATACTGTAATACCGGTTCCAAGGTTGCAATTGCTGAGAAGGGCCGACAATAGACTCAGCAATTACCCTGTTCAAAACAAGATTAGATTAATTACATAATATTTACATTCGCACTGACAACAATTGCGTCCCCGCGGCAATACTACAAAGTTGTCTGAATCGATACTTAATAAGTAACTAGCGAACTTAAGCAGACCAGCCCCCACAAGCAGCACCTTTTCACAGCATCATCATCATCAGCCCATAATGTCCCATTGCTCCTTTCACAAAATAGGGTAGAAAGTAATGGGCAGATACTCCACCACGCGTGCCTTCTGCGGATTGGTGGAGATAGCGTGTGACTGTTTGAGTTTTCAAGCCGCCTGGGAGGCCTCCAACTAGCTTCACGACTATCACAATTAAGTGATAACCGGGACCAATGACGTGCCTTCTGAAGCACGGAACAATGTGGCATAGCTCCTCTTAAGCTTATAATCTTACACCAAGCACATACAATAATTAGACGCGTCACAATATTCGTGTCATCGCGTCACGGACAGTTTGATGGCGGTAGGATTTAGAAACTGGATACCGCATCCACAATGATAAGTAGCTGTCTCCAAGAAGTATTATATACAAGATGTTGGAGTTGTCTACTTAATTAGATAACTAATTAGTATTGCATATGAGAAAGAATAGAAGCAGCTTTTTATTGCAAGAAGAAGCTATTGTAAAATTCTAAGATAATTAAATACTAAGGCCCGATTTCAATAATTTACGGACCGGTATCAGTTAAGATTTATTAAAATTAAGACTCTTATATCTTTACTAATAATGAAGCAAAGACATCAAAACTTGCATAGCAGACCCTCCCATATGGAAGTAGCTAGGTAAAATACAATAAAATACAGGTAAAATTAGCTTACGAAATGATCTATATGCCCAGTTTGGCAATAAAAAAACCTACCATTGGTAAGCAAAACGATTCGTTTTTGTTTATTGAAACCGGGCATAAGACGACCATTTTCTTATAATACATATATCCTTTGATTTGTACAAATACTATTATCTACTATACTACTGTCCCCCGTGGTTTCACCCGCGTTTCCAATATAAATTTCATCGCGATCAGTTTCGAGGCTTAGTCGTGAAAAATGAACACACAGAGAGACTTAACTTGAGTTACTTTAGCATTTATAATATAAGTAAAAAAACTGTCTTCATATCTGACAACTGAATCGTCCATAGTATATATCGGTAAGTATACAAGACGTAACCTTAATAATTCGACCGGAAATTGAACCTGGGACCCGTCGATGCAAGTCACCCAGTCGATAAACTGTCATACATGTCAATGCTATAATATATTATTTCCGCTATATTTTTTCTCATTTCTTTGTAATGCTGCTTATTTTTTTTATCTGACTTAAAAGAAAGAAATACAAGAAGCTTTTTTATTGCAAAAAGAAGCTAAAATGTAAATTATAAGAAGGTTAAATACTAAAACGCCACTTAATATTTGAGAGCGTCTTAAATACATGAATCACTATCGCATATAATCGAAATACAAAATGTAAGTCGACTTTTTGCAGTTCGATTGTGATTACAATTTTAATGAACCTAAGTCCGAACTAGAATTTTTTCAATAGCATACTTTCGTACTAACTTTTTTTGAACTCACGAACATTCGCAGTACAGTCGATCGATGTTTCAAATTTCGAAGTTCTGAAATACAGTCTAAATTTAGATCAGCTGATCATTTTTTTTTTATTATACACGGAAATAATCTTGATAATTTTATAGACAGATATTTATTCCGCTGCATTTCGTGAATTATTTTAGCATAATACTTCAGAAGTAAAAAAAAACCAAATATTACTGATAAATATGCAAAATCTAAAAACAACAGTATTCAAATCAGACAATCATAATAATAGGTACTTATCACATGAAATATCTCAAAAGCTATTTAAGATCTAGAATATTAATTCCAAAGTTTACTGCCAATCATATTGCATTTCGCTATATCCACTCAATTACCATTATTATCTCTCCATATTTCATTCAAAACCTGAAATGTAGTCCACTTAAGCCAAGATTTGCAATGAACATCGCAAATCAGCTCAGCCAATCCCAGTACTTAAAGATACTTACCTCGCGTTGAAAGCTTAGCTCGCCCACGTGAAGACCAATCACATATTTTAGAACAATATGGTGCGCAAGTGTGTGTTATCCTAATTTATCCTAAAATTTTTTATATGACCAATAATTCAGTAAACAAGGCCCGCCTGATAGTAAGCGGTTACCGTAGCCATATAGACGCTTGCAACACACGAGGCATCACTCACGCGTTACCGACCCTTCCCCTCTCCCCAATGAGCTCTGGCGACCTTACCTACTCACGCGCAGGAACACAACATAGAGTTATTTGGCTGCGGTATTCTGTAAGGTGGAGGTACTTCACCAGCCAAGCAGCTCTTTGAGCGAATAAACGTTACGCTCTACTTCTCTTACCTCTTGACTTCTCAACGACTCAACCAATAATGATGAAGTTTGGGACATAGGTAGATCATAATCTAGAAAAGCACATGGGATACTTTTTATCCCGGGAAAACATTATATCCCTGGGGAACGCGGGAAAAACCGTGGGGCGAAAACTAAACTTATATAAACGCAAAAGTTTTGCGGATGGATATTTGTTACTCTTTTACGCAAAACGTACCGAACGGATTTAGATGAAATTTGTCAAATAGATAGAATATATTCTAAATTAACACATTGGGTACTTTTTATCCTGGTAAAATAATAGGACACTCAGAAACGTGGGTGAAACCGCGGTCACAATCTATATTTGAACAATATGGTGCGCAAGCGTGTTTATTGTTCATAAATCATTTCGAATGTCAATATTGTACGGCTAAATCTGGATTCCCCGCTGTTTACCGGTTTCCTGCCGTAATCTTACGGTTAAAGATAACATTAGTTTGGTAACTTTTGTGCTGTCTGTTATCTTTGACGTATATGTAGGATTTATGGTGATTGTATGTGGAATATTGAGTCCACAGAGCATAGCGTGCGCCTATATAGAAAACAATGACAATACCTACTCGCGCCCCGTGAATTGTGATAATCGCATAATCGCCGTCAGTCTAATGTCGACTCTATACCCCAGCAATAAGTGTCTCAATACTAATGCACTGTCCTACTAGTACTACATTTTAAGGCGATTATAGCTCCGTGGTATTGACATCGGATGCTGAGACGAAGGTCCCGGGTTCAAATCCTACAATGAGCTTGAGCTATCGGTGAAGGAAAACATCGTCAGGAAACCATAACACGGTGGGGATGGTAGTGGTAAATAGATAGAAAATAAAGGGCTACTTATTACAGGTAAAAAGATAGAGACTTCATTGAGATAAACAGATAGATAGACGGACGGACATATGCTTAATAATAGAGTCCCACTGACACCCTTTAGGTACGGAAATGCAGAACTATACCTACACGCAATATAATAGAAAGAATTAACTAAAGCTTCTACACAATTTACGTCGCAATAAATAAAACGCGTCATTAAAAAAACAATAAAAACAAAAATAAATATATTTTATTACAAACAACGGTAGTCAAAACGGAAGTGACTGTCACGAAAATGATTTTATACACGATTCACACGCTATAAACATCCTACCAACATATTTTTTATTTTTCATCGACACACAAAAGTAAACCTTATGGCATATGATTAACTAGAACAAAAGGGATTTATCGAACAGCTAGCTTGTTTATTTTTTGTTGGCAGTCAGCACCTTATAACATTGATGCGTGACTAATTATGCCAAAATTATACTGAGCGTTTCCCGCCAGCGTGTGATTGGCCAATTCAAAATTGGACGGCCAATAAACGTCGAGGGCGGGCCGACTCCTGCGCACGTTCTAGACGCACTTCTCGTGTAGTATTGCAGTTCGAAATATGAATATTCAAGCCCTTGTATGTGATTTAACAGCTGCGAAATGTATTGTTTGCGATGCTATTTTCACCCTTAATTAAGAGTAAGGTTCAAGTACCTTCATACTAATACGACATATACTATAATGCTTTAATTAATCTTAATGACATCTTAAATTTTTTTCTTCGATTTTAATTGAAAACCTCTATATTAAAATTTCGAATAATTCATTTGAACAATTTTTAAACAACGGAACACAAATTTTAAATTCCATTTCAATAAATATCTTCATTCCAAATTCAAACCGAAACCACGGAAGTTATACTTCAAGAGCAACCCTCAAAAGGCATTGTGGACTTGAAAAAAAACCCCACATAAACTTGTTGGGAACCCTCGAGGCTCAACACCGTTGGGGTTCGAAAACAATGGACTATTTAGGTGGGTCCTTTGTCTTAGCACTTTTAACAAGAGCCTGAGGTAAAGCTAAGTAGAACAAGCCCAAGTACCACCCTGCTGTTGCTCGGCTTTTATTTTATTTCCTAAGAAAAAAGAAAACTAGGTTCGTTCCGTTAGAATATTTTCTCGACGTTTTATATTTTCTGTGTTTGCGAGTGTTTTTGTTAGGTTTGAATGCGGCCCTGGGCTTTAATTAACAAGGTTTTATTTTTATTAACTTATAAGGAATCTTTTATAATCAGCATTCTAAGATATTTTATTATTGACAGATTCATAAATAAAGAACAAAAATACTCAGTCACTTATGCCCGATTTCAATAATTTACGGACCGGTATCGGTTAAGATTTATTAAAAATAAGACTCTTATATCTTTACTAATAATGAAGCAAAGACCTCAAAGCTTTGCATTGCAGACCCTCCCATATGGTAGTAGTTATCAAAGGTAAAATTAGCTTACGAAATGATCTATATGCCCAGTTTGGCAATAAAAAAACCTACCATTGGTAAGCAAAACGATTCGTTTTTGTTTATTGAAACAGGGCATTAGCTGCCTTGTAAAATGGTCTATTTTCCCAGTAAATGCAAATTATTTAGATTGATCTAATTTGCAATTAAAAAAGGTTTGTATGTACTAACAATACCTGACTAATTAGGTATTTAATACATACTACGTTGAATAAACGTCAGAATTTTAATTGGACTCCGCCTTAGTTTTTCCTATGGGAATTAATTATTCCTTATCCAATAGAAACGTCGTCAATACAGATAGTGTATCTAGTACCTTTAATTTGCAACAAACAAGACATTATCTAGTATTTTATCGTACAAATCTCCATGCAATTTAAATCATTACACAGCTTACATTTCGCAATACGATCCGACTAATGCTATCTCGAAATCAGCTTACTATTTATGGCCTAACGTCTTTATTAAGACTCTATTGTTTTTCTCCATAGAAATCGTATGAATAGAAGTGGCATACGCGTATTACACGTGTCATATAGGTTACGGTTCGTTCTCTAAGTCAATCTGTGAAATCACGGTTCAAATGACTTGTTCATGTGTTATCAAATTATTGGCCAGTTTCATTTCTTCTTCTTCTGAATTTTCTAATTAGGACTTATTTTTGCCAGTGTCGAGTTAAATTATAAGTTCTAGTTACAATATATCACTTTCACATAGTCAGGACTGTTAGCCACCGTCCAAAAAAACGGAGTTTTTGAAACAACTTGAAAAGTCACGATACACATAATAATTCATTTCATTTCACATCACTGGTGTACATGGATTGATTTTTATTGAATAAATCACACAATTGGTAATAAGAAATAAAACAAAATACACGAATATTATGAAAATAAAACGAAAATGCAACGTCACTTTGCAAGTTCCTGAAAAAGCAAAAAGTCCCCAGTTTCCTTTTTTACTATGGACTAGTTTCCTGATCTTCACACGTTTCCCCAACGGGGAAACGGGGGAACAAATCCGGGGCCGGTTGGCCCCACCATTGTAGTATATTTTCGCCGCGTGCTAAGACACGCGGGGCCCTGGGACCGGCTCAATACTGGCCGTATGAAGTAGGTTGCTGTCCATGAGTACAGCTGGTTTTCTATGTCACCTCTCTAATCGCGGTTCAAACCGTCTGGGTGTAAAAAGCCCAGTTGGCAATCCGCGCTCGAGAGGCGACTCAGGTAGGTATGCACGTGGAATTTTAGCTGCGAGACTGCGGGGGCCTTATCAGCTCCCGCGCGTACACCCTGCCTTCCGGTGATCGTGCGTGTAGCGGTGCCAACCCTACTATGGACTATCTTTCAGCTCCACAGTTTTAACCGTGATCTCCTCTCTTAGGGGTACTCCCCGAAATACAATAGTAGGTGTTTAGTAGATTTCCAACTTGAGGGTGTTTTTAAGAGTATCTACTAGTTGCTTACAAGTAGTGAATCGGTTGCATCTTATCTTGAGAGTTTGCGAACAAAGACTAGGTTTTATGTTATTACCGGCTTTGGTAACATTCTGGCTTCCGATAGAAAGGTCAAAATCAAATATGTGCTATGTTTAAAAAACCTTGGCCTAATTAAAACGACAAGTATACTTTTTGACCATTGTATCGTTTACCTTGGCGTATATATTTTGATGGCCTTATTAATAAATAATTGTACCTACATTATGATTTGGTCTATGCGCATGGTGACATGCTTTCTTGCAATAGGCAGTTCTATATATTTATTAAGCTCTATTGTCTTATTCTCATTATGGTAAGCGAATTGAGTCTTGATTTCCAAGTGCAACGCTCTTATTATTGGCAATCTGCATACAATCACATATTTGCATAATATCTCAATTCGTTCCTGTGGTTCGAACTGATTTGAATAGTCCACGAAACATTTCACGCATGGTGTATTTAGTTGAGACATACGGTTGGATAGAACAGATAGCACTTAGGTATCTTGAATAATATGTTTTATGTAAAATATGTCTCAGGGCTAGTTGCGTCGAAGGATAAATTCATTTCATAGTATTCATAGGAAAATATATACTAAGGAATATTAGTTTCCTAAATATTTTAATATCGAAATTGTTGTCGTTTTCTGTAAACACTAACCCCCTTATTCATACTGAAGTTATCAAACGTTGATTAGCTAAAATTCTGAAGTCTTTGTCTGACAGGTGACATTTGGTGATCGAAAGAGTGAGACGGAGGACACTATTACACTGATTTAGTTTAAATACTACTAATAATACTGGAGTGCAGTGTTATTTTCTGTTGTCCATTAAAAATTTAAGAAGTTGTTGTATTTTTTTTGTGTGTATGATGAATTCAAAAACAATGTGTTACAATGGATGACACGTTTTTTTTTATTCATGACAATGATTGTGAATATATTATTGATACGGTTTCGAATTTAAATCTCCTCAGCAAAAGGATATGAAGTACTACATTGTAATAAATTGGCTTGTACCTACTTAAATCTGAAATCAAAATAAAATTGTAATTTCAATCACATTTTATTAAATTTTTCTTATACGATACGACGAAGTCATTAAACAAGCGTACGGGCCACCTGATGGTAAGCGATTTGCGTATCCATATGGATGCTTGCAACCCCTGGGGCATCATTCACGCGTTACCGTCCGACCTCACAAAGACTAAATACTTATCACCAAAATTGTTTTATATTAAAAACAAGCAATTTAACAAAACTATTTGCTAAGCCAAACTTTTAAAGACGAACAAATAAAAAAAAAACAAAAACACATCATCATATTTTGCCATAAAACTTGTTCGTACCCAACTTTGATTTGTTTTCACCTGAAACTTTGCAGACTCAATGTTAGGTGTATAATAACCCCACAGAGGGCGTTAACATTGTAATGTCTTTTATTTGTTTTGGTTTTCGTGAGGGGTACTTCTGAACTTTTAATTGATATAACATTTCTATGTGTTTGCAATTGTTTATTTCATAATAGAATGTTTAAATGAAAAAGTGTGAGTTGGACTTAAGTGTGAAAAATGTTTTATTGAAATAAAAGTAAATATTATCTTGTTTAATTGAAACGGGGAATTAAAAGCAAATACAGCTAATAAACGAATAAAAGAAAGATTTCCTTCTTTGAAAGGACAAGTAAGATAGGTTTAACCAGAATACTCCACTTCAAAGTAACGGACCATATCCAGAATAATCCATTTCAATCAACTGTAAAATCCATCCCCGAAAGTTTGCAAACTTCACCTATAACTTAACCAATTACTTAACTAATTGCTCAAAAACTTTCCAATAGTTTCCATATACACAGTCCTATATTTCAGTTCAGTCGGGTTGGGTCCTTTAATCAATTTTACCCAGATTATGGGCCCAAATTAGTATCGTAGGCTCTCGTAAACCCATAGTTTGTACGTGTAAGACTAAGTTACAAATTGGAAATTCAATTTTATATGTATAAAGTGTTATGGAGTAAGTTGTATATGAACTGTTTTGAAATAGGTATATTGGGTTTCAAGCCAACAAAATTTAGGGTCTAATGGGTGTGAATTACGATCGCTTTTATGACCAAGTGGTAGTAGTAATATAGCATGTGTAAAACGAGAGTACAAAGATAAATGCTATGTAATTGTTATTCCCCTGTAGCTCCATTGAGCAAACGATCCTTTTTACCAGCCAAGAGACTCGTCGGTGATGCGAAACACATCGAATAGGATCTCATGTTTGTCTTCTATATGATACATTTTGGGATTTGTGCACAGAAACAGTTCAATATCACTCCTTTATCCCCATTTCTCCATCGAGAATTTCCACCAACACTTTGTCGATATCCCGCTTATATGGACACAACGCTTTGCTTCCACTTTCTTAATGCAAACATCAAAGAAATGGAACTTACCGGAGTCTTGTTTCCTAGCACCCGTAATCTAGACGTCTTCAAGACGTAGAGTTTACAATAAAGTTGGCAGGTCACTGAGTATACTCAGATATCTATTAACCATTTTTTGTAATCCTCGACGTGTTGGCCGATAGTGTGAAATCAACACAAAGAGTGGAGCCACACAAACGGTATCACGCACGAAATTTAATCCCTTTTGTGTTGTTACGAAGCCGGTGCTTGTCAGTTCAACGCCTCGCCCTCTGCAGGAATTTTGACACCTCCCGTTATCTAATTAAGTATCGCGTTGATGGAGATTGAGACGGATGGGAAGGGAATTTGATGGAGTTTGATACTGTCAACGTTGGTTAATTGCAATGTTTATACGATGAAGTTAAATGTTTACATTCTTATTATTATGTGTTAATGCTTTTAAGTAAAACTATAAGTACTTAATATCGTAATATCTATAATTTTATCCCAGTCAAAAGACAACGATTAAATTAATGATTATGTGATATATTATTTACTCCTTTTCGCCTATTTCTAATGGAATCTAATACTTTCCGAGGATATAGGTAAAGTATCCTATATGTTATTTCAGATTATGATCTACCAATGTACTCAATTTCATCTAAATCCTTTTATCCGTTACTGAACTAACAAACACATACAAACTTTCGAATTTATAATAGGTAATTAAGGAGGAATATTGAAGTTCAAATCAACACAAGATCACCAATCCAAAGATCATGGATTCATAAAGAATCAAAGATTTGAGTTGTATCAAACCCGTATTATCACTTGGCTCGCGGTTAAAAATATAACAGTGACATCAATTGTTATAATAGGATGCACGTCCCTCGCGAGAACCAACGGGTTTAATAACAACAACCAATCGTTTTTAATAACAAAAACGATTCCAATTGTCAATTGCCCTGATGGCAATTCTACTTGTCATCATCATGACAACACGGAATAAGTCCATAGATTCTTACAACTTACACAGGCGCCACGTGAGTCGTGCTCGTTCAAGTATAATGTATTAGCTGATGCTGTAGTAATTAGACCACCATCCACGATGGGAGTGGAGACAACATATTTTTGACAAGTTTTCCCAATTAGTGGAAACTTATGAGTATGTTTCGTGTTTTAATTGGGTGCACTTGCGGTTCTGATACAAATGAAATGCCTTGAAGGGCGCTTATGAAGGCCATAGCTACTGAAGTTACCACCATTAAGAAGACTGCCTCTTTCAGTATCAAACGATTTGAATTTTTTTGTTTGTTTGCTAGGGTACACTTCCCATTTGGTCCCCATGTGATTAGGTCAGGATTTGATTACTTTTAGTGTACTTTGAAGTCGGTTTAAGATTTTTGTCGAACCGTTTTCAAAAATTTCATATTTCCTTGGTAGGCAAGATGATTTTAAGAATGATGATAGAAGTAATCGCAGTGATATTTTTGTATTTTTTTATGGCATGCGATCACCGTAGCCTATACACACTTGTAATACCAGTAGGGGAGTCAGTCACTTGCCCGTTGCTGCAAAAATCTCATCACAACCTAATAAGGGGTTTTCGCCGGAGTGGAAGGATCAAAGCGCTGCGATACTTTGGTTTATTGCTTATTCTCTACATAACACTCATTTACCATAGTTTGGGTTGGTAAAAAAAGCAGTTGTATTTAATTAAGAAAATTTTCTTATCAATCAAAAAAGTGTTACAAACCACACTCCCTTTTTCACCTCACTACACCTCCGATCTCGTCATTATAGCACATAACATGTCGACAGTAATATCGACGTACGCCAATCAATCTCATAATACGTCCCTACCGATTAGTGACGAGCCACTAATTATCGAGTGTCGAGAAACCCGATACCGGTTTATTTTTGTGGTCGATGACAAAACGTAGTGTCCATGTCAATTTGGCACGAGTTACGCAAGGAAATGAACTTTGTAATATTGATTTCATGTATTTGAAGTGTTGTCATAATCTTTTGATTAATTAATCGGGTTACTAAAGTTTTTTTATACTACTAAGCCTGTAAACAAGCATACGGCCCGCCTGATGGTAAGCGGTTACCGTAGCCATATAGACGCTTGCAACACACGAAGCATCACTCACGCGTTACCGACCTTTCCCTTCACCCCTATGAGCTCTGGTGATCTTACTCACGCACAGAAACACAACTTTACACAACATACAGTTATTTGGCTGCGGTATTCTGTAAGGTGGAGGTACTTCCCCAGTCGAGCTGCTCCTTGAGCGAATAAACGCTACGCTCTCCTCTCTCAAAACAAAGTATGAACACTTAAGAGGCCGTATGCCAAATTTTGCCGATTTCGCTGATTTTCTTGATTTTACGGACGTGATTTTACATCTAAAATATTGTATTTCTATAAGTTTTAATACACAACATGAAAGATCATTTCAATTATTATCTAATAAACGAGCTACTTTTTTAATTTTATGATTTAATTTTGATTAATCGACCTCAAACAGACGGCTGTTTTAGAATTTTTGCTATAAGAGGTTTAGAATATCACATATTTACGAATCGTTCATTGCAGCAAGATTAAGTAATTATGCTACAAACTAATTATCATGATATTTTCAAATATAACTTGTGAAAGTCTAGTGAGTACAAAGTCTATGAAAATTAAATAAACGTCAGCTCTAAATATTAAGTTTATTACTCTAGTTTAAAAAATGTCATAAGTACGACATAATGACAGTCATAAAATCTAAATTTAATTAGCCAACAATATAACTTCATGCTCTATTAGAAGACGATCAATTTAAAATAAGATAATCTGATTTAGATAGTAAATTTAATCTACTAACTCAATAAAAATGTTGAAAGCGTTCCAAACAAATACCATTAAATCAAAACTATTAAAATAATCAGGAATATAAATTATTTCAAAACTATTTTCATGTGCTATTGGTATCGATGAAATCAGGACATAAAAACCAATATTATTACCTACTATTTACAAAAGCAAGTTTTACTGGCAACCGTCCGGAATTAACTTGATTTATCTTATTACATTTATCGACAAGACGGAAAGTTTCATCCCAACACTGATAAGGTCATACGTCATATTTGAGAAAAATTGATTTGGATTCTTATGTCACTGACTTTAAGGTTTGTTATTTTATTATTCATTCGGACTTAGAGTAAATGTATAATAGTATTTTTATCTTTAAAAATGAGATTATAGATAAGAAAAACTGACGTGGAAACAAGTAAATACTTTGTAGTTGGATTGTATTGAAATGGTTACTTTAGCAATATTATAGCAGATTTAAAAACATCTAAACCGAAGTTAATAGGTTTTAGCTTTATTTTTAAAGATAATGAAGTGATATTTTTCGTATTTTGTTTATTACTTTTATAACAGATAGAATTAAATAAACAAACTCTCTGCTATCAAATGAACATTGGTATATTAACATTGTTAAACAAATCAACCAATTCCCGTTAAAAAAAAAACTGTATTCTTATATTCAGAAATTCAAAACTGTAAGGCATTGCAAACTCTACAAGTCCCTAAATCACAATCATCTATCAACACTCGTGTAAAACAATCGATAAGTACGTGCCCCGCACTATCACAGCCATCTGTCATTTCACTTATCGACTTTACTATCCATAAAACCACTGGTCAATTCAAAATGGCGTTACATTGCATCCGGCCTAAGGTCGCAAGCTATGGGTGGTCGGTTGTAGGATGTCGCGTGTTGTGTTGTGTCACCGGACTTATGAGTCTGTGGATGTGTTCCTGGCCTTATGTTCAGCGACAAATTACCGACAATAATTTTTGTTACGTTTCTGAATTATAGCTCTTTAGGAATAAAAAATAGGGTTGAAAAATGTGTACGTTAAAGTTGGTGAGATAAATCTTAGTAGAAATAAATCGCGTTTGTTTGAAAAGATTGGTTATTAAGGGTAGTATGTAGGCTAGATCGCGCGCGAAAACCAGCATTCATTTGTTACTTTGCAGTTGTGTTACAGGCACGCACACATGCATCAGATCCAAACTTGACGTTGCGTCAAGTTAGGTATGTACCGCATAACGTGGTACCAGCCGATAAAATTCCAATATTATTAAGTAACATTATATTTAATTTTCTATTTAAATACCTTTTCTAGTGGTTTATTTAAATAAGCGCAACCAAAGTTTACATAATTATTATGCAGAATGGATTCACTACTTATAAGCAAAGGAAATTCAGTGCTATGCCTTATATTAGTACTTTGGGGGTACTTACTTTAACGTTTTTTGAAGAAGTAGGTACTAATCGTCTGTATCTATGCTTAGGTATATCTTTTTTATTTTTTATTATTTGGAAAAAAAAAGCCAAACATAGTCAGATTGTCCAAAGAATATATAAAAAATGTAACCTTGCTGAGTTTCTTGCCGGATTCTTCTCAGTTGAAGGCCGAGTTCCGAACCGGTGGTAACTTCAGTAAATTTGACCTTCATAAGTGCCCTTCTGGGGCCTAAATTGAATAAATGGCTTTGACTTTGACTTTTGACTTTGAATCCATAGTAACTCTGTTTGTTTAATAAGTAACAATAATAAATAGTAATAAGTTTAGTAATAAATAATAATTAAATAAAATAAACATCCTGGGACATTCCTCACACACGGTCATCTGATCCCAAACTAAGCTGAGCTTGTACTATGGAAACCTTTTTGTTTGTAAATACATAATTACACCCAGACTCAGGACATACAGACATGTTCATGCACACAAATGCATATCCTGGGTGGGAATCAAACCCACGACCTGCACCGCTATAGGTGGAATCATAATCAACTGCACCAACTGGCCCATTTGTTTGTTACGCTTTCACGCCTAAACCACTGAACCCATCGCATTGAGATTTGGCAATCAGATACCTATGGTATAGAGAAGGGTATAGGCTACTTTTATCAAGGGAACGCCGGTGAATCCACGGGGGACAACTAGTATCATATAAAAAGGTAAAGTTTGTAAGTTGCATGTACGAGGCTTTGAAATTACTAATCCGATTCTGAACATTCTTTCACTAATAAGATAAGATAAGTATGCTTTATTTGTACACCATATGGTAGAAGACGAAACAATACAAAAAAGAAGAAGTGATACAAAATAAGCGGTCTTATCGCTTAAGCGATTTCTTTTAGACAACCTTTGGGTAACAGGATATATGAGAATATGGAAGGTTTAACACATAAGAATACACTTTCATAACGTGAAAATAACAGCTCTAGAAAAATAGAAAGAAAGGCAGGAAATGAGGAAGTTTATAGCGTGTGATAGCGTGAAATAACAAGAGATTTAAAAGAGTCTAACGTCGAGGCCCGTCTTATAGTCTGAGGGAGAGAGTTTCAGAGACGTACAGCTTGGATAGTAAAAGATTGGGAATAAGAGGGAGAAGTGTGACTGGGTGTTTGGAAATTAAGTTCCATGGGACTATGAAGAAGATGATGTTGAGGTGTAGTACTCGAAGCGTTCCTTGAGATAGCGAGGGGGTTTAGGATTAAATAAAACAGTGTATAAGAGTGGCAATTTGTGTGTATTCCGCCGAAGGCGCATAAGAAGCCACCTGAATTGTAATAGGAAGCTACATTATCCTCAAATGCTACAGGCTAATTTTCAATATATTTGCAATATAAATATCATGTAGTACAGTGCCTAATTAAGCCAGTGCGAGGCCCTTAGCAAATGTTATCAAGGACCTTCGACTCAGGTTATCTACTTTAATGGTTTATTTGCGGATCTAGCTTTCAGATTAAAAGAGATGGTTGCACAGAGACGTTTCACGACTTTATTACTCTTTTAAAAGATTTGGAAGCCATTCTATATTATGTTTATAATATTTGTCACGCATCGTAATTTAAGTGTGTCAAGAAATCCTTTTCAATGATTATTATACTATTGGCCATGCAGCGGTTCTATCCCTTACTTTGTATAATTATTAGTATACGCGAACGCAGGCAATTTAACGTGGGCCATAGCCATTTATCCTGTAATGACCAATTCAGTACTGGATACTTCATAATTAGCTAACGAACATTTGTTAAATTCGGTCGACTGATAGGGAGTTCTGGGAGCACCCCCGCAACCCACTATGACTCGTTCGATGATTTTTTAGTATTTCATATGCAATTATTCCGCAGGGTTTCAAAACACCAGCTTTCCGCAGGGTAAAACAACGTTAAACCGTCGCTTCGAAAATGCTCTGTATGAGGAGAAGAAGCGACGCAACAAACTCCTCACGGGCCCAATGTGTTTATTGTCGTAATAATAGGTCTTTACCTATGAAATTGCCGTTCTGCAGTACTGGCCATTTCAAATCAAAATAATTTTTGTTTGGCTAAGAATTCTAATTTCAAATAAATTTTATTTTAAAAACATGGAATTCTTTTTCCAAAAGTAGTCATTTGTTTATTGATTAGTGTTACATTTTCATGGCATTTCAATCTTTGTCGTCATGTCGTCAATACGTTAAAAATTCGAGTAATTATGGAATATGAGTACCGTCGTGGCAGCAACGCGGCACAAGCGGCACGCAACATCAACGACGTCTACGGAGCTAACACTACAAACCAACGCACCACCTGTTATTGGTTTGCTCGCTCGTTCTGGGAATGTTGACCTGAAGAATGAATCTCGCGGTCGTCCGAAGACTTTGGTCGACAATGACGAATTAAAGGCGATTGTGGAAGCTGATGATACACAATCGACGGCTGAATTAGCAGCAGCTTTCGACGTTAGCGTGAAAACAATATTGGTCCATTTGCGTCAAATTGGCAAGGTAAAAAAGCTTAACAAATGGGTGCCCCACGAACTCAATGATCGCCAGCGCGAAGTACGTGTCGAAACGTGCCTTGCACTGCTCAACAGACACACAAATGAAGGAATTTTGAACCGCATTGTTACCTGCGATGAAAAATGGATTCTGTTTGATTACCGCAAGTGCTCAGCAAGTTGGTTGGATCCTGGTTCAGCACCTAAACAATACCCTAAACGAAAACTTACCCCTAGAAAAGTAATGGTTACTGTTTGGTGGTCTAGCGCCGGTGTGATTCATCACAGCTTCTTACCAAACGGGGTGAGCATTACTGCAAATGTGTCCTGTGAAGGACTGAACACAATGATGGAGAAGCTGGCACATCTCCAACCAGCATTGGTCAATCGCTCGTCTCCGCTGCTCCTGCACGATAACGCGCAACCTCATACTGCACAGCAGACGATCTCCAAGTTGCAAGAACTGGGGTTGGAAGTTCTCCGTCATCCGCCCTACTCACCAGACCTTGCGCCTACAGACTACAACTTTTTCCAGAATTTGGATAACTTCTTGGCGGGAAAAAAATTCAATACCCGAGAGGCAGTACAAAATGCCTTTGAAGAATTTGTTGCCTCCCGTCCAGCTGATTTCTTTAAGAAGGGCATCAATAAACTGCCACTGCGTTGGCAAAGATGCATTGATTGCATGGGTGATTACTTCGATTAATACAAATAAAAAAAACATGATAAAAAATCGTTCAAATTTTTTCATACAAAACGGCAATTTCATAGGTAAAGACCTAATATTACAATTAAATAATCACTTCACTACACTTGACACATGTATAGTCTTAAATAATTATAGGCATCAGAACCGGGTCTAACAATTATTGCACTGAGGTGTGTACAGCTCGAGCGCTTGTGATAAACTAACTGATAAACAATGAGGCTGAACACTAATTAAACCAGGACAAAATGCTCATCCATGATCAGATTAAAATCACGGAACTTCATACACCCAGCAGGATAGGAAACCAAAAAAAATACTTTCGGGAACACAAAAAGATATGTTATCCTGGATGTTTCTCATCCCATTAACCAAGATACTTAAGTTTTCAAACACACATCTGATAGAATACAGTCCCATATATTATGGCCATGTTACGGCCCTACAGTACACCAAAATCCAAACCCAGAAAACAGATATTTACTTAAAAAATCAATCGGCGCATGATATAGAATATTTTGACTACTATACTAAAAACCTTGCTGAATTTTGTGCCTGAGGCAACCAATTTGACTATAGAATAATAAGGAAGACCAAGAAATATGCAAGCACATACCGAAGCTGAAATGGACAAGGAGCCTCTCAACCATAGAAGCTATACCCGTGCCTGGAGGAGGTTAATCTAATGAACAACAAAGAAATAACAAAATCCAACCCAGGAACAAAAAATCAAAATAAGAAAGAAGACAATAAAACTCCAGCACTCAACATACATCAACGCTCATCCCTAATCTATAGGCTGAACAGTCGGTCGATTGTGGTTAGCTGGTTGCGGTTAGCTGGCCGTCCTCTCTCACCCCAGAGCGTGTCACTCCTATATAACACGCACTCCTTGGTTTCTTCATGGCTATTTCGATACAAATATACAGGTACCAGTTATTATAAACTAAGTTAGTTACATGGTGGTTGATGTTTGAATGGTTGTATAGGACATGGGTCGGTCGTTGTACTGGCTAAGAGTAGTGCTAATCATCATCATCATCATAATAAAATGTATTTCAAATAATAAAAACGTGTTTCTCGTATCGACCGACGAAATTTATTGAACAACCTGGTATATTAGCTCTAGAAATAATGTTATATATGATGCACCGGTGCCGAAATATCAAATTTTTATTAAAATGAATCATGCTCACAATGACTTTTAGGCGTAGTAGAGGCTTATTAAGTTATGCTTAATAAAATAAAACCTACAAAGAAAATATCTAGTAACAATAATAGCTTTATAGTTAAAGAATATCATCGAGGTCATTTGGAGAGCAAAGCCAAACTGGCTTCAAAAAAGTTGGGTGTGCTAAATAAGGCTAAGTGGTACTTCACGATACTCCAGCGGCTACAGCTTTATAAAGCGCAGGTTAGGCCGCATATGGAGTACTGCTCGCACCTCTGGGCAGGCGCACCCGCTTATCAGCTTGATCCACTTGCCTCGGTGCAAAGGCGGGCCATTCGTATCGTTGACGATCCCATACTCACTGACGGTTTAGAACCTCTCAGCCTTCGGAGAGATATAGGCTCGCTCTGTGTGTTCTACCGTATGTATAATGGGGAGTGTTCGCAAGAACTTTTTGACCTGGTGCCATCATCACCTTTCTACCATCGCACTGCTCGCCGGCGATGTGGAGTTCATCCTCACATCCTCGAGCCGCCTCGATCGTCCACACAACGTTTTAGTCGGACGTTCTTACTGCGGACCATTAGGATGTGGAATGAACTCCCCGTTACGGTTTTCCCTCAGCGCTACGATATGGGGTTCTTCAAAAGAGGCGTAAATAGAGCTCTACAAGGTCGGCAACACATCGGCAATCCCCCTGGTAATGCAAATGTTCATAGGCGGCGGTGACCACTTACCATCAGGAGGCCCGTCTGCCTGTTTGTCAACCTATTGACATAAAAAAAAAAAAAAAAATTACAAATGGCCGTATCCATCGATATAATTGTATTCTACTAGCATTCTACTATATATACACAGTGTTCCCAAGATTCACTCGGTTCGAATTAACTGAACTGCATTCCGTTCACCTTACTTTAGTGTGCCTTCGACATTCATGCAGTGTGGGCGCGTACGGAGCGGCATTAATAATACAAGAAATCAAAGTCCAGTAAGTAAACTTATTTGTTTTTCAAGTGAATAAATAGGTAATAATATCACAATAGAAAAAATATTTCTTCATTTAAATGCCACGACTGCGGTGTAAATTCTATAGGAACGACACGACACGTTGAACTAAACGCGTAGGCGCTATGACATTCATTGGCGCTTAAGATGTTTTGGTCGCGCGAAAACTATAATCTATAAGCGGCTGGGGCGCTACATTTTTATATAGTTTGGTTAGACACAGCTTGCACTGCAACAGTCAGTCCACTGCGCCCTCGCTTCGCGCAGGCCCCCGCCTCGCCCCCGCTGTCATCAATCTCGACGGATTTTTTGTTCGGAACGTGAAATCTAATAAAATACATATATTATATCGATGGCCGTATCCTAACCTTCTGTTCAGCATCGACGATTCATTAAAAAGCCGCATGATTAAAATAGAATCTTATTTATATTTTATTAATAAGACTAGTCTATCTATAGGCAAGTAACAAAATAAGCAATCAATGGCTGAGAGGGAGAACAAGGAAAATATTTTGGCATACGGGACTTTTTCAAAAAGACTAAGGACGTATCAACCAATCATGAAATTGATACCGATTACCATAAGAACAATTTTATCAAAATGTCCATGGTGTATTTCATAACTCTAATAATGTAAAAAATTAAAATGCACTTATTATGTTCTTTTTGACAAGTGCATGTATACAGATATATGGATGACGTAATTTCCGGTGTCAATAAAAAGCGACGTGGTGTCACCTTGGGACACTGGGGGGAACTGAATATTTTCGCGATTGCGTCTTGTATATAAAGCTTCATATGACATTTCATAGAAAAATGTATGGAAAAATGGCGTCGCAAAATTGATGCTTATTAATAAATAAATTACGTTATTCTCGTACAAAAAAATAAAAATGTGGCCCCACGGATCTGTTGTACATATATTTGTGATTCGATGTTATATATAATTTTTACAAAATGGATTCTAAATTTGATGGTATCACTAAAGAGGCAAACCTCGATTTTTGTGATTTTGGTAATATTTGTAATGTTTTTGCTAGTTATTGGAGCAAATTAAAAAAAAAGAGCCAACACGGATCTATTAATTGGTGTCTTGATTTTATGTTTATGTTCATATAATACTATTTCTTTCATGTTTTCATTCATAAACCACTAAAATAGCGAACCCTGTTTATGACGTTTAGCTTACATACCGCCCTTAATAAATTCTTGTGGGTCTCGTAAAATTTAGTAACTTATCTTTTAATATTTGAGTTTTTTTTTTGGTATGAATTAAATGTTGAAGGAACCACAAAGAACATTTTGAAATCGATCCCAAAAATTATTCCCAATCTTTTCATTAAACGCAACCTAAAATTATTTCGTCAAAATATAATGAAAATATCAAGGACTTGCTACCTGATTTTTTATTAAAATATTATTAGAACATCTGCCTTTGAAAGATATTGTGGTGTAAGCGTAGCTAATGCGTTTGTAATAATGCCTTTTCTTTCCCACATAATGGAAAGGGACCGGTGTCTTGTGAATGTGAAACTGATGCAAAAACGCACCTACAAAATAGTGTACTGTAATACCTTTTTAGGTGCTTCTGTATTTAAAGTAACATATAAGTTTACGAGGAGAGTATTTTGTAAGGTGACCAAGAGAGGAAGAATTTTTCCAAAATTCAAATTCAAATACAAAAAGCATTTATTCAATTTAGGGCCTGATAAGACACTTATGAACATAACAAATGGCTCTACACAAATCCAAATTCTCAATGTCGGAATATTTTACGTCGTTTAGATTTTTAATGTATAATTTGATATAAAATTATTATATTACTTAAATAACATACAAAATGTGAAAGTTTTTATTTTACTAATTGTTATCAATTAGTTAACAATTAGTAAAAAAAATACAACAAGCAAATAAAAATTTAGTTCATCGAAAGCCCAATAAAAATCTCGCCAACGCCTAAAAATTAAATACTTATTAATAAATCCTTATTCACCTTACAATAACTATTATTAAGCGGTTACCTCAGAAACTGGATATAAAAGGTACTCTACAGCAAAATATATTGTGCCATAGACAAATATTAATAGAGAGATCTCTCGATAACTGGCCATTGTAAAAAACCCAGTCTGGTTCCGACGAGACAATATAAT
Source organism: Polyploca ridens (assembly GCA_951394255.1). Classification (NCBI taxonomy): domain Eukaryota; kingdom Metazoa; phylum Arthropoda; class Insecta; order Lepidoptera; family Drepanidae; genus Polyploca; species Polyploca ridens. The sequence goes on from OX596262.1 coordinate 3,207,951, forward strand.
TGATTGAGCCGTTTTTATGTGAAGATATTTTAGTTATTAGCTTTTTATATCGGTAAAATAAATTGCGCAAATCTATTTAGTATTAAAAATAAAGTTTGTTTATGCATCTTAACAAATCTCTTGTTAAAAGTATATCTGCCACTGTCGATGACGTAAATGACAAATATAGAATAGTTTTACACATAGTTGCTTTACTCTATCAATTTTTTCTTAAACTTCTGCGATAAACTGAAATCTATGATCAGTGCCCTCAAAGATACCAAATATTTAAAAGTTTGTTCGCTCAAAGAGCAGCTCGACTGGGTGCGTACCTCCACCTTACAGAATACCGCAGCCAAATAACTTTATGTTGTTGTGTTCCTGCGCGTGAGTAAGGTCGCCATTGCTCATTGGGGAGGGGTGATGGGCCGGTAACGCGTGAATTATGCCTCGTGTGTTGCAAGCATCCATTTGGCTACGGTAACTGCTTACCATCAAGCGGGCCGTATGCTTGTATACCGACTTCGAATAAAAGAAACCCAAAAGAGCTAAAACTTTGATGACATCTCACATATTAATAAAAATAAATATAGCTAACTAAGCCAGGATAAAAAGTAGCCTATGTCCTTTTCCATACCATAGGCTATCTGAATGCTAAATTTCATGATGATCCGTTGAGTAGTTGAGGCGTGAAAGCGTAACAAACAAACAAACAAACTCACTTTCGCATTTATAATATTAGTTAGGGTATTATAGTTAGGATTAGGATTATAAATGCGTTTGATTGTTGGTTACGGTTTGACGCCCTAACTACTCAACCGATCATCATGAAATTTGGCATGCAGATAGCCCATGTTATGGAAAAAGACATAGGCAGGCTTTTATCCCGGGAATCGCAGGAAATAGTTAGTATTCAATAACTTTAGAAAGAATTATGCCTATTGGTATGGAGAAGGACATACTTTTTATCCTGGCTTAGTTAGCTATATTTATTTTTATTAATATGTGAGATGTCATCAAAGTTTTAGCTCTTTTGGGTTTCTTTTATTCGAAGTCGGTATACAAGCATACGGCCCGCCTGATGGTAAGCAGTTACCGTAGCCATATGGACGCTTGCAACACACGAGGCATAATTCACGCATTACCGGCCCATCACCCCTCCCCAATGAGCACTGGCGACCTTACTCTCACGCAGGAACACAACAAAGTTATTTGGCTGCGGTATTCTGTAAGGTGGAGGTACGCACCCATGAGTCCAGCCATACCTTGATACTAATAACGGAGGTGATTAATCAACATAATTTTGCCAAGCTCCCTATGTGTATGACATGTAAGTTATCTTGGATGAGTTATGTGCGTATTTACTGGCAAATTAACTAGGCGTATTGTGGAACTATCTTAGGGAACGTTTATTTTGTGGACTCTATATCCATACAATAAGAACGATTTAGCTTTGTAAGTAATTACTTATAATAAAATTGGTAAAAATTTATTTGTTGAAATAACTAATTTCTTAAGTGACATCGTGAGGAAACCATAGCACGGTGGTAGAGTACTTTGTAGTACCTGCCTGGCTGGCTACCACCCTGATGTTGAAAATCTGTCTCCAAGCACCTTTCGGTATGTTCCGATAGCTGCACTTGAGAGCCAGTTCCTTCTAGGCTTTGTGTGCTTACCACCTTCGGCCGCATCATTGCGGAGGTCTAACACGGGCCTATAAAACAGAAAAAAACTCCTAAAACTCTATCTTGACTCTTAAAGTAAGATAAAACAGTCCATAAAAACAAAGTCTAGCGCATTCTTCGCAGCAATATGATCTAGTTTGAAATCAGAGAAAAAAAGAGAAACAGAGTTTGTACTACTATGGGAACCAGATAACCAGAGTCGGTCCTGTGTGGAAATATAACGCACCTACCAGCCCTTCAAAAGAGGGCAGAAAATTGAATAATTTGTCAACTTGAATAATTTCTCTAGATACCATGTCTCACATATATGCATCTCTTTTCAACAGACACAAACGGAAAGTGACGAACCTACTGCCTTCCAAGTCGTCGGCACCAGCTCAGAGCACCGGTTCACAAAGGCGAGTGCCTCCTCCAGCACCTTTGTACGAAGATCTTCAGGACCTGCCGAGAAGACCACCTCTGCCACATCGACCAGAGCTGGAGCCACAATTAGAGGTGAGGGTTGCAATTCAGCTTTATATAGTAGAAAGTCCTTTCCCAAAAAAATACGGACTCCAATCTATTTAACTTTTCTTTTCGAGTTCGTCTAGACTTAAGGTCTTTACATGAAATGGTTTAAGGCAAGTTTTGCTAGACATGCTTTAAACTATCTAAAGTAATAAGGAATGTGCTTAACTTCGGCCATTTTTTTTTTTTTAATATGTTGGCGTCACACGGCTTGTGTATTTTGTCATTTTCCAGTTATATTATAAGTTCTAGTCACAATAAATCACTTTCACATAGTCCTCAGTCAGTCACCGTCCATAAAAGTCATGTTTTAGTACAATGGTGGTTGTACTAAAACTTTTTACGGACTTCACTGGTGCACATGGATTGATCTTTATTGGATAAAATACCACCGATAATGCGTAATAAACCTCAATATACACGAATTGATGAAAATAAAAATGCAACGTCACTCTGCAAGTTCCCGCCAAAAAGTCTTGTCCAAATCATAACTTACCATGGTATGATCGTCTTCAAATACTGGCCTATAAGAGATTTAAAAAAGTAAGATTAAGCGTAACAACAATTGTAATACTCAAGTTTGTAATGATTACACAAATTTGAGTTTTAAATCCAATTAATACAGTTGAATAAGTAAATGAATGTAAATATTTATCTATAACTATGGAAATAATGGATAACGCTTAAATATAAACGTCAGTGTTTAAGTTTATACAAACTTCCAAATTAATAATAGACTGAATTTTCAAGATATCTAGTTAATGGAGCTGTCAAAACTTTCTTGATTGGCCAGTACAAGTCTGTCTGCGGATTAGACTAGACTTTAATAAGTTTACTTACAATGTTTATAATTGACTTTAAAATTTGCACGTTATTTGACAATTCAATCATTCTTATCTTTCTTTGATGTTGAACTAAGACACAAACATGAAACATCAATATTTTGATGAATATTGAAAACCTGAAACAAATTAGAAAGTTTATTAGAAACATAAAAGTCTTATCAAATCCTGTGATTCTAATAGAAATGTATCTCTTCACAGATGGTTGAAACAAAAAGACAGAACTGCCCTGGTCGAGTCTTCGTTTGCGGGTCAGGCAGTACGTGGCGAGGAGGCAACTCCTGCGGCGGTGACACCTGTGGTGCTCCACTCTACGAAGAACTACCACACAGATCTGACGAGTCCCTTCACAGTGACGATCATTTCGCAGAAGACGAACTGAGCCTCGTTGGTGAAGCGGCACCATGTCGAACCTGTTCGAGACCACCAGCTCCCCAATCACTACCACATCGGCCAAGACAGCAACGCTTGGACCGAAGACCGAAATCTCTGGAGAGGCGTCGAGCCCAACATAGAATGCCGCGACATATCCATCCACCAGATCCTTCGGAATTTCACGAAGGTGTTCTTCTAGATGCGTTGTTGAGATTGTATCCACAAGTTGGGACTGTTGGAGCGAGGCCTCAAGGTCCCATACCTGTAGGAGCTGGTGGAGCGTGGCCAGGAGGCGAACTACCTGGCATTGCCTGCTGGAGAGGACCAAGAGCATCTCCCAAGCCTCCTAGCGGAGATTCTTCCTTCGGGTCAGATTCCGGCTATAGTAATAATACGTGTGGGACATGTGGAACGAGAGCATCTTCAAGGCATAGATTATCAGCTGAAATTCCAATGTCATGAATGAACAAAAGTTTATGGTGTAAAGTGATAGATGGTCGAGTGCCATAACAGTTGTGGTTGAGTGATAAAATGACGTTAATGATAATCACAGGAATTAATGTAATCAATTACGCATTTAGTAGTTTTACTTTTGGCTCTCACGGCCTAACTTAATTCAATGGCCTCGTTCTCTCATGCCTTCAAAGACAGTAAACTTGATTGTTGAATTTTAGTAACTGTCGAATATTTATAAACCTTAATGGAACTTCTTAGGGACTACTTTTCTACGGATGGTACATACAACTATCGCTTTTAGGAGATTTGTCCCTTATAGATTAGTGGTTTGATATTTTGATGAAGAAAATATTTTCATTAGTTAATGTAATATTGATTTTGTACAAATTTCAGGTGACCATATTTTTAGATAGATATAGCGGTTTCGTCCTAGTAAGTTACTTCGAGCTAGTCGTAAAATTTATCACAATTTTATCATTGCGGAACTATTGTATCGAGGTCAATCGACGTGGAAAACGCAATGGCATGTAAATCATTTTCTGAGTTTGTAGATACTGTACAAAATTTGTAGCTAAACGAATTATTTAAGATCTATTGTAAGTTGAATTTTGTAATCATATCATATTAAATATATCCCACATTAATTCGAATGATACAATCACTGTTTCTACTTTTTAAATTATTTCCAATGGTATGAATTGTTTATCATCATTTGGTGCTAAATTCGGTTTATCGAATTCCCCTTTTACGATTTATTTCTACACCATCCATTTAAAAATACCGAGTACCGCTTTTAATTTTATATTTAACTTCAAAATGCTTTTTATATTTTCCATTTTTGAAATAAGTATTTTCTTCTCTGAAAGCTTTGATTATTTGATTGCAAATGCATTTTTTGTTGTTTTTGTTTCCTTGTTTTTGATGTAATTAATTTAAGCATATTTATTTTTACGCATTGTTTCAATTTGTATAGTACTGAACAACACTTATGTAATTAAAAATTGTGGACAAAATGTCCGATTTATAAATATGAGGAGCACAATAAAAGAAAAATAAAATACATTTCTAAGAAAAATATATTTTGTTTCATTGAACTTTTTGTTTTGGGCGGTAGGTGGATGCGAAAAGTGGAGGACCGGAAGATGTGGCGACTACTGGGAAAGGCCTATGTCCAGCAGTGGACGACCACAGGCTGATGATGATGATGATGATGATGAACTTTTTGATTACGATATACCTACGTGATTTATGTTTTCATTCACGCTGCTTCTTTATTAAAGCTAGTGTCAGAGTAACTGGGTATAATGCAAGTGGCCTATATTAAGCTACGGAGGAGTAAGGTATCTAGGGGACCACAATAGATCCCAATGGGTCGAAGTAGCCGAGCTATTTCTCGGCCCCTCCTTAAAATAAGATAAGATAAGTTTCGGACATTCCTACTAATAAAATGATGATGATGAATTGAATCGCAAAAGTTAATACGTTTTAATTGGCTTGAGTAGAATATTATCTCTTGTTTTATACTACTTAGATAGCAAACAAGCATACGGCCCGCCTGATGGTAAGCGGTTACCGCAGCCTATGGACGCTTGCAACACCAGGGGTGTTACTCGCGCGTTGCCAACCCTGCAGAAATCTCTTCACACCCTTTTTGAAGAACCCCACAGAGTTTAAGTATGCTAGATATTGCTAACGTGCTCAACCGACCAGCGGAGAGCGTTGCGGCTCCTCATTCTAATGAGGTACATTTTTAATGAAATTTTCGTTACATGATACGTTTATTTATAACCAACACAACCTGTATTCGAGGCTCCCAAGTCCGTCTGCGCTACGCGAATTCTTGCTCCGCGTATACGGCTCGTGCTTGGTTCGCATACACTGAAAAAAATGGATCACAAGTGACTACAAAATTTTATTTAACACTAACACAAAATTTGACGACCAATAACCTAAACAGAGTGACTTGCGAACTAAACTTACCAGTAACAAAACTAGTTTTTGTTCGTTACTAAATTATTTGATTAAATGTAACTAAAGTTAGTTTCCCGACAACTAAAGTTAGTTTCCCGACAACAAAACGTCAACTTACATAACTAGTTTTGTAGATCATTTTTTTCAGTGTAGAGTGAACGCACCATTAGAATTTAGGCCTATGTCAACTCGTATGACGTCATTGCCAACTGAGATCTATGCAACTAAATTGTAGGATTATTTAGAACTAGCTGTCCCCCGCGGTTTCACCCGCGTTCCCGGGATAAAAAGTAGCCTAGTCCTCCTCCATACCATAGGCTATCTTCATACCAAATTTCATGATGATCCGTTGAGTAGTTAAGGCGTGAAAGCGTAACAAACAAACGAACAAACTCACATTCGCATTTATAATATTAGTAAGGAAATATGAATTGTTCTTCTATCTTTTTGGACGTTGCATGTCAAAGACATAAGGAGAGAAAGTTGACCCTCTGATAAAATAAATAAAACTAAGAAAGCTGCACAGAATAGTCGTTTCTGCACATTTAAAATGTTAATCTTTAGCCACAAGCGAAGGTAAGTTTTTAATAATAGCTACCTACCAGCTTTGTCGCCTTCTGGGACAGACACATACAAATAGAGTCGTCTTGTTGTACAATCAGTCAGAGAAATAAGTTACAAACACTTGCAGTGCCGTTTTAGTTTTGAGATTTATTGGAGAATTCCAGGCTTCAGAAAAGCGGTTCTGTTTTTATATGATATAAAAATAGTAGATAGGTAAAGGATGAATTAATCATTATATTCGCACAAATGAAATATTCAGAAAATTAATGAAATTTTAATAACCGTCATTTTCCGAAAACGGTAGTTTTTGTATGATATAAAAAAAGTAGGTAGGTAAAGGATGAAGTAATCATTCTATTCGCACAAATAAAATATTCAGAAAATTCATGAACTTTTAATAACCGACATTTTCCGAAAACGGTACCAATATAATCTTCTATATATATAAAAATGAAACCCGTTTTCCGTTGTCACGACATAACATGAAAACGGCTTGACCGATTTGGCTTATTTTTTTTTTTGTAGTTTTCTAATACTCTGTACAGGGTTCTTACGGAAACAAATATTAAGAAAATCTCTCAGAAAGATTGAAAAATATACATTTAATTTTGCATATTTTAAAAAACGCGCGTAACGAATGTCAACGTCATTCGACTTCTAGGCGAAACGAAGTTCGCCGGGTCCGCTAGTAAATCAATAAATGTATAATCATAATGATGCTATCTATGTCATTTTATACGTCATTGAATGGTGAAAAGTGTCAGGTACACTTTCTTCATCTTAAGACTAAGAGTAGGTATGTATCACCAATATCTTGTTCATCTTTGTAAGCTATGATTCTCATATTTCCTTTTTATCTGCACCTATTTTTTTCACAATAAAAATTATATAAAAATAAACATCAAATAAAAACCACCTTTATTGTTTTATTTTAAATACAATAATTCAAGTGAGTGTACGTACGTACACAAAATCTTGCATCTCTCTCTTTGTGCAAGCCTCAACAATCGCACCTAAGATAGGATCTTACTTATATTACTGTTAGGGATCATTTTAAAACTAGATACGGCCATAGTAAAATATTTTAATTCTTTATTTTAATAGTCATCAATCACACCAAAGCATGTCCTTCCCATCGGCTATCGAAATTACAAGTTATATGGCCTATTTTTTTTTTATTAGCATGGGGAGATCCTCATAGGATACCGGACCGCCCTGGGGGCGAGCGGCCAAGTTACGCCGGACTTTTACCGGCTAAAACCCCACGGTGGTCGCCACTTGCGCTATAGAGAGGGGGGCGGGCTCTCGTGTTGAACGCGTACCTGCTCACCCCTCCAAGCGCGGCGCTTAGATAGCTCGTCCCGGGGGAAGTCTGACACATCTCTCCAGCACCCTCGCTGTGCTATCGCACTATGAGTCGTGACCACATCGACTCATCGTCCTCCTTGGGGTCACTTCTGGGCGCGCAGAGCCCCCGCTCTGATTGCCCGCGACCTCAAAAGCCCCGTTTAGTCGTCTTTTACGATTTAGCGAGCTATGACCGGAACTTTTATTATCCATGAAACGTTCGGTCACGTTGATAAAATGTGAAGTACCGTCACACACTATCCGCTGCGACTCTGTGGTGTTAGGCAAGTGGTCAACCGACTTTTAGAGTTGCCATGCTCCTAGGATCCAATTAGGATCCGGATTCCGTCCTCACCGCTATTTGCTTAACTTTGTCGATCGGATAAGAGCGGACAATCAAAAACTATTTTTATAGCGATTTCACTGCCTGAACTGAATTGATTTTGGCAATGTAGGAAACTATGCAAAATAGGGAAATCTCTTTAAATCTCTGAAATAAGTATGCTCTTATATCAGGAATATTATTCTATTAGGGTTTAGGATCACGCCAAAGGCCATAAGCATCAATGAGACAATGGTGGATGTCAATTATGATGGACAAGATAGCACTCCCAAGCAAGCACGACACCCGCGCCCGCCAAAAACATTTTTCCAAATTTTGAAAGTACTGGTCAAGTAAGTAATCCATTTTTTTCACGACGAAACTAGCACTGCATTTTTTATCTTCTTCAATTTAATAAACAGTCAATAAGTAACATTAGTTCAGACAAGTTGCAATGTATGTAACTATATTGCAAGTCGAATTTCACCCACTTTCAGTGGTCGGATTGGCTTGATATTTGGCATACATTAGCATATTGGATGATAACGTAAGTACAGTCAACAAAAAGTACAGTAAACAAAAAAGCTTGTATCAAAAATGTCATTTTAACAAAAAACATTATTGATGTTTTTTTTTCTCACCGAACAAAATGTTACTGTCAAAAAACTGTCTTGCACAGGATGAAATGTAAAAATACGAATCAGAGCTTAAGTATTTGCCTTTAAATGTAAGCATGTCGCATCTAGTGACTCTACATCAACGAAACAGCAAATATTAATAAGCCGCCTAAGGCTCTGTTGATTTATGTCTTTAGACGAACGTTCGCGGATGAATATATTTTAACAACACACAGACACACAAACAAACATATTCGCCAGATATGAGACATGAGGTGCCGTGTCACCGGGAATATTACTGGAACTAAATGATGGTATTAATTATTTTACGTGTGTTCGCTTATAAATAATGTTTGACTGTACGTGTTGAATGTTTTCTTAGTAACTGTGTAACTTGTTAAAATTGTTCGTTTGAAATTTTTACAATTTTGATATAAAATAAAAGAGGAAACGTTGCCAGCCTTGAGGAAATTTTTCATATGTGTCTTTGGATTTGAATGGAATAAGTATTTTGTGCTTTGTTGTAGAAATAAAATATTTATTTGTATTCGCGGGACAGTTCAATGTTTTATTTTAGGATTACATATCAAGCTATGAAATTTCATCCCGAGCCATTGCAGTGCATTTTTAAGCGAGTGTTTCAGTCTCTTCCAGTTACTTAAACTTTATTTTAAACCATTGCCATAAACACCCTGATGGAGCTGTATTTTTCAAAAGAGTAATCATCTCATATCCACAAAACCAACACCCACAGGCTATTATTATTCGTACTCATTGTTCACTTTATTAAAAAAAAGTACCTTTAAGCCAACAGAAACAAGTTCGGTTGATGTCTTCATCACGTTTGCCAGAAATTGCCGCCTTCGGCAGAAACACGCCAACACGGCAATTTGTCAACACTGACATTGCTCGAAAACTGCCTTGAGAAAATTGGCCGTCAAATAATGATTTACATTACGTTGCCAATACAATTGTTTGGGGATTCTCTGATGTTTTAATTTATTTAATTAAAAAAAAATATATATCTTCATCATTATCATCATTCAAGAAGTGTAATGAAAAAAATTACACAGATGATTTCTTTTAGCTATGTCCTTGTATCATAATACAGAGTAATACTTACTAGGTACGTACAAAACATACCAATATTATAAAAGCAAATTTATTTGCTACTAAAGGGGGCTAACACGCTTGAATTCGCCGCGAGAGGCGCTAGTATAGATGTAGACTGAGGTCTTAAGAAACATCAACCCCCTTATTACAAAAGACGGTTTACGTCAAGTCTAGTAAAACCCAGGTATTAAATATATCCGTCACATTCTAATGTCATACAATAAAAAGAGCTCTAGGGCTATCTTAAAACTTGAGTTTTACAAGAGTCGACATAAACCTTCTTTTGTAATAAGGGAGCAAATGTACTGATCAGGTTTACTGTTTAGCTTTTCATACTATATTTTTCAGATGCTTTCAAAACGTGGAGCAAGCTGTTTGACTGTCTCTCTATTAATGTAATTCTCCCGAACGGACTGTTCAAATTGTAGTGTATTATTAAGTTAGCTGCTTCAGAATAATTAGCACAACTTTTAGCTTTAATTTATCACTGTGTAACTACACTATAGGCATATTAATTAGTACCCGCCCTAATCCCAACCTTACTGCATTAGTTTTAGATCTCAAAATGATTATCTTAATCCGAACTCCAGAGTTTGCGATTGTCATAGACCATTTTATTAAGACCTTTTTAATTTCTTGCGATGTGAATATTTCGTGAGAGGTAAGAGGGGTCAATTTAATCTGGATGGTGTGTACATACGACAAAATTTATCAAACAAGACGTTAAGCCATAATTCTTGCGTGGTACAGTCGTCCACGAGGAATGTCATTTATAAAAGACAAGTTTGCCTCAAAATTCAGTGTATAGGTTGTTTGTGACGATCTCTGGACGGTGAATGGATATAAATAGATGGTCCTTACTCTTAAAACATTCGTAATCATGTAGTAAAATTGTAAATACTTCGATATAGCAATTAAAACGATGAATATTTTTAATATCTTTAAATATTGAATAAAGATAATTTTAAAACAGCGACAAAAAATAAATGGGTAAAACGATGGCTCTCATGTGAGACTGTCGGAATACACCGGTACATAGGTGTTTGGCGACAGATTTTCAATTTGAGGGTGGTAGCCATCTGGATGGCTACCACCCTCAAATTGAAAATCAAATTGAAACTCAAATTGAAACGGTGGTAGGGTACTTTGTAGTACCCATCTGGATGGGTACTACAAAGTACCCTACCACCGTGCTATGGTTTCCTCACGATGTTTTCCTTCACCGACACCTAAATTAATATTAATTTAGTTCAATTATTATAATTTAATTTAATATTACAAGTAAAGGGGGTACTCCCATTTAATTTTGCATGATTGTAGAATTATTTTCTGTTTTATTAATTATTTTCAACGAACAAATAGAATACTTAGCATTAATAATAAGCCTATTACTTAGCCCTCGGGATTTTATTCTTAGAATTATATCAGAGTGGACCTGATTCTGTTGTTCACAACTAAACTAATTTTAATCTCACTATGTATCTTTCTAACAAAGAACATAAGAAAAGAATGTAAAAAAAAATGTCCTGTCAAATTAGTCCTTGTTTTCAATATAAATTTAGTCGCCATCTATCGTGATTACGCCTAAATACACGCAAATTAAGACGGCAAAGATTAATTTGACAACTTAAAATATGTTCTATCCTTTTTCAATCATGTTCGTAAGAAAGAGATGAGATGTGACTAAAATTAGTTTAGTGCGATTTACAACAGAATCGGGACCAGTATCTACTTATTATCTTCTACAAATTTTGCTTTAAGAATAGCACCCTTTGATTGAAGATTTCACGATTTAATTTTAGTTGTAAAACGTTTACAATGTTTGTCACCTCCTTTGTGAGGACAAAATTCAACACACCACATTGCTTCTGCATTGTCTTTTGATGTTCATTTATTTCTAAATACATCATTCAAGCCGGTATAGTATTAGTTACACGCATCTTAAATAGTAAAAACAGTATGTAGTTATTTGAGGCGCCGCACCTATTTGAAGCCATTTAAAATATTATTCTGATCCTATAGAACGTCGTTTTTAGGGCTGTATCTCAAGAACCGTAATAGGTAGACAGCTGAAAATTTCACAGAATATGTATTTCTATTGCCGCTATAACAACACATAATAAAAATGAAATATTAAAGAGGTACATACATACAAGAAATGTTTTTTTTTATAGCAATATTAGTTAATTAATATTGTACGGAACCCTCCGTGTGCGAGCCCGACTCGTACTTGGCCGATCTTTTATTATACTATGTAATTCTTTTTTAGGATTCCGTAAAAATTTGGACAAGGACCGATGACAATACAATAATTTGGTACCAACATCAGTAGGCACTTTTTAGTACATACCTACAGGGTTTTTTAAATTGTGTTTGTTTAGTTTTTTAAACTATATTTTTAGATTATCCTAACTAATATTATAAATGCGAAAGTGAGTCTGTTTGTTACAAGCAATGTATGTATGTATGTATGTTTGTTCGGGTGGAATCTTGCAATTCGAATTTCACCCACTTCCAGTGGTCGGATTGACTTGATATTTGCTATACATTAATATGAGTATTAGATGACAATGCAAGTACAATAAAAAAAAAGTACAGTCACCAAAAAAGCTTGTATTAAAAATGATATTTTAACAAAAACTTATTTATTTGTTTATTACGCCTTCACGCCTATGGTATGGAGGACATAGGCTACTTTTTATCCCGGAAATACGAGTGAAACTGCGAGGGACATCTAGTTATGTAATACTTTCATATAATCTTAACAAAAAGTATTTATATTTTGTTTATTATAAAAAAAAACATCAGTTGCATTGGATTTCGTGATAGAGACGTAATTTCCCACCACAAAGCAGCTGTCCCACAATAGTTTAATAACAACATATCATACTAAAATTATATACCACTGCACATGTCGTTGGTCATCGACCAATCAGAAAAAGGTAGTAAATTGGACTAAATTGTGGGCGTAGAGAAACATGCAATGTTCAATTTAAAATGTTTTGGGGACATGTGCCGGATAATTACTATTTACTTGAAATAATTTTCAACAAATACGTAAGGTGCCGATTCTGTTGTAAATCGCACTAAACAAATTTTAGTCACATCACATCTCATTCTTACAAACATTATTGAAAAAGGATAGAACATATTTAAAGCTGTCAAATTAGTCTTTGCCGTCTTCAGTTGCGGGTATTTAGACATAACCGTGATAGATGTAGATTTAGTATTGAAAACAAGCATTGGACTAATTTGACATGACTAAATTTCTTACATCCTTCTCTTATGTTCTTTGTTATGGTGGCTTCTCACGGCGCGTGGTAGCCCGAGCCACGCCGCGCCGCGCCGATTTCTACGAGCAAGCACGCGCCACGCGCGAGCCCGAGTCACATATCTAATGTACCTATAAATTGAAAAAGTAACGAAATATCTAGATACCAGGCTTGCAAATATATTGGAGATTCTAAATAACTAACTTTTTTTCACAAACTTGTAAGATTGTTTCACAAGAAGTATACTCCTGGAACAAATTTTATGATATGCGAAATCATGAACGACGACCTAGCGAAGCGGCCGCGAGTGATAAGCGGAATTTACCGACTGATAACCGACGGCTCTGATGCTGTCTCTCTTTTTTCGCAGTCAAACATTATGTTGGATGAAAGTACAAGCTTTTAGGCTATGCTTGCGTTGAAGTTGCGTTGGCCCCCTTAAATGACAATTTCTATTTTTACCCGACTGAACCGGGAGGAGGGTTATGTTTTTCGAGTGTATGTATGTCTTTCTTTGGCACGCTCTGCAGCCTAAACGGCTTGATGGAGTTAAACATGAGGTGTCGTTAGATTCGTCTTAACTATGGGAGTAACATAGGTTATATTATTTTTATATGGCGTCTTATTTTTTTTTAATAATAAAAATAAAAAAATAAAATGTACATAAATCTAAAGTACTCATAATACTCAACGGGAGTACGAGGGAGTAAAGGGGCGGGGCGTGGGCGGCTTGCGCCTAGCTCTAGTCTGTGCACGTGCCAACGTGTAACCATACTTTGCGGTAATTTTATTTCAAATTGAATAAGGTATTTCTCAACATATTTACAGTATTTAATGGAATTAAGTCCATTTTTGGGGAATATATATTTTGTACTACCGCTCCTGGGTCGCTTGTCGCCGACCAAAACAACACCCTGTATATATATATATACTATATTATAATACTATATTTTCATAATTGCTGTTACTATAATTAATTACTTTAATATAATACTATATTTTCAAATTGCAAGCTGTTATACTCTATTCAGTTATTTTTTGTTTTACGCAGTCGGGTTTTTTTTGTCCTTAACTAAACTATTCTGATCCAGGCATCGTGCTGGTCATTCTTATTTTTGTGCTCCGCATTTTTCGAGTTCCACAAAGATGGTTCGTTCTCGTAATAATGTAAAAATTCGGCAATCGTGTCATTCGACCACTCCATATTTAAGCTCGCAGAGTACCTCACGTTCGAACGCTTCGAGATGAAATGAACGTGTTCAAACGCACACACAACTCCGCACAAAACCGAGCCACCCACGCGCGCGCCCTCACCCAGGGCTGCATTCAGATCCTCAAAATATTATTGTACTTATATGGAAAATAAAATTATACTAGGTACTTGTCGAAAATAATACTGCATTTTGCTTATCGTCCATTTCGTTATTTAACTGAAATAAAAATGTATTTGTAAGGACATTTTAATTTTATTGTTATTGTAGGTACAAATTGACCAAATTTAGGCAAGTAGATGTTTATCTCAGCCAATCCGTCAATCGAAACTTCGTCTTCGGCATTGACACGACATAGCATGTCGTCAGATGGAATACATTCAATACAAATTACATTTACTTTCTTTCACAGAATCGCATGTAAGAATCAGGAGTAAATAGGCCGATTTACTACAACTAAAACAACTATTACAACTTTATTTCATAATTAAAGTAATATTTTTAATTTATTTCAACAAATAACAGAATTAATCGACCTGAAGGTAAAATTATGGTATTTTCTCGTAGGTAGTAAGTATCCTGGCATTACGATACTACATAACTACTATATTTATATTTTTTATACTACGAAATTCAACCCTGCCCGCGCCGCGCCTTTGAAGTTACCGGCCATCGAAATAATAAAACTAAAGAAATGTAACTCGAGCTCAAAAATCATTCCACGCAAACTGAACCGCGGTGGGCGTTGCCAAAAAAGAGAGACGCACCGCGCTGACAGTTCGCCGGTATCATTGAGTCGATGCGTTCGTGTCGCGAGGGACTTAGAACTGTGATTATTATTGTGTTTTGCGTTGTTTACATTGTGCAAATATGCCGTCATGTGTTGTTAAGTGGTGTAGAAGCCATACAGATATGAAGAATGCTGGAATCACTTTTCATATGTGAGTGAATAAACATTTTGAAATCCTATACTTGTGACTCTGGAAAGTGTTATGCAACATGAACGCAACATGCGTATTTATTTAACACGTTTTGATATTTCACTTAAACTGTGATGCACTAGTACCTATAATTATAAAGAGGATAGAACCTTTGTGGCATAGCGTGCCAGCCGCCATTTTAGTTTTTTTTTTTCAATAAAATAACCTTATTCGAGGACTTTTTGGCGGGAACTTGCAGAGTGACATAGCGTTTTCATTTTTATTTTCATAAATTCGTGTATTTTGAGTTTTATTGCATATTATCGGTGGTATTTTATCCAATAAAGATCAATCCATGTGCACCAGTGAAGTGAAATGAAATGAATCATGTGTATCGTGACTTTACAAGTTGTCTCAAGAAGTCCGTGTAAAGTTTTAATACAACCACCATTGTAATAAAACATGACTCTAATGACTAGTGACTGACTGAGGACTATGTGAAAGTGATTTATTGTGACTAGAACTTATATTATAACTGGAAAATGGCAAAATACACAAGCCGTGACGCCAACATATATAAAAAAAAAAAAAAAAAAAACCTTATTCGACTTTTGTCCCGTTTTGACGTCGGATGTCAAAGAAAAACAAAAGTCAAATAAGGTTATAATAATATTGTTTTAAGAGCTTGTGGTTCGCCCTCTGATCTGACCTTAACGCGACCCATCACTCTATAATTCGTATGTAAAAACCATAAACTGATTAAAATACTTCTTAATTTTAGATCCATACAATTATAACACAAAGAAATATTTTAATCCAAAAAGCACATCACAAACTTTTAAATGAATATAATAGAGTGGTATAGTTAAATTATAACTAATTAATACAACTTATATGCATAGTGCAAATATACGATACTTTATCCTCTTACACTCAATGCATAACATCGTCCACGCATCTCGCACTGCAGCAGGCGTACGAACCAATTAGCATTATCTGTCTCGCCGAGAACCAATCATCGCGCTTGCCGGAATACAACGCGTTAGGCAAGCGCAGCTAATTGGCTTATTTGCATGTGTGTTCTTTCGTTCGAATACTAGAGATATTTTGTCAATGTAGTGAAGTGTGGAGCCGAATTTCGCGTTGATTTTGTTCACAATTACGCTTCCTTAGTTTTATTATTTCGATGTTACCGGCATTTAGCGGATCGGACGCGCCAGCCCAAGTCGCGCCGAGCATTGCCTTCATACGGCGCGAGGCGCGGCGCGGCGCGGCGCGGCTCGTCCCACCACGCGCCGTGTGAAGCGACCAAATTGGACGCGCCAGGCCGAGTCGCGCCGAGCATTGGACGCGCATGCCCGAGTCGCGCCGAGCCGTTGCCTTCACACGGCGCGGGGCGCGGCGCGGCGCGGCGCGGCTCGGGCTACAACGCGCCGTGAGAAGGCACCATTAGAAAGAGACATACTCGTAGTAAGACTAAATTAGTTTAGTTGTAAAAAACAGAATTTTTTAAATTAAAATTTCAGTTTAGGCCCTAGAAAGGCACTTATGAAAGATAAATTGGTACATACAGTTGAATTTACCACCGGTTCGGAATACACTTAAACTGAGAAGACTCCGGCAAGAATTAGCACCATTGCTTTTTTATGGTGAAATATTTTAATCTAACTGCATGTTTTCTTTTGGAATAATAGCACGGTGGAATCATATTTTGGATTAAGTGCCAAGCCACCTCTCTCAAATGGAAAATCTCTCACCAAGGATGTACAATACTAGCACCAGTATTTATATACTCTGAGCTATTACTATTATCTATTCTGTCATTCAGCTAGAGCCCTTAGAAAATTCTTAATCTAGGGTTACAAAAGAATTTCCAAACACATCACCACCCTTAGTTACCAGCACTCTATTCACTGACATTGGATTCTATTCGTACCACAGACTATCATACTTTTTGCAATTTTTCCATATATAAGAATACATTTTATCCCTTATTACCTCACGAATAAAGACCAACCTGCGAGCATGGGTTATGGAAACAACATCGATTCATGTTACGTTACGCGCTTGCGGTGAATTCGGCACGTCGCGAGTAATTACTTACAAATGGGTAATTAGCCGGGTGTTGCCAGCTCATTTCAATTGTTACCCGATACTGGAAATGCTGCGGTTGTCGTTTGGTGTTTTCATGTTTCAAGGTGTTTAGTCTGGGAATTTGCAATGTACATAGATTAAATTAACGACCTACTAACTAATAATGTTTAGAGATTGTTACTAGCATATTTCTTAAAAAGATTTAAGTAAGAAAGGAATTTATTTGAGAAAGCTTTTTTCATAATTGTAACTACTATTTTTGAGATACAAATGAAAGAATTTCCGCCGACGATCCATGAAACCTAGTTCTTTTGTTTTTTACTTTGTATTGGCCTGTATTTGACCACAATCTCACCATGATAAGTGATGATGTGGCCGAAGGTGGTAAGCGCACAAAGCCAGAAGGAACTGGATCTCAAGTGCAGCTGTCGGAACACACCGATAGGTGCGTGGTGACAGATTTTCAATTTGAGGGTGGTAGCCAGCCAGGCGGGTACTACAAAGTACCCTACCACCGTGCTATGGTTTCCTCACGATGTTTTCCTTCACCGAAAACTCAAGCTCATTATAGGACTCGAACCCGGGACCTTCGTCTCGGTATCCGACGTGACTACCACTGAGCTTAATTATTATAATTATTTCATTATTTGTTTCTTTTAAAGGAGACCTCTTTATTGAAGACCTCTTCGATAGAGTCTAAGGAAACTATAATTTTAGAAATTCCTCCATTAAAAATGTACAGTTAGGTACACAGTAGTTGTATGTAGAATAGTAGAATAAAGTCTTAAAATAATTACTATGAAAAAACCGGACAAGTACGAGAAGGAATACGATTAAAAGAGGTAGAGCGTAGCGTTTATTCGCTCAAAGAGCAGCTCGACTGGGGAAGTAACTCCTTACAGAATATCGCAGCCAAATAATTTATTATACTGTTTTCAGGATTAGAAGATATCGGTGACAGTTCACTTTTGACAATTATAGTCATGCGCCTTAACGATATCCAATCGATTTTTTTGTTGTATCGAGAAAGTTAATAAAGAAAGTCTAATCGATTTTCATTTAGTGCTTTTATTTTCCAAATTATATTTCCTTATCACTGTCTTACTGCTTAATACCGCCTCGTGTGTAATTACCAACTTTGCACACATGTATCATACTGTACTATTATCGTTGTTCTTAATTTCAGATCATTATTACAGGATTTATAAGAAATTATGTTTGTTAATTGATATTTACCTAGTAATGTAAGAATATTCTCTCTCTCTTTGATATCGTACCGATATATCGAAATTTTTTGGTAATTAAAAATATTTCGATATTGATAAACCTATTCAAAAATAATCGATATAACATAAATCGATACTTTTTTGAATTTCCCTGTCGATCAAGCATTATCAATCACTATAGGTAAATGTTCCGTTTCATGCAGCAATTATTTTAAGGATATCCTATTTCTTAATTTTTAAAATTATCAAGCTATATTAATGTGCTGAAATTATTTCTTAGTTATGTATAGCGATATATTATATTGTATTTCTGCAATTATATAAAATGGAAATTAAAATATTTTTTTGTAAAATATTATATTAGTTACTCACAAGTAGTATGAGTGAACCGGAAAATGTGAACTGTCACCGATATCTTCTAATCCTGAAAACAGTATAGGTACATATGTTGTGTTCCTGCGCGTGAGTAAGGTGCTAGTGCTCATTAGGGAGGGGGAAGGTTCGGTAACGCGCGAGTGATGCCCCGTGTGTTGCTGACGTCCATATTACGTTTACCATCAACAATTAAGTTTATAATCGCAAACAAGTATTATAAGTTTGTACCAAACCAAAAACTAGAAAACAATAGTATGGGCTCTGTGGTCTGAGCACGATTCCCACTCGCAATTAGCCGTGTTTTTAAAATTTTGCTATTTTGCTTTTTTTTGCAAAAGGTAAAAAAAGGAACCATTACAAGATCACTATCTTGTCCGTCTGTCTGTCTGTCCGTGTGTCACCACCGATTTTCTCAGAAACGGGTGGACCTAGCAAGTTGAAATTTATAACAGATACTGAGGGTTATAGGTGTATAAAAATCACGGTCCTGAGTCAACACGAAAGTTGAAAATTAAGGTAAATTGTACTTTTAAATTTTGCGCCAATTATTCATTTCACAATCTATTTGAGTAAGTTTACATTAGTATTATTATTGTACGAAACCCTCCGTGTGCGAGTCCGGTTCGTACTTGGCCGGTGTTTTATTACACTGATTTGAATCTGTATCCTCATAATCAAAGGTAGGTAAGTATGTTCACGTCTACCACGGTTATAACACTCCTACTACTCAGGGGTATAAGAGCTCATTTAGCAAGCTTTATCCAGCCACATTATGCTAAAACTTAGCCGTAAACTAAGCGAATATGACAGAAAATATTTCATAACTTCATTGCAATCCCCTATTAACTGATAATTTATCCCTCACCGCGTTGATTTAACTACGGGTATAAATTTAAAAGATTTAATTGAGTTATGATTATTACGATGTTATAATCTCTCAGTTTAGTTTCTGTGTGTTGTTTGTGGAAATAGTGATGGGCCGTTGTCATTATAATATATATTTATATATCGATAATCAAAAATACTTCGATAGTATTATACCTACTAATTCAAAAAAAACAAGGTCATGGAAATGCGTAGTTGGTTAAATATGTACCTATTTGCTTTATAATAAAACTGATACGGAGGTGCTATATCTAAGTATCTACTGTTTTCGCCAAGTTATTTAATGTAAAGCCCCTACTGCCAATATCACAGCAAACTTACACAGGCGAATAAAGTTACAAACATACAGAACTTATTTTATGATTATTGTACAGAATCCTCCGTACACAAGTCTGACAATTATAAGATGGAATAAATTGTTGCCTATCAGAATAGTTCTTATATTAAAAGGCCTATCCCTTTTAATATAAGTTATACCAAAGTTATTCAACCATAAAAATTACCATTAACCTCAAATTACCATACAATTTAGACATAGTCGCTTGACGCTTCAAATATCTCAACTATCGTATCGATAATACGTTTTTGGAAATTACATCACTACACAAACGTATTTTTGTCATCCCTCGCCGTAGTGCAGCTGCCACAATTTGTCCAACTCTCACAATGACAGCTAGTCTCTCGGACGCGTGTCGCGGCAGCCCTATGCAGATGTTAACAACATTGTTGTGACATCCCTGACTGTTTTCGAAATAGGAACACGAAACATTCGAAATTTGAAAAAGTTAGTTTAATCATGTTTTATTTATAGGTGAGGATTAATTTGAGATATTTCGCTACATAATATTTTAATATTACGTAAGAAAAATGAGTATCTTACTGAAATAGACTCACTTCACAAAATGACTGGCGTTACCTTCGACTTATTTTTACCATAAATACAGAAAATACGGACAAAGCGTTTTGCTTCCTTATTTATAATGCGGACAGCAAGGGAGTAGAACTTGCTTCCGGCGTCTGTGTTTCCTGACTCTTACAATCTAGGAACTTTCAAGGCCAGAATGAATAGGTTTTTTCTGGGTAAGCGTGTTCAATCTTAGGCTTCATCATTGTCCCTCATTTGCGAGTCAGTGGCAAAACGCAAGCCCAAAAAAAAAAAGGTAAAATTCAGTCAAAAGTCTAATGGTCTAATGGTTATGTAAAAAAAGTATTATTTTATGATGTGTTTTAATCAAATAAGCCGTATAAATGATAATCAGTGAACGCTTATATCACAAATTAAATTTCAATTCAGGAGCTATATTTCATTTAACCAAATTGATTGTTAAAGTTGAAACAGTTTCCAAATTAACTAATTACGTATTCAACAGTGCAACATTGATTGTGTCCAGTTTATCAGTCATATTCAAATTAGCCATTTTAACGTGTAATGTAACATCTAATTTAAGTTCGAAATTAATTTACATACACACGGCGACACATCAAGCAGTATAAGCTGACCTCTCATTGTATGGAAATCCTAAACAATGTGAGATCAGCTTATAATGGAAATGTATAGCTTGATGTGTAGCCGTGTTGTACTTGTACTACTGCTAATTTAAAACTTAATACGTAAGCTTTAATAATCAATTTAGAACTGTCGCTCGGTTTTAATACGAGGATCAAAAATATCCCTGGATTTCCACAATATTATTGAGTATTTTTATTATTAGGTAGTTAGATAAATAAAAGCTAGCGACTCGCCTAGCTGCTCTGTGATGTATGGCATCTATGTTTCCTGACTCATATAACCTTGGGACTTTCAAGGCCAGAGTGAATAGGTTCCTTCTGGGTAAGCGTGTTCCATCTTAGGCTTCATCTTCTTCCCTTATGGGTGGGTCAGTGGCCAAACGCAAGCCCATTTAATTAAAAAAAGTTGTTTTTTAGCAAGCATGACATCATCATATTCATCATCAGCCTATAATGTCCTACTGCTAAGCACAGGCCTCTCATGCCCACTGCGAATTGATGAACGTACCCTAGTGGTCAACCTACTGTTGGAATTTTCCCGCCACGACTACCGGGGCCAACGGTTTTACGGACCTTCCGAAGCACGTATGTGTTTGACCACAATCTCACCATGGTTAGTGATGATGTGGCCTAAGATGGTAAACACACAAAGCTCAGAAAGGGAAGGGTGGTAGCCAGCTAGGTGGGTACTACAAAGTACCCCTTCCACCGTACTATGCATGGTTTCCTCATGATGTTTTTCATCACTAAAAGCTCTTTGTAGGATTCGAACCCGCAACCTTCGTCACAGTATTCTACGTTACTGAACCCTCAACTCTTTACCGAAAGCTCAATTTCACTGCAGAATTCGATTGCAATGTCATTATTAACTTTATTCCCTCCATTGAAGGTACTTATTTTATTGACACGTGTTTATTTTGTCATCCTATCAATTGCAAAAGAATACAAAATCCATCAATATTCCGTAAATAGCCAGCGGGAATTAAAAATTCGTCAAAAGGTGGCGGAATCGGTCCCGGCTGAATTTTCTATTGAGTAAAGAGAAAAATTCTTCATTGTCTAAAATACGTGAGCAGAATGCCTGCGTCCAATGTTCCGCGCGAAATTATTATTTGCCGGGATTTCTTTATTCCGCTCATTACATTGATGTATAAATTGCTAATAGAAGCTGGAAGCGACAGGAAAGAGATGATCAGAAAACAACTCTGTGTTATGTACTAAACTGCATTTGGATGAAACAAAATGCTACGTGAAACAAAATATTAAGCTGCTTAGAATGGACAAATATAATATACGTATTAGTTTATCTTTTTTAACGTTTTTTAAAACCATTTCACTTAGATATGCAACTCGGTTATTCAGTAAAAAAAATATAAGTAAAAAGTAAAAAAGTGATTCTGAAAGCGGAAAACTATCAACACTAAGGCTCAATTTACATTGCCGCGGAATGGAATGGAAGCGATTTTTTGCAAAGAAACTGCACATAACATAATAAACTTTATGTCAATTGTATAACATACCTACAAACTAATTCCATTCCACTGCAATATAAATTGAGCCTAAGTAGGTGTTACTAGTTAACAAGCAACACCATTGTATTGACTACCTTTTTTTGGGCGCCGATCCCACAGAGAGTTCTAGTGTTCCGAGTTCTGCATTCCGTGTTGACTATTGTGCATACAGCAAGCAGTCTAGAGTTCTGCAATATTCGCTACTGATCGCACATCATACACTTTTTTTACACATAGCTTGCAGAACTCGGAACGCGGAACTCTAGAACTCTTTTCTGTGGGATCGGCGCCTTACACTGGTACCTCCTTTCCTTAGCCCAATTTTACTATGTGAAAACGATGGTGAAAGAGCCACATTTAGTAAACAAATTACTTTTTCCCTGACACATCTTGGGCCTTGACTTCCTCATTGGTACCTATCATCATTATCATCTATTTGTGAGGGATCCCCAATTTTTCGTTATACACACCGTCTCGCCTAATGACTTCATTACTGAAACGGAACCTCGCTCTTTATGGTAATGCCTAATTAAAATTGGGATGGAATACGATTTTTCTTTATTGGAATTTATTTTAAACGAATCTGATGCAGGTCTGCTATTTCATAACTTATGATCGTGATTGTCTGGAGAAATAAAAGTAGCTATTTCTAGGTAATAGATTTATGGTCTAGGTAGCCCCCATCTACTAGTGGTGTGGTATCTACCGCGGTAAAAACTGATAAATAGGTAAAATTTGGAATACAAAGCATTTCTTTTCCTAAATAAAACAAATAAATTAAGAGTAAACTTTTCAGAAGCATCACTTATTCCCAAAACATTAGATTTTCTTATAAAATTGAAATTACCGATCTTAACCCTGCGTGAAACGCTCAATCTCGACAAAACGCGTTTTCCTTAAGATGAGAACTACCTAGATCGATTTTTTGCCCCCAAAAACATGTGTATCAAACATCTATACATTTCAATACATTATAATAATTATTATAATATAATGTATATGCTTTTCATATCACAACTTTGTCTGTAAAGTAATTAAAAGAAATAAAATAAAACTACACATATATTTATACATACACAATTTTAATAGTATAGAATTTCAGTTCAAAGTGATACACCGTAAAGCTTTATATAACTATCATATAACAAACTATGGCTTAACTAAGAGTAACTGTAACAAACATACATTATTAATATAAGCTTTTGATAACATATCAGTGTGACGACAACTGCGGTATGTAAGCTAAACGTCATAAACAGGGTTCGCTATTTTAGTGGTTTATGAATGAAAACATGAAAGAAATAGTATTATATGAACATAATCATAAAGCCAAGACACCAATTAATAGATCCGTGTTGGCTCTTTTTTTTTAATTTGCTCCAATAACTAGCAAAAACGTTACAAATATTACCAATATCACAAAAATCGAGGTTTGCCTCTTTAGTGATACCATCAAATTTAGAATCCATTTTGTAAAAATTATATATAACATCGAATCACAAATATATGTACAACAGATCCGTGGGGCCACATTTTCATTTTTTTGTACGAGAATAACGTAATTTATTTATTAATAAGCATCAATTTTGCGACGCCATTTGTCCATACATTTTTCTATGAAATGTCATATGAAGCTTTATATACAAGACGCAATCGCGAAAATATTCAGTTCCCCCCAGTGTCCCAAGGTGATACCACGTCGCTTTTTATTGACACCGGAAATTACGTCATCCATATATCTGTATACATGCGCTCGTCAAAAAGAACATAATAAGTGCATTTTAATTTTTTACATTATTAGAGTTATGAAAACACCATGGATATTTTGATAAATTTATTGTTCTTATGGTAATCGGTATCAATTTCATGATTGGTTGATATGTCCTTAGTCTTTTTGAAAAAGTCCCGTATGCCAAAATATTTTCCTCGTTCTCCCTCTCAGCCATTGATTGCTTATTTTGTTACTTGCCTATAGATAGACTAGTCTTATTAATAAAATATAAATAAGATTCTATTTTTAATCATGCGGCTTTTTAATGAATCGTCGATGCTGAACAGAAGGTTAGGATACGGCCATCGATATAATATATGTATTTTATTAGATTTCACGTTCCGAACAAAAAATCCGTCGATTTTGATGACAGGGGGGGGCGAGGCGGGGGCCTGCGCGAAGCGAGTGCACAGTACTCTGACTGTTGCAGGTACAAGCTGTGTCTAACCAAACTATACAAAAATGTAGCGCCCCAGCCGCTTATAGATTATGGTTTTCGCGCGACCAAAACATCTTAAGCGCCAATGAATTTCATAGTGCCTACGCGTTTCGTTCAACGTGTCGTTCCTATAGAATTTACACCGCAGTCGTGGCATTTAAATGAAGAAATATTTTTTCTATTGTGATATTATTACCTATTTATTCACTTGAAAAACAAATAAGTTTACTTACTTGACTTTGATTTCTTGTATTATTAATGCCGCTCCGTACGCGCCCACACTGCATGAATGTCGAAGGCACACTAAAGTAAGGTGAACGGAACGCAGTTCAGTTAATTCGAACCGAGTGAATCTTGGGAATACTGTGTATATATAGTAGAATGCTAGTAGAATACAATGATATCGATGGATACGGCCATTTATAAATAATTCACTGTTCTTATATTATATTCTTTAACTATAAAGCTATTATTGTTTATTTACTTTGTAGGTTTTATTTTATTAAGCATAACTTAATAAGCCTCTTTGCAAATCTTTACAATTTAAATTCTTATAATTTTCAATTCTCGTCGTCACACTCTACTACGCCTAAAAGTCATTGTGAGCATTATCCATAAAAAAATATTATTAATTATGAATAAAAAATCGATATCTCGGCACCGGTGCATCATATATAACATTATTTCTAGAGCTAATATACAAGGTTGTTCAATAAATTTTGTCGTTCGATACGAGAAACACGTTTTTATTATTTGAAATACATTTTATTATGATGATGATTAGCACTACTCTTAGCCAGTACAACCACCGACCCATGTCCTATACAACCATTCAAACATCAACCACCATGTAACTAACTTAGTTTATAATGACTGGTACCTAAATAGTTGTATCGGAATAGCCATGAAGAAACCAAGGAGTGCGTGTTATATAGGAGTGACACGCTCTGGGGTGGGAGAGGACGGCCAGCTAACCGCAATCAGCTAACCACAATCGACCGACTGTTCAGCCTATAGATTAGGGATGAGCGTTGATGTATGTTGAGTGCTGGAGTTTTATTGTCTTCTTTCTTATTTTGATTTTTTGTTCCTGGGTTGGATTTTGTTATTTCTTTGTTGTTCATTAGATTAACCTCCTCCATGCACGGGTATAGCTTCTATGGTTGAGAGGCTCCTTGTCCATTTCAGCTTCGGTATGTGCTTGCATATTTCTTGGTCTTCGTTATTATTCTAGAGTCAAATTGGTTGCCTCAGGCACAAAATTCAGCAAGGTTTTTAGTATAGTAGTCAAAGTATTCTATATCATGCGCCGATTGATTTTTAAAGTAAATATCTATTTTCTGGGTTTGGATTTTGGTGTACTGTAGGGCCGTAACATGGCCATAATATATGGGACTGTATTCTATCAGATGTGTGTTTGAAAACTTAAGTTTCCTGATTAATGGGATGAGAAACATCCAGGACATCAAGGAGAACATATCGTTTGTGTTCCCGAAAGTATTATTTTTGGTTTCCTATCCTGCTGGGTGTATGAAGTTCCGTGATCATGGATGAGCATTTTGTCCTGGTTTAATTAGTGTTCAGCCTCATTGTTTATCAGTTAGTTTATCACAAGCGCTCGAGCTGTACACACCTCAGTGCAATAATTGTTAGACCCGGTTCTGATGCCTATAATTATTTAAGACTATACATGTGTCAAGTGTAGTGAAGTGATTATTTAATTGTAATATTAGGTCTTTACCTATGAAATTGCCTTTTTGTATGAAAAAATTTAAACGATTTTTTTTCATGTATTTTTTATTTGTATTCATCGAAGTAATCACCCATGCAATCAATGCATCTTTGCCAACGCAGTGGCAGTTTATTGATGCCCTTCTTAAAGAAATCAGCTGGACGGCAACAAATTCTTCAAAGGCATTTTGTACTGCCTCTCGGGTATTGAATTTTTTTCCCGCCAAGAAGTTATCCAAATTCTGAAAAAAGTAGTAGTCTGTAGGCGCAAGATCTGGTGAGTAGGGCGGATGATGGAGAACTTCCAACCCCAGTTCTTGCAACTTGGAGACGGTCTGCTGTGCAGTATGAGGTCGCGCGTTATCGTGCAGGAGCAGCGGAGACGAGCGATTGACCAATACTGGTTGGAGATGTGCCAGCTTCTCCATCATTGTGTTCAGTTCTTCACAGTACACATCTGCAGTAATGCTCACCCCGTTTGGTAAGAAGCCGTGATGAATCACACCGGCGCTAGACCACCAAACAGTGACCATTACTTTTCTAGGGGTAAGTTTTCGTTTAGGGCATTGTTTAGGTGCTGAACCAGGATCCAACCAACTTGCTGAGCACTTGCGGTTATCAAACAGAATCCATTTTTCATCGCAGGTAACAATGCGGTTCAAAATTCCTTCATTTGTGTGTCTGTTGAGCAGTGCAAGGCACGTTTCGACGCGTACTTCGCGCTGGCGATCATTGAGTTCGTGGGGCACCCATTTCATCATCATCATCATCATCTGCCTGCCCTGTTCCCATTCATTTGGGGTCGGCACAATATGTATGCTTCTTCCATTCGTCTCTTCTATCCGTCATACTAGCATCCACTCCTTTCTTACCCATGTCAACTTTCACACAATCCATCCATCTCTTTTTTGGTCTTCCTCTTCCCGTATATCCATCTACTTTCATATTCATCACTTTTTTAGTGACGTGGCTTTCATTTCTCCTCATAAC
Organism: Polyploca ridens; assembly: GCA_951394255.1. Lineage (NCBI taxonomy): Eukaryota > Metazoa > Arthropoda > Insecta > Lepidoptera > Drepanidae > Polyploca > Polyploca ridens. The sequence goes on from OX596262.1 coordinate 3,235,663, forward strand.
ATGTCCATACCAGGATAAACGGTTCCCTCTCAACTTGACCCATTTGTCAAGCTTTTTTACCTTGCCAATTTGACGCAAATGGACCAATATTGTTTGCGTCGCTTCTTCTCGTCATACAGAGCATTTCCGAAGCGACGGTTTAACGTTGGTTTACCCTGCGGAAAGCTGGTGTTTTGAAACCCTGCGGAATAATTGCATATGAAATACTAAAAAATCATCGAACGAGTCATAGTGGGTTGCGGGGGTGCTCCCAGAACTCCCTATCAATCGACCGAATTTAACAAATGTTCGTTAGCTAATTATGAAGTATCCAGTACTGAATTGGCCATTGCAGGATAAATGGCTATGGCCCACGTTAAATGGCCTGCGGTCGCGTATACTAATAATTATACAAAGTAAGGGATAGAACCGCTGCATGGCCAATAGTATAATAATCATTGAAAAGGATTTCTTGACATACTTAAATTACGGTGCGTGACAAATATTATAAACATAATATAGAATGGCTTCCAAATCTTTTAAAAGAGTAATAAAGTCGTGAAATGTCTCTGTGCAACCATCTCTTTTAATCTGAAAGCTAGATCCGCACATAAACCATTAAAGTAGATAACCTGAGTCGAAGGTCCTTTATAACATTTGCTAAGGGCCTCGCACTGGCTTAATTAGGCACTGTACTAAATTATATTTATATTGCAAATATATTGAAAATCAGCCTATAGTATTTGAGGATAATGTAGCGTCCTATTACAATTCAGGTGGCTTCCTATCCGCCTTCGGCGGAATACACAAAAATTGCCACTCTTATACACTGTTTTATTTAATCCTAAAGCCCCTCGCTATCTCAAGGAACGCTTCGAGTACTACACCTCAACATCATCTTCTTCATAGTCCCATGGAACTTAACTTCCAAACTCCCAGTCACACTTCTCACTCTTATTCCCAATCTTTTACTATCCAAGCTGTACGTCTCTGAAACTCTCTCCCTCAGACTATAAGACGGGCCTCGATGTTAGACTCTTTTGAATCTCTTATTATTTCACGCTATCACACGCTATAAACTTCCTCATTTCCTGCCTTTCTTTCTATTTTTCTAGAGCTGTTATTTTAACGTTATGAAAGTGTATTCTTATGTGTTAAACCTTCCATATTCTCATATATCCTGTTACCAAAAGGTTGTCTAAAAGAAATCGCTTAAGCGATAAGACCGCTTATTTTGTATCACTTCTTCTTTTTTGTATTGTTTCGTCTTCTACTATATGGTGTACAAATAAAGCATATTTATCTTATCTTATTAGTGAAAGAATGTTCAGAATCGGATTAGTAATTTCAAAGCCTCGTACATGCAACTTACAACTTTTATATGATACTAGTTGTCCCCCGTGGATTCACCCGCGTTCCCTTGATAAAAGTAGCCTATACCCTTCTCTATACCATAGGTATCTGATTGCCAAATCTCAATGCGATGGGTTCAGTGGTTTAGGCGTGAAAGCGTAACAAACAAATGGGCCAGTTGGTGCAGTTGATTATGATTCCACCTATAGCGGTGCAGGTCGTGGGTTTGATTCCCACCCAGGATATGCATTTGTGTGCATGAACATGTCTGTATGTCCTGAGTCTGGGTGTAATTATGTATTTACAAACAGAAAGGTTTCCATAGTACAAGCTCAGCTTAGTTTGGGATCAGATGACCGTGTGTGAGGAATGTCCCAGGATGTTTATTTTATTTAATTATTATTTATTACTAAACTTATTACTATTTATTATTATTACTTATTAAACGAACAGAGTTACTATGGATTAGTACCTACTTCTTCAAAAAACGTTAACGTAAGTACCCCCAAAGTACTAATATAAGGAATCCATTCTGCATAATAATTATGTAAACTTTGGTTGCGCTTATTTAAATAAGCCACTAGAAAAGGTATTTAAATAGAAAATTAAATATAATGTTACTTAATAATATTGGAATTTTATCGGCTGGTACCACGTTATGCGGTACGTACCTAACTTGAAGCAACGTCAAGTTTGGATCTGATGCATGTGTGCGTGCCTGTAACACAACTGCAAAGTAACAAATGAATGCTGGTTTTGGCGCGCGATCTAGCCTACATACTACCCTTAAGCCGCGTATAAGCTACATGCCACTGTCAGCACACCCCGTATACCGCACTGACACCTTAAACAATAATACAGAGTGTTCATAAACGGTAACTGGTGTGAAAATTATTTTGTTAGTTAATTTAATGTGTAATTTCTTATGCTGAGTAAATTTTACCCCCGGCTTTATTAAGATACTTCTTTGTTGAATATACTAACTAACAGACTTGAGTCGTTATAATTGTTTCCAAATTGCTGAAGAACCGATAACTAATGCAATTGGGAAGAAATCTACATAGATTTAGATTGCGCGTAAACGAAGTGCGCGTACATAGTTTGAACGACTATAATATATACACTGAATGGTTATTTCTCGTTTTTTATCGATACTTTTACCGAGAATAAATGACAAGTAATCCATATCGACATTTTGTCTGACAGTAAATCAACTAGTACGATATATCTGCGAATGCATCTTTATGGAAACTGCTCACAAGGTAATGTTGTATACGCTATCACTCTATAATATTCTAACTCTATGGTAATCTCGTACCCAAAAGCACCAAGCAGGCTGGTCTTCCATCAGGTGGGCTGTCGACTTTCCATTGTAGAAATACAAATATAATCAATGTTTGATAACATCCTTCCAAATAACATGACGATAGTGAAACAAAGAAGCCTTTTACTAAAACGGACTTCCCATTTTGATTGATTTTACTTTTTTACCAAAACAGTAAAAAAAAACTAGTAAAATGTAGCGTACTCGACAGAAGCGATGTAGGTACGTAAAATCAAAGAACGTGTAACGATTATTCGATTTCTTATCTATAATCATAATAATCAATACTATTAATATAATATAATAAAGCTGAAGAGTTTTTTTGTTTGTTTAAACGCTCTAATCTCTGGAAACACAGTCGGAATAAAAAAAAGTCTTACACTAACAGTAAGCTAAATTATTCCCGAGTGTTATAGGCTTTATCCCGGGAACGTACGTGAATCCGTGTGGGACAGCTAGTAGTAAATAAGTAAGTCGCTAAGTAGTCTATAGTAAATTGGCAGTAGTTTTATGCCATTCTCTACAAACTCTACGGAAAAAAACAGCCACTGAGGTGTGTTGCATTGCATTGTCACGTTCGTCATTTTGGTCCCTATACATGACAAAAAGCTTCACTTCAAAAGTTTTATTGTCATTAAATAAGTTCTTTGTTAAAAATATCATTTTTAATACAAGCTTTTTTTGAGTGACTGTACTTTTTGTTGACTGTACTTGCATTGTCATCCAATACTCTAATGTATACCAAATATCAAGTCAATCCGACCACTGGAAATGGCTGAAATTAGACTTGCAAGATCTAACCGAATAAACATACATACATACATTGCAAGTTAAATAAAAGCTTGTAAAATACTTAGTTACTTTGTATTTCAAGTTTATTTCATTGTAGAGAACCTAATATGTAAATGTCTAATTTATTTCTACGTTTGATTAACATCTCAGTCCTAATTTAGGTTTGAATAAGGCGTTTTCACAACAAAATTTACAGGCTTTTGAAGAAAAGTTATCGTATGCGGGCTAGGTTAAACTTTCTATAACTACCACCCAGTTTCTGGATGATCTGTCAACGAAAAATTTTGCTAACAAACTGTCAACTGTAACTGTTTATTACAGCCTATTTGATTTAAAAGAATAATTAGTTGAAAAATCAAGGTAACTAATCGCATTTTATGACATTTATTTCAAAGTTTTTCAGTAGATAAAATACGCCCTGTCACAGCATAAAAACCTTAACTAAAGTTCTACCACAGATACTACTACTACAGTACGTAGTAGGTACTACCGACTAGAGGCAAAATCGAGGTAATTTTCTATATAGGTAGATTGTATTTTGTAAATATGTTTATAAAGTTATTGGAATTCAGAATAGAATTGAATAGAATACCAATTAATATATTATATTACTAGATATTATTATTGAAAATATTATTATTAATAATGAAACGACATTTAAATGGCATGTGTAGACAAGATAAATACAAATAAAACCTTATTGACAAATAAAAGCATAAGTTATTATAAAATCATAAATAAGTAGGTAAAGGCTTTTTATGTGAACCTAGCAAGCAGCTAACTGCTAGCCAACCTACGATTTAACCAGGCAGCGCTCCAGAAACCGGAGTAAGAGTTTCTCTCTGAAACATACCTGAGGAAAATGTAATTTGAAAACTAATTTATGGTCTGAGCGCTCGTCAAAGCGGAGTTGAAGTTCTCAGTAACATTCGAAGACGTGTCGAGGTCATTAGCTATGTATGAACTATAGTACACATGAAACTTATGTAACGACTAATTTATTTACCAATTTGGGTTTTACTGGCCAATATGGAAAACCTTATGTAAGCCTTAGAATTTCTATGGCGTTATTAAACTATATTATTTGCGTTTGGTCCCTCACCCGCCGAAAATTATGAAGACACAGCTTAAGGGTGTGTCTAGACACAGCGCAGGACACAATTCTGCCGCGCGACTGTTTGGACATACCCAAAAATAGTTCGCGCGAGCTCGCGACAAGTAATCAAATTCTGATCTGATGACAATGGGACCAAACGGGAAGTGTACTCTTTCAAATAAAAAAAATAATTTTCCAAATCGGTTAATAAATGACGGAGTTACGAGCTAATAGACATAAAAAAAAAAAACAAAAAAATACATCCGAATTGAGACCTTCTCATTTTTTTGAAGTCGGAAGTGCTTACCACATTTATTAAAAATATAAGGCTTGCCCCACGATGAAAGGATAGGATACCTTTTTTCCGTAATCGCACGTGAAACCGAGGGTTATTATTTTGTACCTATAAATATTATCAGACCCAGTTGTTTTTACTGATATAAGTGTTTTTATTATTCATGTGCAGACGATTGCTTAATTAAGCCGTGTACGGAAATAACGTGACATACCACACAAACTCAATATTCGAATGTTTGGGCTGGGCAATGCATCATACAATATTTGATTATTATAATGTTATTGCAATTACCTATGTAGGTTACCTGGTTAAGCACATAAGGATAAAATTGTTGGACGATTATTTTGGATTACGTACCTCTGTTGCAGTTACCTAATATATAATAATCTAAAGATATCTATAAGTAGTTCGTAAAACATATTTGAGTAGGTATATTTTTTTTAATAAGTATTACTAAACATAAATTCTTGCTTTTAAACTCTGGAACAACTCTAAAACCGACTTTTTACTTCCGAAACCAAAGACAATTAGCAATTACACAATACAACAATCAATTATAATAAACATTCCATCACCAATACCAAATCAAAGGTATTAGTTTCTTACCCCAAATATATATTTTGTGTAATTTTAGATTGAGACCGCCACTCACACAGACGCGCGTCCAACGGGAACTATCTGTTTATTGATACTTTATCTCTCTCAATGATCTGAGAGTTTGTGGAAATGGATTGGGTGCGAGATGCGAGACGAATGTAGGACTTGGGAACACGTATAAAGGGTTACTGGTTTACCTAAAGGTCAAGGTTATGTTTAGTGCTGATGTTCTACGTAGGTATTTTTTGATATAATCCTAACTTCCTAACTATATCCTAATCCTAACTAATATTATAAATGCGAAAGTGAGTTTTTTTGTTACGCCTTCACGCCTCAACTACTCAACGGATCATCATGAAATTTAGCATGCAGATAGCCTATGGTATGGAGAAGGACATAGGCTACTTTTTATCCCGGGAACGTGGGTGAATCCGCGGGGGACAGGCAGTCAATTATAGGTCTAACCACAGCTGCTAGTCAGGTACTACACAGTATTTATATGAGCCTGAGAGTGGGTCGTAGAGACTGAACATAGATTTTAAATATAAAGTAAGTATTAGGTACATAAATATTTCGCACTCAGTTCTGACATTTTTATATTTAATTCCATTCACGTTACTGTTCGGTGTAACAACGGCCACCCTAATTAATACACAAGTTTTTGTTTATTTGTTCATCTACTTTAAATGTTTATCGACAATAAGTATTTAAGTTGAAAGCTTTTAAAAGGATTTACGTTCGAATAACAATTACTTTTCCGTTTCCCCGGCCGCCATTAATAAGTCAATCCTGTTTACATTCCAACTTCCTTGTTTACTGTGGGTGCACTTATCGAAAGGAAATAAGGTATTTGGATCGTTAATTAGGATCATTTGTTTAACAATAGGTATTTCAGAAATGTATTTAAGTTTTTATGATAAAAATGTTGACAAGGGCAGACACTCACTAGGCAAAATGGCTGGTAGATCACTTGCCCCCCTAAAAAGGAAGCTAAAGCAATATTGCTAACGCAATTCATTTTTTCGAATTTAAGGCAGATCTTATGCAATTAGAGAGAGCATAGGTTTTTGAGAGAGGTAGAGCATAGCGTTTATTCGCTCAAAGAGCAGCTCGACTGGGGAAGTACCTCCACCTTACAGAATACCGCAGCCAAATAACTTTATGTTGTGTAAAGTTGTGTTCCTGCGCGTGAGTAAGGTCGCCAGAGCTCATAGGGGAGGGGGGAAAGGTCGGTAACGCGTGAGCGATGCTTTTTGTGTTGCAAGCGTCCATATGACTACGGTAACCGCTTACCATCAGGCGGGCCGTATGCTTGTTTACCGACTTAGTTGTATAAAAAAAAAAAAAAAATTTTGCTAACGCAATTCATTTTTTCGACCGTAGCCTATGGACGCTTGCAACACCAGGGGAATCACTCGCGCGTTGCCGACCCTGAAGGAACCGCTTCATTCCCTTTTTGAAGAACCCCATGCTGTACTCCATTGGGAAAACCACGGCAGGGAGCTCATTCCACAGTCCGAGCGTCCGCGGAAGAAAACTCCTTTTAGCCCGCACAGTTCGAAACAATTCTGGTTTCAATGTGTGTGGATGGACTCCCTGTCGATGGCGAGAGTTGCGATGGTGAATATTGCTTTAGCTTCCTTTTTAGCCCCCCCTGTACCCCGAGTGTAAAGGAGTGACGTTTGCTGGCGCACGCTTAAATTCACAGACACTACACAAGCGCTAAGTGTAAATTGGTTGAACGTGTCAGGTTTAGTTAATCGACCTAAACTACTTTTTTTGTTTGTAAATAAATACATCATTCATAGTAATACTATAAAGATTTCTGTTATTCATATTCAGTTCATAGTCCTATTTATTTCTACATCATTTTGTTTTCATTATTTAAGTTTGTTTTTTACGCAGTCGGGATTGCTGATTGGTTTTGAACTATTCTTATTATTATTATTATTTATTTAAATCAGATAATATTCATCCATTATGTTGTTAGTATGTACTTATAAACTATGTTAGCAGGGAAAATAAACTAAACTAAAACTTTACATTATCATTTAAGATTAACAAGTGCTACCCTGGACCCTATGTGCAAGGTGTTCCAGTGTCGCACAACTGGACAGTTACATCATAGTACGTTGTTTAGGAGGCCGCTAGTACTGTGCCGCACTCGACGCATCAGGGAGGCCACTCTTTTTCTTAAATATTGCTTGAAAGCAATATATATTGGCCTCAGTAAACACTTATAACTTTAAAAAAGTGATTAAGAGGCAATGATAAAGAAGCAGCCTAAGGATGGACCTATAAATTTACATTTTTGAGGAAATATTCCGTAAGTGCTTTATGGAATAAGTTTCCAAGATTCAACACCTAAGTAGGTAAAATTGAAAATAAAATATCCTGGGATATTCTTCATATACGGCTATCTGATCCCAAACTAAGCAGAGCTTGTACTATGGAATCCAGATAACTGATATACAGGTCAGTTAACGAAAGTTGGCACGTTCATAGTTGCAATTGCATGATTAGTAGGTTTTATAACACTGTTGCTTCTAATTAGTCAGTCAATTCTAATAAACGAATGCAAAGAAAAACCACTCTACATTTATGAACAGTAACAAGAGCAAAACAATAACTGTCTCTTTCATACTCATAAGCTTGACGGCGCGTGAGACAGATGGACAGAGTTTTTATTATGCGCAAGCAGTGCAAGACGTTACACCGCCCGCTTATTCACATATACTACACAAGCGCAACATGTAAATATGTTGAACGTGCCAGATTTAGTTAACTGTAAATATATACATCCATAAAATACCTAATTACACACAGACGCAGAACATGCAGACATGTCCAGGCACATAAGATGTCCAGCGTGGGAATCGAATCCTCAGCCATCGCGGGTGAAAATGACAGGTGAATATTTTAATGATTACTACCTAGCGCTAATAGTGCCAAGGTGGGTGCAAATTGCTACATTCCTGGGACGAGCTTTTTCATACATGTCGCAAGTGTAAAGTTTTAAGCTGTTCTATGTGATATCTAAATACTAGCAGTTTCAGAAATACTATTTATGAAAAAATATATGCAGTGCACAAAGCACTCAGGACATACAAATATGTTCATGCACAGAAATGCATGTCATGTGTGGGAATAGAACCCACGACCTGCGGCGCGATAGGTGGAATCTTAACCAACTGCGTGAACCCTTCAATCGTCAGCTGTTTTAATTTTCTCCATTTCTTGAAACATCAAACGGACAACAATTCTAGCGAATTGAATTTATTTTTCCTTTCTTAGTGTACCTTTAATGGTGCGTCCATGGTACGCGAAACGAGCACGAGCCGAGCCACGAACAGGATTCGTTCGTTATTCGCGTAGCGTGGACGCACCATAAGAGTACTAAAGAATTATATCCAATTTTTTTACTCTAGGTCCACCGTGTCGGTCATTACATGTTGGAGTTTTAGTAAGATAAAGTATAATTAAACTGTTTTTTTTTTTTTATTGATTTAAACTACTTACTACAGACACGTGGTCCGTACTCTTTTTAGATTAAGTTTTACAAATTTTTTTTTTCTTTTACATTTTCACAATTTGGACATCTTGGTCCGCGCAATAAATAAATTATTCTAATACATTTATATTCATTACTTTTATACATACTATATATATACTGTGTTAATTTATACTATCTAGGATACATATTATTAACTTTTATGTGTTTATTACAATACCTATTTACACTACATATTACTATTGTTATTATTTTGATTTATAATATAATATTAAACTTGTTACTTATATTTTCTACAGTTTGCATTTTACAGTCTAGTTTGCTTGCTTGTTTGCCCCGGAGGAAATCCCCGCGCGTATTTGAGCTTCTACGACATTATTGTCTCTATTTTTCATGGCCATTTTTAGGTTTTGAGAGAGTTGATTTTAGTAATTAAACTGTTCCTTGTTTACGCTGACAATTTATATCTTAGACCAAACACTTTCACAGTCAGCCACGTTATAAGAGTGCGTGTCCAGAATATTATGAAGGCACGAATGTAGCAAAACTGTTATTTTTTCGGAACATCTGTTTAATTATTCGGAACGACCCTGTGAATCGCTCGTAGATGGAAATGTAAAAATGCTTGTCCTTTTTCAGAGCATTTCTTTAATAATTACATAGTTCATTAAATTCTTAATTAATTAAGTTTATTTAGTCTTACATAAATTCTTAGAAAATATATATGTCTAGAAAGAGTATCCCCATACTACATGACTTTTAAAAAGTGGCCAACTTTGCTACATCTTATCCTCGCGGTACGTCATTCTGCTTGTCATAGTGACGTTTATACCAGTTACCAGTTCTTGAAAAAAATCCAAGAAAATGGGGAAAAATATATTACGGTGTCGATATCTTTTTAAACTCCGAAAATAAAAGTGGAATCGGGATAATACATGATAATAAGAATAAGATTAATGGCGCCGATATAAATTAATACTTATTATTTTTACTTTGATGTCAACGAACAGTAATTATTTGCGTTGACGTTTCAAATCAAGCAAATCAAGTCAATTTTTTTTTTTTTTTTTTTACTCTTTATAGGCCTGTGTTTGACTGCAATCTCACCATGGTAAGTGATGATGCGGCCGAAGGTGGTAAGCACACAAAGCCTAGAAGGAACTGGCTCTCAAGTGCAGCTATCGGAACACACCGAAAGGTGCTTGGCGACAGATTTTCAACTTGAGGGTGGTAGCCAGCCAGGCGGGTACTACAAAGTACCCTACCACCGTGCTATGGTTTCCTCACGATGTTTTCCTTCACCGAAAGCTCAAGCTCATTGTAGGATTCGAACTCGGGACCTTCATCTCGGTATCCGACGTCACTACCACTGAGCTATCATCGCCATTAAGTCAAATCAAGTCACATCGAGTCAAATCGAGTCAAATCAAGTCAAATCGAGTCAAACCGAGTCCAATCGAGTCAAACAGGGTCAAACCGAGTCAAATCGAGTCAAACCAAGTCAAATCAAGCAAATCTAGTCAAATCCAGTAAAATCGAGTCAAACCGAGTGAAATCGAGTCAATAAGTCAAATCGAGTCAAATCCAGTCAAATTGAGTCAACCCGAGTCAAATCGAGTTAATCCGAGTCAAACCAAGTCAAATCAAGCAAATCCAGTCAAACCGAGTGAAATCAAGTGAAATTGAGTCAAAACAAGCAAATCGAGTTAAATCAAGTCAAACATTTTTTTTTGGCTAGGTCCAGAGATCTTCACTACGGCTTCTCCGAATGATGTCTATCCATTGGCTTCTTAAAATTGGATCAATTGGTATTCTGTAAAAAAAGTCTTATTATTTAAGTCAGTTATTACAAAATTAAAAAAAGGTTATTCGACACGCGTGTATGTAATATTATTGGAATTGCAACATATTCACAATTTAAAATAGTATCCGCCATATTGAACTATTTAGTTATTGGTCCGATTGCTCTCAAAATTGATATTTGAGAGGCCCTTGGACCATATAACATAAATTTTTACTCAAAATTGAAAAAAAATTGCCGCCATATTGAACTATTTAGTTACTGGTCCGATTGCTCTCAAAATTTATATTTATGAGACCCTTGGACCATAAAACGTGAATCCATGCTAAAAATTAAAAAAGTGTCCGCCATATTGAACTATTTACTTACTGGTCCGATTGCTCTCAAAATTGATATTTGGGAGACTCTTGCACCATATAACATAAATCTTTGCTCAAAATTGAAAAAAAGTGTCCGCCATATTGAACTATTTAGTTACTGGTCCGATTGCTCTCAAAATTGATATTTGAGAGAACCTTGGACCATATAACATACATTTTTACTCAAAATTGAAAAAAGTGGCCGACGTATTGAACTATTTAGTTACTGGTCCGATTGCTCTCAAAATTGATATTTGAGAGACCCTTGGACCATGTAACATAATTTTTTGCTCAAAATTGAAAAAAGCGGCCGCCCTACTGAACTATTTCATTACTGGTCTGATTGCTCTCTCAAATATGAATTTTGAAAGCAATCGGACCAATAACTAAATAGTTCAAAATGGCGGACACTTTTTCAATTTTGAGCAAAGATTTATGTTATATGGTCCAAAACTGTCCCAAATATCAATTTTGAGAGCAATCGGACCAATAAATAAATAGTTCAAAATGGCGACCATTTTTTTCAATTTTGAGTAAAAATTTATGTTATATGGTCCAAGGGTCTCTCAAATCTCAATTTTGAGAGCAATTGGACCAATAACAAAATAGTTAAATATGGCGGCCACTTTGAGCAAAGATTCATGTTATTTGGTCCAAGAGTCTCCCAAATATCAATTTTGAGAGCAATCGGACCAATAACTAAATAGTTCAATATGGCGGACACTATTTTAAATTGTGAATATTTTGCAATTCCAATAATATTACACACACGCGTGTCGAATAACCTTATTTTTTTAATTTAGTAATATCCGACTTAAATAAAAATGTAATAAACAAAATGTGCATGGTACGCACATATACAAGTTTACATCGTACGCCTATGCAACGCGGCACTACGTAGTTAAAATGATTTTAAACAGATGGCTGTACAGTTTACTTGTATGAAGAAGTATTTTACAAAATGTTCCGGTGACCGCATCCATGGTTATATACATCACTGACTATGATGGAAAAACCGAAAACGACAAACACGTCAACTTAAAAAAAATAGGTCCGCCATCTTGAAATTCAAAATGATATTTGTAATTAGCTCGAGGAAAATCTTAAATTAATACCCATTTTGATTTTTTCATTACTGAAGCGACTACTTATCTTACATGACATAATCGTCATTAGTATTAAAAAAAAACATTCGACTTTCCACTCAAAAATTCGACTTGTCCACCGTCGCTTTTGATTTATATCAGTATCTACATACTCGTATTTAGGGATTGCAAAATCCGGATTTTTTTCAAATCCGGATTCCAAGTTTATCATCACATATAAATCCGGATTATCCGGATTTTTCGGATTTCTGTATTTTTTTTTTGCAATCTTTTGTAATTTAAAATTGAACCCGTAGTTTTATGCTAAACTATTAGTAGTTTGAAGATGGGTGTTCTATTTTATGTTTTTCCATTGTTTTTGAATAAAAATTAAATAAAATTGGAAATATTCAAAAAAAAAATGGACTTGTGTTTGGCCACTGAACCATCATTAAGGATAATGACGAAACCTAAGTTAGAGCACCCTTACCCAGATGAAACCTATTCACCATGGCCTTGAAAATGCCTAGATTGTAAGAGTCAGGGAACACAGACGCCGGCCGGAAGCAAGTTCCACTCCCTTGCTGTCCGCATGACAGGTATGTCAACAACGTACAGGTGAAAATTTTCCCGGCTTCTTGTGGTACGGAGTAAAAATGGGGATGGTGGTTGGAATAAGGTATAACAATTCCTGCACACACTCTCCAAATATATCCTGTAGAAAACCGATAAGGCAAGCAACCTTTCTTCGATCATCGATGCTCGTGAGTTACGTCCTAATTAAAGTCTCATCTCCGATGAGTGAGATGAGATGATCTCTTGGTGGCATTAAAAGTGACCAGATTGGCATTGCCCCAATTGGAGACTGCCTGTAAGGTCACGGTCAAACGCTCTACCATGGCCTCTCGCAACAATTCGTTCTAGTCACTGGTGGATCGCGCGCTGGAAATATAGACAACGAGGCTATCTTCTGCGTAACCAAAAATACCAGGCTTCACCAGATCGTTAATATGCAGCAGAAATAAGGTTGCAGAGAGAACTGAACTCTGAAGCATTGATTACCAAAAGGTCTGATGAACACCCGTCTATGACCACATGAATAAACCGTTCGCTCAGGAAATTGGAAACCCAAGCGTACAGACCACCAGAGACTCCATATCAAGGAAGCTTACTTAGAAGTTTGAATTTTTTAGATATTTTTTTTTACCTTCGTAGAACAATATGGATAGATGTTTCTCTGATTAGCGACAGTAGAAGTTCATTTGGCACATTGTGTTATGAATGTTTTTTGTATAATATGAGCCATATTTGAAAATTTCTCGCGGTTTCTCTAAAAACCGTAAAACTTACTATTTTGGGAAATGTACAAAAATAGTTAATCTTAAACAAAAAGTATCAATTCTACAATATGCTAAATGAACTACTGGTTGCGAATCACTGAAATATCTATCCATATTGTTCTATGAAGGAAAAAAAAAAACTCGAAAAAAAACAAATTTCCCGCCTCGTAACTGATGTTAACCTTAAATTCGAAAAAACCGGATTTGATTCTGAATATTCGGATTTATAAATAGGCCCAAAAATCCGGATTTTTCAGTCATTTTCGAATTTCGAAGTATCCGGATTGCAATCCCTACTCGTATTTAACTATTGACTGATATTACCATGGGAGTTTTGAGTTCAAAAACTGGCAGCACAGGCAACACATAAAAAATGGCGCTTACTCAAAATATTTATTTTCGAAACATTTCAATGGCTTATATTGCAGAAACTAATAGGAAATATTGTTACTTACCGATGATAGGTGAGTTTTTTCTTTGGTCTAGATCGACCCATGTAGTTTTTATACACTTTTATCACACAAAACGACATTTTGAAACAATACAATTTTGGTGAATTTGGTTGTGTCCCAGTGACGACTCGACTGACACTGAAGACGGGAAAATGATTAAGCCCCTAACAGTTAGGGGCTTTTTTTATCTACGCGTAAACAGCTTCGTAGCTCCGTCTGGATATATCATTAGTCAAAGCATAAATTATTATAACTCAAAAATACTTTTGTTATAGCGCATGGATACAGTGTAAAATAAAGCATTTGTCTATGATTACCTTTCTAAAGTACCTAAAAACTAACCTTAATAAATTATCAAACGTTGATTAGCTAAAATTCCGAAGTCTTTATCTGACAGGTGACATTTGGTGATCGAAAGAGTGAGACGGGCATACTAATTACACTGATTTAGTTAAAAAGCGATTATGAGTAAGGGGGTAACAGTATGATATAAACACAATGTTACACAAGACGCAACCACACGATCTTATCCAGATTGAGTGTCGAAGCTGTTCACGCGTCGTAATAAATTTCTCCAAAATGGTAGGCTAAATCAAATTAAAATGAATAAAGATGCAAAATAATGTGTAATATTTAAATTTGTCCCGATTTTATTTGGAATAGTTCAACAACTGGTATCATTATGAACGTCACTATGACAAACAGAATGACGCAGACCACGTAAACCAGTCTAAAAAAGTTGGCCTGTTTTATGTATTCGTGTACTATGGCGACGCTCTTTCTAGGAATATCTATTAAATAGATATTCATAGAAAGAGCGTCGCGTGCATAGAAATTTTCTATGCACACGACATATCATCCAAATTGTATGTATTTTCCGTTTCGAGGTTATGTCGTTTCCTTGACTAGCTCAAACTATTGATATGCTGAGAAAAAGAACCATCACTTGAGTCAAAATTGTTATGGGAGTAATCATATCAACGTCGTCTGTTGGAATTGTTTCAGCTTTGAAGAATGACTTGCAGTTTTTTTTTATACCTAGGTAGGTGCTTTTATTATATCATATGTGTACCTATAAGATAATAACTGTCGAAATATATATAAATACACTCCAATGTAAAAGGAACTATTATACAGTTTCTGTCATTTCTCGATGTGTTTTATTCAAAGAATCTTTTAGATAACGTCAATAAATAATGTAACACTTTTACGTTAAATTTTACTTCTAAGTCAGTAAAATTATTTATTTTATCAAAATACATATAACACAACGAAAGTCGATCCTCAAGATCGCTATACAAAAACACAACTTTGCCACTAAGGTATTTTGAAACCTTTTAAACATCATAAACAGCATCGGACTACTCACAAAAACGACCTCACAAAGACCTATCTACGTAACAAACTTATAAACTTCCATTCTCATAAATCATTTTACGGCATCAACAAATTACGAGTCGACCGGGCCTAGCTCAACGGAATAATATTCAACTAACTTTTAATTAGTTCTTCATTAACCCGCCAGGGGCGCTGTCTTCGCCGCTGTTTTATTTGCAAACAGTTTTTATTACGTCTGGTGTATAATATCTGGCTTTAGAAACTGAGCCATAGCTCTTTGTTTTACAAAGAAGATTATGATTTTAATACTGTCGCCGTAGTGTACTTAAGTAGATGCCGGTTTTGTCCTACTAATATAAAAGTTTGTGTGTTTAGATTTGGATTAAACACATAGATATACCAGGGATATAAGATCGAAAAGCAAGCAAAAGCACGGGGATAGTTAGTTCTTAATATTTACATAATGAGTATATTTTCTGTCAAAACTCAAACAATAGTTGGCTGCAAACTGTTAACGCCTATCAAAATAATGATAGCAATAACACTTGTTTAAACATTTTGTTTTCGTAGGAGACTTTATATTTTATCGAAATAGAAGAAAGCAATTTCTTGCCTAGTAAGTTTTTAACGTTAAGTTTTAGTTTCGAACTGGATCTTAACAAAACTTTTGAAGATATCGCAGCAGATCTAGGATCCCAAACGCAGATGATCAGACCAATTGATTACTTTAAAGGATTTTCTAGAAGAGGCATTTGCTCTACAGAGGGTATATAATTATGTAGAAAGAGTAAGTTATATGGTACAAAAAGCATAGTAATGCTTCCATATACCTATTATTCATTCCATGCATATATGCGGCCAAACAATAATGTATCTTGTTACCTATTATTAAAATACATTTTGCAAACAGCCAGCTAAAACTAGAAACAGCTGCAGTCAGCCTAATTATCTGCAAAGTTATAAAAAATTTAAGCCCACCTAAATGATGGCAGGTACGGACACGCCAAATTGCTGTTCTTGTTTTTGCTATAGCAAAATTAAGTCTTTTAACAATTTAGTGCTATGCTGTGGTGTAAATGGACGGCAATTTCGTTTGCCGCACAACCGCCTAATGGGTCATCGTGTAATGTACAACGGTGGCTTGTTTAATCCGTATTAAATAATTGGATATGCTTCGGATTAGTGAGGTGAATTGGAAGGGAATAAAACATTGGGTAACTCGAGTACATCGCATTTAAAAAAAAACATGTGTAGGTATATCCTCTAATAATAGTACATTATGATACATGTGTGCAATGTTGGTCATTATAGACGAGGCGGCATTAAGCCCGATAAGGGAGAGACTTATATTTCTTGGAGTTGATTTTTTGATAATAATCAACCACACAATGAAAACGTTAACAAATATGGCGCGAAGGGTTTTTTGACAGCGATGCTTTGTCAAACCCGTCTAAATTAAGAATGCTTCGTCTACACACATATCAATTGCATTGAGTTACAAACTTAACATAATCGGGATTATACTTATCATAAAACTGTGTGGTAATGTAAAGTAAAACGCACCAGTGCGTAATAAGCTGCATTAAGATACTAAAAACGGTGCAATCAATGTCACATTACGAGCAAGTGTGTTGAAAAGTATTTTATTAGGTGCTTCTTTATCTAATCGTGAATACAATTAAAAGTCTTAGGCTGATTTACGAAATAGTTCATTTTTCAGTTGTTCGGCTTTCTCAAGTGCCTTTCTAGCCTACATTAATAAATAGCTTTGAATTTTTTCCTACGTATACCTATTTAGTTTTTGACTCATTACTAAAATGATTGACATATCAACGCACAGCTTGTAGAGTCTTGAAACTTGAAGTTTTGCACATAGTTCATTATTACCATCATACCAATACCATACCATACCATACCATACCATAGTCGCGCATCCAGTATGATATTTTAAGGATGAAAGCTAGTGTATAGTTAATATCGAGGCAAAATGTTCTCATCTATTTTGAGACGTATTTTCACATAAACTGGAAATAAAAGAACAGAGTTTCAGGTTTCCTTTCTACTAATATTATTCAGAACATGAGTACCTACTTCCATAAGAGCCATTATAAAAAAAGAAGAGTTTTTCATACGTACCTATCTAACGTAATTAGAACTGTTGTATGTAGGTAGGTACCGACATACTTAGTTTACTGTGTGTGAATTCTCATAATAATATAATTAAACTCGAGTTATTCGACCTGTCAAGTAGCATCACTATACGAATACGCCATTGCGTACTTTCGTTAAGCGGCTTAATATGCGAAGCGAAGCGGCTGCCAAAAAGAATTAGCAATAATACGTAGGGATTGATAATTGCATTTATTATCATGTGAGGCGCTGATTTATTTGCTTTCTTTCTATCGCTTACCTGTATGTTATGCTTGATTTTAGTAAGGCTTTGTAATGAATAAATAAATATCCTCGGACATTCCTAATAGATGGTTATCTGATCCCAAACTAAGCAGAGCTTCTACTATGGAAACCAGATAACCGTTACTACATATACTAATGTTTTTTTTTGTAAATAGGTACATACTTAAAATACATAATTACACACATACACAGGACATACAGACATGTTCATGAACACAAATGCATGTCCTGTGTGGGAATCGAATCCAAGAACTGCGGCGCCGTAGAATCTTAACCAACTGCGCCAACTGGTCCGTCAAGTGAAATGTGGTAAGTATCGGATGATTGGACAGTTAGACTTAGGATGCATTGGCGTGTCTAGGAAATTTTTCCAAGAGAGGCCTGGCCCTTAAACGCCGATGCAGCGTACGCGAAAGTTATTTCAAATTGAGGTGTTCAGCCATATTTCGGCCATCGATTTTGGGAATATAGAATTTTGGATTGGAAACTCAACATCCTGGGGGAGCACTGTATAATTATTGTCTAATGATTACTTTAGAATAACAAAAACACTACTTAAATACAAAATAATATCTTCGGTGAAAATGTGGGTATAATGTATAGGTACTGATACCTCTTCAGAGATAATTCAGAGAGCCGTGAAGCTATTTACTGTCTTATTTAAACTAGTCATCGCCCCGCAGTTTACTTGTACCTATCCACGAGGCATGTAATGTTTTCCCAAAATAGGATAATTTTTATTTAGGAAATGCGGCAAAGCTCGCGCGAGGCAGCTAGCGTTTGTATAAAACAATTGAATTAAGAAATATCAGAAGAAAAGAATTTCAATAATTTCCTCCGCGTAGATATCCTTCGCTTATTTGATACTGACTCACTCTTCCCCACAAAAGTAAGCCGCATTTCGCTACTTTACGTGCGTGTTAAAACCATATTTTATTATATCCCCACATATATTCCGCAGATACAACGGAGCAATATTCAGGCGAATTTCCCCTTCGCAAATACGCGGCTTGCGCGTAAGTTCCATAAATATTTGAGTATTGTGTTTGACTAAGCGCGGTTTTACGAAGCTGCAGTAGGTTTTATAGTACAGTCACGGTAAAAAGTATTGGAGTACGTTGTTTACAAAATGTCCGTTGGGTTTTGAAATTGCGCTTTTGGAGGTTTTTGAGAGATCAGTGATATTTCTATTTGTATTTTTCATTCCAGATTTGTTATTGATCACTGTTGTGCAATTCTCTTATTTTAGTGACAATGTCAAAATTCTTCCACGAGGCCTCCAGGAGGTTGAATGCCTCCTGGAAGCTCCTGGAGGACATCAATACAAATGACCTCGAGGCTCGTCATAGTACGGGACTGCATGTTAAAAATAATGCATCAAGTATTGTATCTGTAGTCAAGGTTGCAAAACCGATCCACAGGTGTCACCATCGTCAATGCGCAAGATTAGAATAAAGCATTTCCGTTTTATGTAACTAAAAAAGACATTTATTACAAATTATACAAAATTCCCCTGCCAAAGAGTTGCCACAAAACGTTTTTTTCGATTCGGAACTCTGCGCCTGAACTGTCTCCTATCCTAACACGCCTTCTCTGTATAAGCCTGGAAGGATGGATGTGTCGAATACCAGCTTGAGGCCCTTGACTCAATAGTCTATTTATTATTTTCATACCATTAAGATCTCTATAGACATCTGTTAACAAATCTGTCATAAATAAAGAAACAAATAACAAAAGACTACAATTATTTTGACTGTTTGTGACTTACTTTTGACACATGGACGTGTTTTGACAATTGTCTTTTGATGTTTTTGTAAAATTAATTTTTAAACCGTACAAAATTATTAGTCATCTCTGGAAGAAGCTGGAAATGGATGATGACAATTCTAAAGAAGAGAATCAACCCTCAACAAGTACGAAAGAAAGACAAAGAGTGAAATCTGGTCATGACTTGTACGATAAGCGGGGTCAAGATAACCCAGTGTCCAGTGAATCTTCCATATCAGCCACATATTCTTTGAGGAGTACGCTAGATATAACCGATGCTAGACCAGAAATACCTAAGCCTCTAACTGGAAGACTCAGAGATCAAAAATTACCTGAACGAAAGAAAAGGAGCCGGCGAGCGACTGGGAGAGTTAACAAGCGTAAGAGGTCTACCGCTAGACGTCATGTCGTGCGTAGAACTGTAAAACGAAGACCTAGAATCAAAGGAAATAAAAATAAACGTGTACCATCAAAATCGTCAATCTTTAGCAGATTATTATCGGCTGGTATACGGAGCCCAGCCTGCATACATTGTGGACATCGCTGTTGCCGTCGAAAGTAGATATTTTATGGTCATTTTGTAAAACGATCTATTTATTACAGTATTTTTTTGTAAACATAGTTTGATTTCACTAGAATATAAGATTCTTCAGCAGGTTTGAAGAAGAAAAATACATTGAGGTGAAGAGGAAACGAATACCGAGAAATTTCAGACAGAAAGACTAGAAGAATGTCAGGTTTGGTCAATGTTTATGTGATTAAGACATATCTTCTGGTAGAAGTCACCTCTATCATCCACACAAAAATGAAAAGGAAAGGGCGTACGGAACTGCTAGGTTTAGAACAAGAGGCTAGAGCTAGTCAGGTGCACAGTGCTACGGTGTCTTGTTCAAGTTTATTTAGGATTCTGAACCCACAACCATCAGCGCGCGATACGATATTAAACGTCGCGACCTTTGAATATCATCTATGGCAATCCCTAAACAGATTTAAATAAGTTTTTTTGGTATTGGATAAGAAATAATGTAGTTTCCAAACTTGCATTTTGAAATGGGTCGAAAATAATTTTCAATATTTTCATCACGCAAACGAATTTGTCCAACAAATTTTATTCATATTAAACACTAGCTTCCGCCCTGCGGTTTCACCCACGTTCCCGTCATAAAAAGTAGCCTATGTCAACCGCGATTAGTGTAGCTTCCCAACAGTGAAAGAATTTTTCAAATCGGTTCAATAGATTCGGAGCCTATTCAATGCAAACAAACAAACAAACAAATAATCAAATCTTTCCTCTTTATAATATTAGTAAGATAAGATGTATATTTAATCAAAATAAATCTGTTACGCCACGGAACAAAAAGATACAAGGTTACGGTGTAGACATTAGGAATTATAAAATGATCCATACTATATTAATACTAGCTGTCCCCGCGGTTTCACCCGCGTACCGTCGTTCTCAAGTTATGGCATGACCAAGGAAAATAGAGATTAATTTATACATATAGATAGATATAAATGATTAATCCTAACTATAATAGAGTTTGTTTGTTAATTACGCTTTCACGCCTAAACCGTTGAACCGTTCGCGATGAAATTTGACACGCAGACAGACTATGGTATGGAGAAGGACATTATATATTTTAGGGTTCCGGATCTCGTAAGGTTCCTTTTTTTCTAAAAGGAAAACCTTATAAGTTTTTTTTACTTCGTATATGCCTGTATTATACCGCAATCTCACCATGGTAAATGATGATTTTGCCGAAGGTGGTAAGCTGCACACAAAGCCTAGAAGAAAGTGGCTCTCAAGTGCAGCTGGCTGACAAGTCTCCGTCCGTCCGTCTGTCACAGAGGAACTTGAAATTTGGCACATTAATAATAACCAATTTTAGGGGTCAGTTTGGATCTTTAAATCAAACCGATTTTCCTGAAAAAAATAAACAAATCATTCAAGAGGAAAAATATAAGGTAAAGAAGAAAATACACCACAACTAAGCTGAATAAAAAGTAATCGAATTTATAAACAATTTTGTTAACGACTGTCTCTCTAATAAATACGAAGAAGACAAATAAGATTTCGTTGAAATATTTACGTATTTAATTTGAATCACCTGTTTTCGCTGAATTTTTGGTTTATTAAATTGTTTATTTTCTCACGTGGAGTAATTGAAATGGTTTGCCATTTCAGTATATTTATTATTCATATTTTTACTTTACCTCTGAATCTCCATAGTTATATGAATCCATCAGTATTCCATTTTAAGATTAGGTAAGTAAGTACGGAAATAATAGAATTGAAATTGAATGATCCCTAAAAACTTTTCAATTGTCATAATATCAAACACCCTTATTCATAATCGCTTTTAACAAAATCAGTGTAATAGTGTACCCCGTCTCACTCTTTCGATCACCAAATGTCACCTATCAGATAAAGACTTCGGAATTTTAGCTAATCAACGTTTGATAACTTTATTATGAATAAGGGGGTAAGTATAAGACACCAACCATGAAAAGATTAAGTTAAAATACGATTTTATCTCAAACCCGTGAGAGTTAACATACGAAAAACACCCCGATCGATCTTATCCACTTCACGCGAGTGTTTGCAAGGCACTACTGTTTCAAACATAGATCATACAAACAAAGAGGTAAGTAAATTTTATACAATTTTATCAAAAAATTATTTCCGTCACAAGAAGGGCAATTAAACGTTTTCGTTAGTTAATATATATAAAAAAAACAGGCCACTCAGTTCCTGAACAAAACATAAACATTATTATCTGTCTTAGAAAAATTCACTTTATTTGACCTGAATAATTTCCCTTAAAGTTAATTCAAAAATAACACGGTGTATATACATTGCAATACAATAACATTCTTTAGAGGTGCATATCAAAAAATAAAATAAACGATCTCTATTTAGACAGTTTTATCAAATGGGAAATCTCCATCTCATAACCTTTAATTTGTATGTATTTAAAGTTGTGTTTATACATTCCAAAGGTGGTAGCTAGGGCATTTAAAAACTATCAATTTTCAATGACAACATAATACCTTCCTATTTTTATGATCGCAGGTTCCTACTACGTTCTTTACAGGTCAAAATTGTGTGACTAACATTCAATAGCTTTGAACGTACGTACACTAAAAACTACGTAATGGAATAGTGTGATAGAGAAGTCGTGAACTGCAAACATTAATTCCAAAGTCAACCTTTCCAAGATTTTTCGGAAATGGAACGTTTTTTCTTTTTTTCTTCGTGTTGGCATTAGCTTGTTGTTGTTGCTTTTGATGCTGAAATAAGGTCGGTATAGACTTTTTGGCGGGAACTTGTAGAGTGACGATGCGTTTTCATTATAATTTTCATAAATTCGTGTATTTTGAGTTTTATTGCATATTATCGGTAGTATTTTATCCAATAAAGATCAACACAACCAATCAAGATCAACCATGTGCACCATTGAAGTGAAATGAAATGAATTATGTGTATCGTGACTTTTCAAGTTGTCTCAAAAAGTCCGTGAAGAGTTTTAGTACATTAGCACCATTGTAGTAAAACATGACTTTTATGGACGGTGACTGACTAAGCACTATGTGAAAGTGATTTATTGTGACTGGAACTTATAATATAACTGGATGCAATTGAGAGAAAAAAAAGGCCGGTATAAATAAGAAACAAAAAATGTATTGGCGGGAAACAAAAATGTATTATACTGTTATCGGGATTAGAAGATATCGGTGACAGTTCACATTTTCCGGTTCACTCATACTACTTGCGAGTAACTAATATAATATTTTACAAAAAAATATTTTAATTTCCATTTTATATCATTGCAAAAATACAATATATATCGCTATACATAACTAAGAAATAATTTCAGCACATTAATAGAGATTGATAATTTTAAAAATTAAGAAAGATATCTTTAAAATATTTGCTGCATGAAACGGAACATTTACCTATAGTGATTGACAATGTATGATCGACAGGGAAATTCAAAAAAGTATCGATATATGTCATATCGATTATTTTTAATAGGTTTATCAATATCGAAATATTTTTAATTACCAACAATTTCGATATATCGGTACGATATCAAAGAGAGAGAGAATATTCTTAGATTACTAGGTAAATATCAATTAACAAACATAATTTCTCATAAATCCTGTAATAATTATCTGAAATTAAGAACAACGATAATAGTACAGTATGATACATGTGTGCAAAGTTGGTAATTACACACGAGGCGGTATTAAGCAGTAAGACAGTGAGAAGAAGAAGATAAGTAAATATAATTTGGAAAATAAAAGCGCTAAAATGAAAATCGATTGGACTTTCTTTATTAACTTTCTCGATACAACAAAAAAAATCGATTGGATATCGTTAAGGCGCATGACTATAATTGTCAAAAGTAAACTGTCACCGATATCTTCTAATCCTGAAAACAGATTAATAGTTTCTAGAACTCTTAAAATAAAATAATGGCCAAGTGCGAGTCGGACTCGCACACGAAGGGTTCCGTAAAGCCGTTTCTTGTATGGCCCATTTATTTGTTGTCTATCTACCTATTACCTACGGTTCATGAGATACAGCCCAATGACGACTGACGGACGGAAGGACGGACAGACAGCGGAGGCTTAGTAATAGGTCCCATTGGTATCCTTTGGGACGAAACTCTAAAAAGATCATATCATGTCATAAAAAATATACAAAAAATTACAAGATCTGCTTAGATTGGGATCACTATGTGTGACAAAAATTTACGCCAACATTAGGAACCATCCAACATATTATCTACTTTCAAGCCGTTTTATATCGACTAGATCATTCTATGGATTTTATAGGCTTGCACCTGCGTAACGATTAGGTAACAAACTTAAAAAAACATACAACTGAATTGCGAACTACCTTCTTTTTTTGAAGTCGGTTAAAAATAAATATCACTAAATAAGTAAATGAGAAAAGAAACACCTGGTATCTGTGACGTCCAATTATCGAAACAATTAACATGTAATAAATGATGCCCCAAACTATGCACTAAATGGGTGGCCATACTATCACTTGATTCGAGCTATCGTCTAACGCCTAAAGACATTAATAATGCCATTAGGAAATTAGCGCGCTAACATTCGGTCATATCTGCGTACTATATGTCAAATAACGCGCTCTAGGTGAAACTAGCAGCATTTAGTCGTTCAAACTATGAACGTGCGGCTAATTTCAAGTCAGGGTTGCACATGCTCATGACACCTACTCTAGCTATTCTATTATAAGAACAGTCTCTCTATTAATATCATAGACTTAGGATTTCTCTACGCTACTAGACCTACATAGCATGGATACGAAATATGACAATCCTTATGACACTTTGCGAGAGAGAAAGAGACGCATAGACATTTTATTCGTGAGTCAATGATATTTTCGAAGATCCATATCAACCCGGGTGCTTATGTATGATTTCGTATTTTACTGAAAATAATTAACTAGAAAAGTGTATATTATAGATATTGTCACTTGTTCTGTGAGCAAATGTGATGTGAATAGTATGAAATGGCCCATATAATTATACGTTTCAAAGGTACCTACGTACTACGTACGGTACGTATATTTTCATTGGAATGTTTTCAACTATATTTTATCACAATATTATCATTAATCGGCTCCAAAATATTTTTTTACTACAGTATATCCATGTATCTATATCTAAAAATATAAGTATGTAACTCAAGACTAGTTTTAATTTTTCCCATACAAATCCCTAAAATTTGTTTTCGTCGTGTCTTATACCTGGCTATATTTTTCTTGTATATACATACAATTTCTTTGAATAATATGGTTTTTAGTGACAAATTAAAAAGCTTGAACAGCAAAAATTGTTTTAAATGATTTCAATATGAAAATCAATGAAATTTAAAAATATGATAAAAATAAACACAGCAGGCACATCTTGATGAGAATGAATGAATGAACAAGAATGGAATGAACGTTTCAATTCAAGAAACGATCGCGAGATGTTGAAGGAAATCGAATTTCCTCAACTAAATTGACAAACAACGTTCAATGACGCGACATCCATTTACTTTCATTCGTTTAAGTGCTTTTTACGGTTCCGTAGGTAAGTGACGGACTTTTATTATGTTTTCTCATACAAATTGAATGACTACGATTTGAAGTCACAAGAAAACTATTATTTGGACTTTGACGAGTAAGAAGGAAATCAAATTCACCTCATTAACATCATCATTTAAATCTACATTTATCTATATTCAAATTCAAATTCAAAAAGCTTTTATTCAATTTAGGCCCTGATAAGGCACTTATGAACGTTAACAAATGGCTCTACACTGGTTCCAAATACATCTTGAACTGAGAAGACTCCAGCAAGAAACTCAGCAAGTCTTTTTTTTTATATGTACTTAGAAGTATTACAATTACAAAATATTATATATATAACAATAGCCTGCGAAGCGAACAGTTCATTCAAATGCATTCTTGTCATCTACAAAATCAGAAACTTTATAGTACCCTTTCGTGCGTCTTATACTATACTTATATAATAAAGCGGGAGAGTATTTTTGTTTGTTTAAACGGTGTAACCTCTGAAACTATCAGTCGGATTGGAACAATTTGTTTGTTTGACGTATCCCTATCCTACCTTATTTTTTGTTATTATGCTATTCGGGGCGGAGACAAATCCAAGAAATCAATCATGAAAATCGGTCCAGCCGTTCTTGAGTTATAATGGTGTAACTAACCTGACTTTACAGCATTTATAAAACATATGAGGATTCCCCACGCAAAAAAATATAGTATGGTAGCGTAGAGTAGGGTAGGGTAAAGATGGTATATATTATATTATTAATACTTAATTTATAGGGATCGTATAGAAGTAATTCAAAAACGATTCTTACGTTATATTTCCTTCAAAAGTAACTTACAAGAAGATAACTATGAATCTCGATGTCGTAGGTTTCATATCCTACCCTTACATTATCGACGTAACGTAGCTGATATACTCTTACTCTCACGAATAGTCCGAGGCGATATCAACTGTCCTGCTATTCTAAGTAAGTTTTCACTGTCTGTTTCAAATCGGTCCCGACGTAAGTGGTCTCTCTTGTGTGCTCCCAAAGTCTCCACCAAGTATCGTCAAAATTCTTATGTAGTCAGAGTGTGCAATTTTTACAATAGCTTAGATGTGAAGACTGACATTGACATATTTAACGATAGTTTAACTAATATTAAGAATTCGTTTTCAAGGTTGTTTTTTCATCCTAAATAACTGTGTTTTTAAAAAGTGTTAACATTATATTCGCTCCTAAGTATAAATTTAATTTTTTCCTAATTCTTAGTTTTTGTGAATTTTGTGAAGTTTTGTTTGTTGAAATGCTCTTTGTTTTTTGAATTACCTACTCTTACTCGGCAATCCCTTAGCAAGATCTTCATTATTCAAAATTTATCTATATATTTGAAGAAACTTTTAATTGGCTTATGTTAAACTATGTGTA
Source organism: Polyploca ridens (assembly GCA_951394255.1). Lineage (NCBI taxonomy): Eukaryota > Metazoa > Arthropoda > Insecta > Lepidoptera > Drepanidae > Polyploca > Polyploca ridens. The sequence continues at coordinate 3,262,676 of OX596262.1, forward strand.
TTATTATTGTAAAAATAGCTGTAAGTTTCTCTTAAAAATGTTAAAATAAAATACCTATATGCACGTGCATTAGTGGTATAAAAAATATATATACCATCTTTACCCTACCCTGCTCTACGCAACCCTACTATATATTTTTTTGCCAAACTGGGTATATAGATAATTTCGTAAGCTAATTTTACCTGTGATAGCTACTTCCATATGGGAGGGTCTGCTATGCAAAGCTTTGAGGTCTTTGCTTCATTACTAGTAAAGATATAAGTCTTAATTTTAACCGATAACGGTCCGTAAATCGTCCATAAGTTGGCAAACAAGTAAACGGCCCGCCTGATGGTAAGCGGTTATGGTAGCTTGTGGACGCTTGCAACACCAGGGGTATCACTCGCGCGTTGCCGACCATAATTACACAATAATATTATATGACTCTATAGATATTCTGAAAGGCAAGACTATTTTTTAGAAACATTGCGAAATTAGTCGTAACATAATTAATTAGATACTCGCCTTATTAATTACGAAATAAATGAATAAAGTTCTTCCCTTTGTTACAAAGCTAATAACTACAAATGAGTCTAATATCATACCCGAATATAATTAAACCAAAAATATCACATATTACTACCGCACGCAACTTAAAATATGGCAGCCAAATTAAATAAAGCGATGGCAAAAGTAGAAAAATAAACAGTACGTTAACTTTATTTGACCAATAATAGTTTGGTTGTAACTTGTAAATGATTTGAATCTAATCTTCAACATTCTAAATACTAAAGGGGATATAATTAATTGGGTAAACAAAAAAAAAAACTGGCGACATGATGAGATACTGTACTAATACTAAACTGAGCGGCATAAATCTTATTTTTGCGATAAATTTTATAAAGTGGCGACAATGATGATTCACTGATTCATGAAAAGTGGGAAATAATTTCTAAACTGAACTAAAGAAACTAAATACAGAAGCGCTCGAATAGAAATACTGAGTGGGCGAATTTAATACGAAGTCATAGATTATAAAACATCAGATTTTTTTCCAACGTTTCCCAACATAGCTGGGCACCGTAAATCGTTAATCCGTTAACAATTAAAGGTACCTCACCTACCTAGTTGGTAGGATACTGAGGGCTTACAGGCGTGTGTGAGTGAGAAAACTTTGTTTTTTCCTAACCTGTTGACTTCCAGAACCCAATTCAACAGTTTTTATAAGTAGATCACTAACGCAACGATATATAAAATACATGTTTTATCACGTGTTAACGTATTAATGATTAACGATGCTCAGATATGGTATTAGCATAGGTAATTATATAATTTAACGATGAATGTAATGTTTTAATGTGATAATGTTTTTATTTTTGTAGCGTTTTGGCTGTGTAATAATGCTGTTAAGCTGCAATAATTAATTAATAATAAATTTAGCATATAGCGCAGCTCTCTTGAGATAAAATATATATTATATTGAATATAATATGGGCTGTAAAGTTGTTACTCAAACAGAAAATTGTTCGAACAAAAATGATCTTGTACCTACACAAATTGTATTTTCAAGTCGGCGCGACGGTGGCGTCTTCAAGATTTGTAGACACTCACATTCGTTCACCCACTTAGTATTTCGATTAACCCTATTTAGTTTTTATATTCCCTTGTGTTGTTTAATTTCAATATTGTTCGCTCGTTTAAATACTAACAAGAGAGTATAAAGCCAAACCCAACATTTATTAAAAAAAAAATGGAAAATGTTTATTTCTATCATTATATTTTATTTAGCTAGGTACCTTACCTACTGCTTTTCATATTTTCTGTGGTAAACTCTGCGAAATCTGGCCAAATTAAGCGTGTAAGTATTTGGGATTTATCCAATTTAAGAAAAACCGAGTTACTTACATAAATATGAAAGTTAAATCTGGGTTTTCAAATCACGTAAGTTTATTTTAAATAAATGAATAATAAATAAATAATAATTTTATTTAAAATAAGTACATTTTATTTCAAATTTTAATTTTAATAAAACATTATTTTAATTAAGATTAACCCCCTTATTCATAATAAAGTTATCAAACGTTGATTAGCTAAAATTCCGAAGTCTTTATCTGACAGGTGACATTTGGTGATCGAAAGAGTGAGACGGGACACTCTATTACACTGATTTAGTTAAAAAGCGATTATGAATAAGGGGGTAAATCTGTTAAATAAAACCTTTAATCCGGTCATAATCTGGATGCGACGCTTGTACGCACGCACAAAACGCAATATCATTTCATAGGCTAGCGTACAATAAACATTTTATGAATAAAATACCCACGAACGTTTTTTTTTTAAATATCTACTATTAATAATTTATTCCTACTACCCTACTGGTTTATTTAGGTCATGGAATATGTTTAAATGTATAAACGCAATTGAAAACGTTTTTCAACAGAATTTTTTGTCATATACATATAAATAAAATTGCAGTGTCTATTTGTAGTGTCGAAATAACAGCTTTTTAATAAATGCATATAAAAGTATATACGGGAAGTTTGTTAGTCTCTGAAACGACTGGACAGATTTTGACGGGACTTTCACTGACCGATATAGCTGCATATAATTTATCTCTCGAGATTGTATACTGAAAGTAAATTGTGAATGGTAACAGTGGTACCACATTGCTTACAATATAACGTATTAATTTTCCATACTATAAACTATCCATGTCAAACCGTCAAATTATGAACGAACCTGTACTTACCGACAGGGTTCACAATCTGTCCGATTTTATCACTCGTAAAATTGTGAACAGCACCTAATTGGTAAACTAATGGTGTTCACAATCATACGGTGACATATACATGTTTTGAATATGTAATAAGTTAATGATTTAATACATACAAAAATACATGAAAAAATTCTCTATTTGACATGTTAATTGAAACTGTTTATTTCTAATTATATTTTCAATATCTCTCTGATAAGTTCAATAAGGTTTACTATAACAAATCCGCTTCAGATTATATAAAATGGTCACGTATATATATAAATAAGACATTCCGTAAATAGGGATGCAGGGTTGCCTTTATGAATTCACATTCTGCAAGATTCAAATTACCAAAGCGTGGGGTCGAATAGACCCGTATGCTAATTGCCGAGGGTTGTTTGTGACTGAAATTCGAAACAGGTAACAGGCATAACATATTAACGTCTCGCCTTCGTCGGGATTATTTATTGGAAATTATTTAAGGTGACAACCCTATGGTGATTTGAAGTACATACTAAGCGTGATCTTTGAAAATGATCGCGAAGTATGAATGCCCGTAGCTTCGTAGTTTGCCGTAGCTTGCATCGTAGATCTCTACGATTTTCGTAGCAGAGTTGTAGCATAGTTAGTGTAAGGTAATACTGGCATTTTCAGTTGCTTATAATCATAATAGTCATAATGGCGCCATAATGACACCATTATGACGCCATTATGGCGCTATTGTATTAGTAGACTACCACAACTGTAAAATGTCACAATTTTGACACCACTGAAAGTTGAAACACAATTGAAATAGCAGACTTGGGCTCCAGATCTCTGACTAATATTATGAATAGCTTTACTACTAAATGCCATTACTAGCAATAAAACCCTAAAAACTAAATGCCTAAATACACCAAGATCGGCTGGATTAACAAGAATATAGTTGTTGAATTAAATAAATAAAACATATTATGCTCTGAAACATACACTGGCAGTCGAAGAACTAAAGGGAAAATGTCTTCAGCAGATTAAATATACGTTGCTAAACAAGCATACGGCTCGCCTGATGGTAAGCGGTCCCGTAGCTATAATGTCCACTTGCAATACACGAGGCATCACTCACGCGTTACCTACCTTTTCCCCTCCCCAATGAGCTCTGGCGACCTTACTCACGCGCAGGAATACAACATAAAGTTATTTGGCTGCGGTATTCTGTAAGGTGGAGGTACTTGCCCAGTCGAGCTGCTCTTTGAGCGAATAAACGCTACGCTCTACCTCTCATTGACGGTACATTTATGCCCGATTTCTATAAACAAAAACGAATCGTTTTGCTTACCAATGGTAGGTTTTCTTATTGCCATACCGGCCCTATAGATAATTTCATAAGCTAATTTTACCTGTGATAGCTACTTCCATATGGGAGGGTCTGCTATGCAAAGCTTTGAGGTATTTGTTTCATTATTAGTAAAGATATAAGAGTCTTAATTTTAACCGATAACGGTCCGTATATTATAGGAATCGGTCATAAGTGACTGCATTTCAAACCGTTTGTTCAAAACTTAAACATTCAAATTTAAAAGCAATCCATCGAGTTTTTTTTTATTATTAATGGTAACACTAAACTATCCTGACGATTGCCAATTAGCTCAATTTCAAGTGATCGTTAATTGATATAGCTTTCAGTCTGGAACTGGAAAAACTATTTCCACCAATTAAGCTATTCTTACGGAAAACGAGTGAGTATTTTCGCTTGACTAATTAATACTGTTGCTAGTATTTTTTGCGAGTATTTGTGACTGTAACCGTTAAAGTTTCGCAAAGAGAATGAAACTGTGCAGTGTTTAAATAGGTAGTCATTTCATTTCCAAGAAAATTGTATGATTTCAAAGTCTTCATTGAGTCTACGTAGATTGTAAATTAATTTTAATATTCGACGTAAATTTTGTCGCCCGCAACTTAAATAAGTAAGTTTGGATGTTAGTTACTCAACCAAGCTTAATGACATATAGGTAGATATATCGTTCCCAGGATTAACACAATACAGGTCAGTTACCGAAAGCTGGCACCTTTAAAGTACTAACACATATGCAATTTCACGATACGGTATGTTTTATTATGATTGCTTCTAATGGACAAATGCAAAAAAGGACCATTATAAATTTATGAGTAGTAGCAAAAGAAAAACAACGACTGTCTCCTTCATACTCATAAGCTTGAACGCGCGCGAGAGAGTCAGACAGACTTCATGATGCACATGCAGTGCGACGTCACGCCGCGCGCTTATTCACAGACGCTATACAAGCGCAAAGTGTAAATGTGTTGAACGTGCCAGCTTTCTTTTACTGTTTATAGGCCTGTGTTTGATCGCAATCTCACCATGGTAAGTGATGTGGCCGAAGGTGGTAATCACACAAAGCCTAGAAGGAACTGGCTCTCAAGAGCAGCTATCGGAACACACCGGAAGGCGACAGATTTTCAACATGAGGGTGGTAGCCAGCCAGGCGGGTACTACAAAGTACCCTACCACCGTGCTATGGTTTTCTCACGATGTTTTCCTTCACCGAAAGCTCAAGCTCATTGTAGGATTCGAACCCGGGACCTTCGTCTCGGTATCCGACGACAGCTATCATCGCTTTACGATTTGTATAAGATTCATTTTATTTGGTATTCAAAATCTATTAATCTATGATTTGAGTACTCTTTTTTATGATGTCAATCGATCAAGTTTTTTTGGTGGGATCAAGTATAATACCTATATGGGACTAATTGCAAATAAATCATTACATAAATCAGAAATGTCAAAGTCAGACAGCATTGAAAACGCCCCATACAATCTTGATACAGGCTAACCTAACCTAACAAATTAAATTTCCGTAACTTTGCAGTCTCTTTGAATAATTTTGTTTATTTTATTTCTTTTTCTATTTAGTTATGATAATTTTCTGTTTTCCAATCCCTTTTATTGGTAAGTGAAGTACAATAGATAAGCTTCAAGCATGACCACTATGGCTACACTTAGGCGGTTAACACACTGCCACGCACCACGCAGCGTCAATGCGTCTCTTAACGTTGCTTGTAAGTATCTCCGTTTGTATAGAAAAGACGCACAAGACAAAGACAGTGTTGACTCAGAAAACGCATCCACGCGCGTTCATACAGATCACACGCCTACATGCGTCTCGCCGCGCACCTACGCGCATAGGTGCGCGGCGAGACGCAAGGTATGACATACCAAGTCTCGTAGTGCGTGATTTTATATAAAATAAGTCAGAACCGCCGTGAATCCACAGAACGCAAATACGCGTGTGAGTGCGTAAAAAACCCGCACGATAATGCAGATCTGCACTCCCGCAAGTACGCGCGTAGGTGCGTGTGACACACCTACGCGCTTAGACGCGTGGCAGTGTGATAATCGCCTTAGTGTGCTGTGAGCAGCGGCTACCTGTGGCTAAGACAATATAAGTAAGTAGTTAAAATAAAATAGTTTTAAAAGATACAATTTTTTTTTCAACAATGATAAAATGTTTTGTATTTGATATGTTTATACTACAAGCCAATACGCCATATTTTTTTCTAAAACTTAACTCATCTAATGAGCCCTACAATGAAATATCCCCTAGAGATTTAAGACTAAATAAATGTAATAGTGATGTCATTCGAAGGTTACATCACTCCGTCAAATTGAGATGACAGAGGATTGAGAATCCCCGCCGATACTTACGCTTATGTTAATGCATTCGGTCCTGATGAGGATGGGAATTAATTAAATTTAACAGGTGTCGTTGATACTTTCCCCTGCTTGTAAACAGGCAGGATTTTTTATTGCGGGTTGGATTTGTTTAGGTAAATTTTTGTGCAGTATAGCTTTATTTAATGACACTTATTAACAACTACATGCGTTTTTGTTAAATGGCAAATTCAATTATATTTTTTAGATTTTTTTGAAAAAGGCCTTCATTTATTGTTTCTCAGCCCAATGGTTTTTTCGTAGTACTAATGATTTATATGGATTCCCAAAGTATTTAATTGTTTCAAATATAAACTATTTTAGTTCTAATATTTAGGAATATTAGATTGAACCAAATTTTTAAATTAAATCACTACTTCAGCAATAACTAATAGCTAAGCTAGAATCACCAGCCACATCCATAATAAAAAAAAAGACTATTATAGCAAATCAGAAACGGTCAAATACAAAAACATCAACAAGCATTGCGCAACATGCCAACATTTTCCATTTCTTCGGCGTTTCGGTCTGCTGCTTTTTTCTTACTATTTTCGGATAAAACTAATTTTGTGCTTTGTTGACTTTTGTTGTGTTATATTTTTATTTCGATTCCTTCTTTCCTTCCCTTCTCTCGCGTCCAATGACTGCGGTGAACCGATAAGAGCTTCGTCCGACCAAAACTTAGTTTGTTATTTTCATTACATTTGAGTCGGTTGTTTTTATAGCCGGCGACCTTGATCATATCGTTTTCTCTTTGGCTTTATTGTAATGGATATTTTTTTCAGTGAGTTTGATATTATTTGATTGTAATTTGCTTTTGTTGTATTTGAAGTTTGGCAATCAGTTTTATGCCTAATCAATAGTAATTAAGTTTTAAAAGTGTTTAAGGCCATGATAGCTCAGTGGTAGTGACGTCGGATACCGAGATGAAGGTCCCGGGTTCGAATCCTACAATGAGCTTGAGCTTTCGGTGAAGGAAAACATCGTGAGGAAACCATAGCACGGTGGTAGAGTATTTTTTAGTGCCCGCCTGGCTGGCTACCACCCTCAAGTTGAAAATCTGTCGCCAAGCACCTTTCGGTGTGTTCCGATAGCTGCACTTGAGAGCCAGTTCCTTCTAGGTTTTGTGTGCTTACCACCTTCGGCCGTATCGTCACTTACCATGGTGAGATTGCGGTCAAACACAGGCCTATAAACAATAAAAAAAGTACTTTTATTTTTCAAATAAGTTTTTTGTATCACTATGGTCAAACTAAAAATATTATGTGTTCTGATAACTTGGACATCGGTTGGCCACACAAATGTCGAGTAAGAAATATTGATGTAAAAAAATACCTCATTTAATTTGCGAAATTGGATTGATATTTGGCGCTGTTCGATGCAATTCCGATTGAACACCGTTTTGCTGAATCAACAACTAATATAGCGAGGCCGCACCAATTGTGCATAACCTCAGTGCGTACATTTTCGGCCAGCAAGCGGTCGCATTCATTAGCTTCTCCATCTGGCATAATATTAGATTTATGTTCTCTGATAGCCCATATAAGCTCAACACTATGATTAACGAACTTCAGACAGCTAGTGTTCAAGTAGGCCTGGAAATGAATTTAGGAAAAACAAAAATCATGACGAACAGCGAGATGACGCCAGTACTAGTCAACCAAGTGCCACTTGAGTGCGTAGAGAGCTACATTTACCTTGGAAAACAAATTTCATTTAGAAAAGATCGAAATATAGAGGAAATAGACAGGAGAGTAGCTATTACGTGGAGAAAGTACTGGGCACAAAAGGAGATTCTCAAATCGCAAGTACCGATTAAATTGAAAAGAATAATTTTGGACACAACAATTTTACCTTGTCTAACCTATGGGTGCCAAACGTGGATTTATGATCACAAGGCAAGACACAAAATACAAACAACTTAGAGGGCAATGGAAAGGAGCTGTTTAAATATAAAACTGAGAGATAGAGTAAGAAACATAAAAATTCCAAAAATTTGAAAATAACCAAGGTAAAGGATGCTCTACACTTCTCTCAAAGTCTCAAATGGAGATGGGCAGACCATGTTGGGAGATACGGTGACAATAGATGGACAATTAACATCACAAAATGGAAAGGACCGCATGGTGTGAGAAGTAGAGGTCGCCCAAGCGCCCGGTGGCAAGACGAGATTATATCCGTTGCAGGAAGAGACTGGATGAACACTGCTAAGGATAGGGATAAATGGAATTCTTTGGGGGAGGCTTTTACCCTGAGGGGGTCCACGTTAGAAGGAGATGAAATTAAATGAGTTAATATTAAAAAAAAAAAACGGTGGAATCAAATAATTATTATTATATATTATTTATTTATTTATTATTATAAAGTGTTTCCAAAGCCTATCATTCAGCAATTATACCACAAGGGTCGCGTCCCCTACTGACACAATTTATAAGAATTTCAAATATCAATCCGCAATCGCAAAATCAATCGGGCGTCAACCATGTAATATCAATTAGTTTCATTTAAACGTCAATGGAATTGGCTCTTGCGAATGTATTTGCGTGGAGTTCCATAACTCCCGACATCCAATATCGACGTAGCTTGTGACTTATGAAGCTAACGTGGGTTTTGCCAACTTTTCCTTACAGTTAACCCGTAACTCTGATGTGAAGAGTTTGTATATTTGGATGTGGTGGTTTATTAAATTCGAAATACCCTTACTCATAAAGAATGAGATTGAAAAGTGTCAATTGTACCGTATTAATTGTGAATAAATGGGCCAGCTTTTGAAACTACTTTCCTGGGGTAGTGTAGTACTTTGTTTAACCTACGAGTCAAAGTTGTATGGTATATTTTTTCTACATCATGACAATAAAATATTATACTTTTGGACTAAATTATCAATGTTCTTAGTTTGATATGTGACTGCGATTGTTAGCTTATTTAGGATTTAGTTAGGAGTGTAAAATTAGGAAATTTATAATCACAGTGTCCAAAGATATGGTCTAATCTAGGCACTAGATCATACCTTTGAACACACTTGACTCTAGGGTGTCTGAGTCAAGTGGATGATTTAATGCCATCCAGCGAAATAGAATAGCGTCATTTATGGCCAGAGTTCACAGATGTAAAAATGATATCATAGCGAGTCTGGCGGAAAGACTGACACAGACGTCAATGTATAGACGATGGGTGGACATGCGACCTGAGATAGAATTTAAGTAATTTCTTGTCATTTCTTGTGCACCTACTCAGTTAATTATTGTTATTGTTAGTCTTATTCTTGTGTAGCGATATGGATGTATGTCTGAAATAAAGATATTTTATTTTATTTATTTACTAGCAGCGAAACCCGGCGTTGCTCGGGTTAAAATACATCGCATGTTTAATGGTATAAAAAATATATAACGATACATTTTTTAACATATTATAGATTTCTATTTTCGATATTGAGAGACTTTCCAAAATATTCAAATAGTTTGTTCTTTTTTTTACTCGACTGCAATCACAATTGAACTGACGAAAAGTCACTGAATTTCGATTTATATACCGAAATTTCCAGTACCAGATCACTATAGAATATTTAGATGTACATCACTTCGATTTGGTTTTTATAGATCAATAATAACAGTCGTACACATTTTGGAAATTTCGAGACCAAATATTATTACATTTAAAAATATGGCTTTTATCACCATAGTTTCAGAAGTGGCTTAGACTACCCTTTCGCCCGGTATGTCATCTGTTTGTAAAACGGTGCCGCCTACTGACACGCTTGAATATTTTTTCAATACTCTGCGGTCCATCTATTTACATTAGGTATTCATATAAAAAAGCTAGTGTTTAGGCCAAAATACCTATAATAATATCTATAGTAAAACCTACTCATATTGAGTATCAATGACGAGCCTCTACTTCCCGATTCCTCTCCTTTTCCCACCTCATATGTGTAAGCGAGACAAGAGCTTCGGGAATATTCTACATACTTCGGCGACGCATCACAAAACGTAAGGCGCGCGCCCCGCAACGCCGCAAAAAGGCAGTACGAGATCCGCTACCGAACGGGAAACATCAAACTTTGTGATTTATAAATAAACAGTACGAAAACCGCTACCGACCGGGAGGCGTTGATTTGTAAATTGAACTCAGTGAAACTCAGTGACTTGTGATTTGATGTGAGATAGTGGTGATAGTTGCTGTGTGCAGTGGATTGCCATAGGAGTTCCTGGTAAGTCCTTACCTTTATCCTAGGAGGCTCCTCGTTTTCCATATTGATATTTGTACGCAAAAACCCACCATTTTTTCTGGTACGCCTTCGAGCGGATTCATTTTGAGTCAGCCATTACAGCAATTTAATTTCAAATCAAATCACGTATAATTTCCCGCTTTCTATAGGTTTTATGCCTCTAAATAGGTATATACCTCATAATACGCAAGTCTTATACCTCATAAATAGGTTTTAGACTATATAAATACGATATTTCGTGCTCCCGCCATTTTTACCACGCCAATCGTGATAAAAAGTAGTTAGGTATTCAATACCGCCGCCGCTCCTCCATATTTTTAGGACTTAGATTTTATAGGTACCGATTCGTATCTTATTATACGAAATCATATGGTGTACTAATAACCGCAATACGTACTTACTATTTGTACTATTACTACGCATATAATTGCATTCTATGAGCCTTGTCTGTCGACTTGAAATAAACATTCATACCTATAGGTAGGTGCCTAAACTGTTGGATATACCTACTTACCTACATCAATTTGCTTTAATTAGGTAATTTTGCAATTTATTATTACGCAATCTTTCACAATGGAAGCTATTGAAACTAAAATTAAAATATTGGAAGCTAAAAATGAAGCTATTTTTGAACAATTATCGTTCTTATATGATTCTTCTAAGAATATTTCCACGTCCGCGAGTGCAGACCTTCGTTCCTCAGAGACATTCATGGCAGACACTGAAATTATTAGTACAATTCGTCATGAATTTAGTGCCAATTTAGATACAATTAACGCGTTAAATATGCAACTTGATCCAGAATATAAGATTGATTATAAAAAAATGATTTCCTTTGATACAGTGTACACCCGAATAGAAAGGGTTCGTTCTCTTATCGTCAGTAAGACAAATATTACGTCGAATGTGTCCGCGCAGAATACTATTCCGTCCCAATATAAAGGTAAAGGTCGTATCAAACTACCACCAATTCAAATTCCGTCATTTGATGGAAAAATAGAAAATTGGCCCGTCTTCTTTGAATCTTTTAAATCTAATATACATTCAAATCCTGATCTTTCGAATTCTCAAAGAGTACAATATCTTGTAGGTAAATTAACAGGAAATGCTTTAAAAATCACGGCAGGTATTATACCGTCCGGTGATAATTATAATTCTATTTGGGACAGCTTAGTTCAAAAATATCAAGATAAAAGAGCATTAGGCTCACACTACATGTCTAATTTATTCAATATTAAACCCGCATTAAATAATTCCGCGTCTTTAAATACGTTCATTGAAACTTTTCACGCTTCTGTATCTGCTTTGGAACAGTTAGGTATTGAAGATATGAAAGATTTTATCTTACTTTCTTTAGCTTTAAAGAAGTTAGATCCCGCAACCGCTAATTCCTTTGAAATGTTTATGAGGAATAAAGAAATTCCTTCTTATAAGGATTTTGTTGATTTTATTAAATCGCAAGTAAAAATATTAGACCGCACTTCTACGCCAATTGCTGGCTCCGCGCGAACCGCCCCAGTCGGTAGCAACCTTAATAATCCGCCCGCTTCTCGTTCTCAACCGCGTAATTCACATACAGTCCAACATGCTTTCCTTGCACGCGATAATAATAATAAAAGCACTTGCTTATTTTGTAATAAATCTGATCACTATCAGATTTTTAATTGTTCATCTTTTAAAGCACTTAATACTAAAGATCGTTTAGATTTTGTTAAATCTAAAAAAGGCTGTGTAAACTGCCTCAGCCTTACGCATACTGCTTCTCAGTGTAAGTCGTCGTATAGTTGTAAAACTTGTAATAAACATCATCATTCTCTTTTGCATTTGGATAGCAATTCGCAATCGCAACAAATAGTTTCTGACTCGCGTCCCTCTCACTCGGCGCGTCTTGATAATAGCGATAACCGCATCGCGCAGCTTTGCGCGCAGCCGTCCGCCGCCGCCCGCGCCGCGCCGCGACCGCTCCCATGCGCAGCCTCGCCCGCGCATTCGACCGCGTCTCCTTCTAACGCTACGGACGCTCCTCAACCGGTGTCGCTATGCACCCGAGCGCGAGTTGATAAGAATAATGATAACGAACGCGATTCTTTTAATAAATTAAATCCTTCCCATACTACTGTACTTTTATCAACCGCTCAAGTTTATGCGTCTAATAAGGACAATAAATATATTTCAGTTAGATGTTTAATAGATAACGCGTCTCAAAACAACATAATTACAACTGCCTGTTGTAAACAACTAAATTTAAATATAATACCGCTTAGCAATTCTTTTATAAAGGGTGTAGGATCCACTTCGCGTCCTATTCACGGCTACGTTCAATTTAAAATAACCGCGAAAAATAAAAAATATTTTTATAATATTACCGCTCTTGTCGTTGATTGCATTACTGACAGGTTACCGACTGAATATGTTGAGACTTCTATAGTGCAACATTTAGGTAACTTACCGCTCGCTGACCCTCTGTGGCACATCCCCGGAGAGGTCGAAGTAGTTCTCGGGGCACAATTGTTCCCATTTTTATTATTAGGTCAAAAAATTATTGCACCTCCCGCTCCTTCTGCCCTTGAAACCGTGTTCGGTTATATTCTTATGGGCGACGTTCCCGCTAACTCTAATATTAATAAAAATGCATCCACTTATTTTAATACCGCGACTTTTTTCATTTCTGGTCCCAATGACCTTACTATTTTTTTAGATGATTCCCTACTTAAGTTTTGGGAGCTCGAAGAAATTCCCGCGCAAAAATTTATGAGCTCGGCCGAAAAGGAGTGTGAACAGCTGTTCTCTCGTAACTTCTCACGGGACTCCGCAGGCAGATATTGCACCGCTTTACCTTTTCGTGAGGATCCTGACGTGTTAGGTGATTCCTGTTCCGTTGCTCACCGCCGTTTACTTGCTTTGGAGCGTACCAAGCTACGCGATCCACAGCTACGCGCTAGTTATAATGAGGTTATACAGGAGTACTTAGATAAAAAATACTTATCTGAAATATTGCCTTCCGATTCTGACGACCATGATAAAGGGTACTTCATACCACACCATCCCGTCGTACGGCAAGACAAAGAAACAACAAAAGTTCGTATAGTACTCGATGCTAGTGCTAAATGTCACAATGGCATATCATTAAACGATATTTTACATACGGGACCCAATTTACAATCTGACTTGTTTATTGTATTACTGAACTTCCGCTTATTTCCCATTGCTATTACAGCAGATATAAAACAAATGTACCTACAAATTGCTGTTATTGATGAGCATAGAAAATATCAAAAAATATTATTCCGCTTTGATCCCAATGATCCGATC
>OX596262.1:3896042-3988670 GCA_951394255.1 Polyploca ridens
AAAACCGATAAGCAAGCAACTTTTCTTCGATGGTCGGGCCTCGTGAGTTTCGCCTCCTGGCTCGGCGGTCTATTGACTCTATTGATTACCTATAAACTAAGCAGATTTGATATCACAAAATGAAATAATATGTATAGTTAATAGTGCATTAGCTACTCGTCACAAAGATGGAGTACGGGGTGTAGCTTCTTTTTTATTATTTTATAAAAAAATACTGAGTGTTTGACCGCAATCTCATTGGGTGAAGTCGACCACAGTCGAGTGAAGAGAAAAGAATAACGAAACAATGCTATACAGAGTTTACTGTTCTTGAGTACAAATTAAAAAATAGAATAAATCTTTATCCTTATAGTAAAGTTAATTTACGCAACAAATTCAATTCACTCGAATAATATGTAGAACTAGTTATTCTTTTACGATTTCGTATTGATGTGTTAATTCCCGGTCCGTAGGTAACTGTGGCCTATGTACGGATTCACCACGGCTTTACAGTTCAGGAAAAACAACGGGGGAAACCTAATGATGATCGATTACAGATTGTCCAAAAAAGTATCTAAACTGTTGAATGGAAATACATACTTCTTTTCACTACAATTAGTTACCAAGAACTCTGAACTAAAAGGTAACATTTCATTCAAAAATAGAAATAAACAAGAAATTGACGAGACAATAATAAAGTCGTAAATTAATAGAAGCTACGAGCACAAAAAATAAGTGCTACGTAACATGTTACATAAACAACCGTAGCGGAGCTCTACGAAACTTCGTAGCGAATCAAAGGGGTCATTAACGTTATCATCGCTTTTATTATTACATTGTTTTCGCTCGATCTATTTACACAAACTACTGAAAAAGATCAAAAGCGAGACATCGGAGTAATTAGTCGCCAACTATCACTCCGCAGACAGACGCGAGACATTACCCGACAAAGTTCCGCACTTAGAAAAGTTGTGGTGCGCGCCGATTGCGAGAGAAAACTTTCCAAACGCGACGTTCGTAACTTCTGAAAAAGTTCGAAACGCGATAGCGGACTTTTTCACCGTAGACTCGCTGGAAAGTTGATGCGTTGCAATTAATAATTAATCGCGTTAATAAAGTGCGGGGATAGGTGGGCTGTTTACAGCTCGGCTCGAATGTCGGAGGAATAGGAGAGAAGGTGGCGAGATCGCGGGGGGTTGGGGGAGGCGCACCACTGTGCGGGTCTGCGGGGCGGAGAGGTGCGGGGGGATGGGGGGGGGGGGCGCCGGACGGACACAAAGGAGAGGAGCGGCCGGCCGCGGACGCGGACCGCGAGCCGGGCGGCCTTATCACCGACGACGGGCATACAGTCGCTTCGCGCGCCCCGCGACGCACGTCTCCGCGCGACCTCGACTCGCTCCGCACCCGCGGCTATATCTCCGCGCCGCGCTCAGTGACTTGTGATCAACTAACCGATCTGTGAAACTGGAACTTGTGTGACACGTGCCGCGCACTGCGCAACCGGACTACACTTTTATTGGTTGGAGTGCTCCGTTCACGGAACGTTTATAATATTGCAATAACGGCTTGGCTGTCAAAAATTGTAAACACCGCACACGTGCCGCCGGCTCGCAAGTAAGTCTCTATTGCAGTTTTGTTTCTACGCGTACCTACGAATTGCTACGACTCTCGTAGTTATTTGTTAGTCGACGCTTAATCGACGAGTCATATTAATACGGACTAATAAAGTACTTCGACATTCGAACATTTATCCCTAGTATTTATAATTTAGGTTTTGGTATAACAGTGATATTGATAAAATGTTAAATTAATATTTCATCTTCGTAGCAATATTCGTAGCATAGACAAAATTTGTTAGTTTGGACTGTTTTGATATTTATACAAATTGTTATTTATATGTGTAAGTTGGTACCTACCTAGATAGTGTTACAAAAATACTCAATAGGTAGGTAGGCAGCTATCGGTGTCACGTATAAATTATCATCTCTTTTTCAAGATAATCACGTAACGAATGCACACGAGTAGTACAGTATTGTAACGAGAAACTCAATATGTGGGTAGGTGTCAGGTTTTCTTATTTGTTTGTTACTGAACAATTTACAAAAGTATCATTAAAGCGTTCCTGCTGTATTCAGAAGTGTCAGAACTATTCCTTTGAAAACTGTAGTATTCAAAAATGGAAAGTTTGTCAATGTTTGTGTGAATAACGCTAAAGATTAATTTTGGATTCGGATAAAGGCACATAAATTAATCTCACCATAGAATAGATAGGTACCTAATCGCACTGAGGACTGCATTGAATCCCTCTGAAATGCAGCTGAAACCCCCGGGCGAAAGCTAGCGAGTGCAATAGATGGTTGGAATAATTTAAAAAGATCATTAAAGTTAAAATAATTATTGAACCAAAATTTCATGAAGAACCCAAAATAACCAAAACTACAACATTGAAAAAAATCGCGACAATTTTATTGAAAAAACCGAACAAAAATAAAAAAATGGTTTTCATAAATTCGAACGATCTCAAAACTATATATTTCTTATATGTTAAAAATATTTTTAAAACGTAATAAAGGTGTTCTGCCTTTAAAAGTTCGCACGAGCGTACACGTAGCGCCATCTATCGTTGACCGAGGGAACGCCTCAACCGCTTGCAAGGTCACCGTGTCAATGAACCGACAACTTTTGCCGCCTACTGTTGGTGTAGGTCATAATTTTATGTCTTCTTTTTGTTTATCTTTTCGTAACTTTATCGCTTGCCGCGTAAACGCTTATTTGTTATGAACGTAAGATTGTAGTAGTGAAATATTTGATTTGATTTTTGTGATACAGGCGTGGATGTTTTTTATTGGTAACCTTTGAGTAGTTAGGTACTTTAATATCTACTTCGGGTGCATTAACCGACGGGTCGAGTTGTTTTGTCGGTGTTATGAAGTATGCGCGTCACCAGTCGGACTTCTGCGGTTAATAATACCGTCACGATGGATTATAAGTGCGTTATTTCATATTGTGGATGCAATTGACCTTATTTGATTTTCGTTTAGCTTTAGTTAATTATTTCACTCGCTGTTTATTAATTAAGCATGATTATTTTAAAGACTTTAAACGGAACTAAAGATATTATTATTACACATATATTTTTCCCGAAGATATAGGATGAGGTCTATGTACAGTTCTTTACAAAAGCTTTAATTACAAGAACAATAACTAAAACAATTATCTTTTGTTACAGGACGCGATACGTAAAAATGGCAACCAAGGGCAAGCGTCCAATGCGCGCCCTTACACCCGGCGACAAAATCGAGGCCATCCAGCGCGTCAACGACGGAGAGTCCAAGGCTTCCGTCGCACGCGACATCGGCGTGCCCGAGTCTACACTGCGCGGCTGGTGCAAGAACGAGGACAAGCTGCGCTACATGACGTCACGGCTATCCTCGCCCGATACTGACAAGAGTAACGACGGCGAACCGCCCGACAAGCGCGCCCGGACCGAGTCCCCCGTTGCTCCGATGTCACCGGTCGCCACTGGTCTCGACCTCACCGCACCGACAACTATACCCACCACCGTTCTACCCCCGGCCCCACCCGTTGATGCACCAGTCGAGCTAACCACCAGACGCACAGAACCGTCACCCACGCCACACCACCCTCGCGAACGCAGGCCAGATCCAGGTGCCAGCGTCTCAATGAGCGCCATCAGTCCTTTGTCTGGACTCGCTCACCTACCTGGCCTCACCCATTCCCATCTCGGTCTCAGCTTCAATGAAATTGCAACCAACCTGACTCTTCTCGCGCAACTCAATCCGGGATTGTCGGCGCTTTCAGCTCAATCTGCGAGTCGGGCTTTACGCTCTGTACGCTCCCCGAAACCGGCCCACGGCAACGGCGTGCTCAACATGAATGAGAGCAAACATAGAAGCAAATCTCACCATCACTCAGATCCGTACCGTCACAGCAGCTCAAAATCCAGTCATCACTCGACTCCATCGTCGACTGCTAGTCAGCCCGTAGATGATACATTATGGTATTGGCTCAAAACGCAACAGGCAATGCTGGATCTAACCGCACAGACGACGACAGCACATCCACTACAAATTGGCAAGACGAGCGACCCAGCCTCGACTATTCATCCAAAACCGGTAGCGGCCGCAGCGCCGATCAACTCGCATCTCGACTATAATAGAAATTCCTGGCTGTGGCAATACTACAAACAATTCGGTGGTGCAATGCCTCTGCCCGATGATAAGCACAAATCCGCCTCACAGGTGCCAAAGGAAAAGTCCGCCGAAAATATCCTCTACTCACATCTAACCAAGGGAAAATACGAAGAGGAACTGGATGCAACAAAAAGTACAATGCATTCATATTCTCAATCGCGTGGTGACGAAGTCCACGGGATGCCATTGATCAGCGAAGAACCGCGAGTAGCCGAACCCGCCGTCAGCCCCGAGATTGGGACCGAAAACAAGGAACCGATAGTGGAAAAGAGCCAGGAGACCGGCAGGAGCCAAACTAAAGCGCGAACCGTTTTGGACAATCTGCTATTCAACAACAGTAACCAGTCAGTAAACAAGGATACGAGGAATGGAGTCATAACGAGCGGCGGAGAGTGGGAGACGGGTGCAGCCGAAGCCCTGGGGCACGGTGACAAGTTCCTCGCGTGGCTGGAGGCGAGCGGCGACCCGAGCGTGACGCGCATGCACGTGCATCAACTGCGCGCGCTGCTGCACAACCTGCGCGCGCGCCGCCTGCCCTCGGCCGCGCTGCCCGCCGGCGCCGACCAAGCCGAACACAACACCCGCCGCAAATAAACGCACTACCGCTGCGCTTAACGCGCTCGCTACAGGGATTATTTCAATTATGTATATAGTTACGTCGTCGTCGCCAGTAAGCGTTCACTTGTGATATGTGTAGCCAAATTTGCGTAATTTCTTTGTTCTAAAAGAAAAGCTATGCATTATTTTTCTTTAGTCTCTAAGAATTAACCTATTTTAGACGTAAGCCGCGAATCCCGCTCCTCCACCAACGAAGCCCCGGGCGCGCTTTGTCGAGTCACTATATTATATTCGGTTGATCTGTTTCCGAGTCTATTTAACATACTTATTACTTAATAAATATATATGTGATTAGTGAATGAATGTTACATAATACAAACTATTTTGCTTTCTGATGCACACTAACGTGCTACGTGGATTAGATTTAAGTAGTACCGCTGTATGTTGCCATTCGACGATTACATTCCTAGTTGTACCCTTTACTATAGTTAATAGTTGGATCCCCTATGTTCTACCTCAAGTCAAAACTAATGCTAAGTCACGGCGTCCTTTCACCAGTTCACTGAGTAATCGGGTGCGAGTCTGTCTGCACATCCGAGCTCCTGTTTGGCACGGTAGTGCGTGCGTGGCGTGGGCGTGGGTAGTAGGAACGCAACGCAAGTATAGTAGATAAATGCGTGGCGTACGGTGCACGGACGATACCAAATATTGAAAGGATGCGATAGTATTGTTGTGCCAATCGTACGAACAAGGTAATATTGTTAAGATATACTAGATGACTCTATTGCGTTAGCGCTAGGCACTCGTTGTGTAATTGTTTTGTATTGCTCAGTATTTTATATTATGGTTGACATGACTCATGTCTCGACTCGGAATTGTATTATACGTTAAAGTTAACAGTTAAGGACACTGTGATCAAAATTATAAATTATTGAGAGATTATTAATTATTGTAAGTACATTCCTAACTAATAGAGTAATGTTATAAGAGATTGTCCAATGGTGGTAGGTGCGTGTTACGGAGAGGTGACTCCAGTCGAGTCGTACCGTACACGTAGGTAACGTAATATAATTAATGTATAGAGAGTTCAACAATTGTATCTCCTACCCACTGAAGATAGAATTATTGATTTGCATTGCATGTTAATTATATTAGCTCCACGTGAAAAAATATTCGAGAGATGATATTTTGTACAAAATTAAAAATTGGATTATAAAATGATTCTCTTGTCAGAGTTTGTGATCTCGAAAATCTGTTGAATAATTAAACTTGAACCTTAAAATGATAAATAATGTTGTATTTTATTTGAATTGTTTTCTCGTCTCCAATTTAGGACCTGAACCAGCTCAACCTGCGTTTTTACGCGTATTCTCATTAGAGGTAAAAAGCAAACTTATGACTCTCCGAGCCAAAACAAAAACAATATCTCTATGCAATAGGTAAATCACGTTACACTGATACTGCGTGAAAGAAGATAAACCAACAAATACACTTCAGATTTATAATATTAGCAGGAATTATACTAGCTAATACACATACATAATACAGCTTATTTGAAAGCAAACCTAATAATTGCAAACACTACGCGCTATTAGAGATAGGTATAACGGCAACCGAACCAAGAGTCCTCGGAAAGTGACAAAATGCCTGTATTCACTCATGAACTCAGAATAAGCACTAAAGCAAAGCTATCATGATGCTAGAAAAGTTTATTTTTTAAATAAAAGTAATGCTTCCAACTCCATCTATAAAACAATCCGTTACATACTTTCCTTTTAACAAATCTTTCACATCAGGCAGATATATATTCTCTAAACTCTGTGGTGCCTTATTTTGATCCAGAATCAAATTATAAGTAAGGTTCTTATAACTAATTAACTTATATCTTAACCGATCTTAATAATATTACCGATTTACTAAAAAATAAGAAAAGCACTTACATGCAACATCGGCTTAGTCAGAGGCTCGTAGTCGAAATAATCAGAAAGTAATGTTGCGATGCCTTGCCATGTACTGGTATCCGCGAAGCACAGTTTAGTCGGCCTGATGGATGTGCACACCATTTTCTTGAAAAATATAGGCAGTTTTATAGTGAATCTTCGAAGGAATCACTACCTCTACCATGAGTTTTCTACGCTAACGTAATCTACACACGCTTAGCAACTACGGTGAATATTTTGTATAACGAGCACCGCCTCTAGTGGACACTTTTGGAAGCATTTCATATAAAATGTTTCACCGTAGTCGCTAGCGAGTGTAGATTCCGTTAGCGTAGGTGTAATAGAGATAAAGCACAAAGCGATTCATAGATGGCGCTACCAGCATACATCAACAACGTACACGAATAGCAAAACAGATAAAATGTACTACCATTATTGAGGATAAAAAGTACATATTCATTGTCATGACTATATAAAAGTTAAAAGTACTTATTAAATTAAGTACTGCATGTGCTGGTGGCGCCTCTAGTGATGAAACATTAGTATTATTACCTCCTTTTTAAAGCTAGAACGTACCTGCAAAACACATTCGTTGGGAACTTGTAGTAATATTGGTTTACGTAGTTTGTAGTGAAAATTTAACTGTCTCCTAAAATTTTCTGCATATGCTAACAGGAGGCGTTCTTTCGCACTATTGGTATAGTAACTGGTGGGAAAACATGAGCGGGTCTCAAATATTGGCTCTTGTATTTCTGGCCAACACAAGTTTACGATACCAAGTTCATAGATGGCGTTATTTAATGAGTCTAAAGTTAATGGTTCGGTAATATCCTTCAGGGTGAATATCTTTGGTGGTATTTCTTCATCCGTCTCTTCTTCCCTTGGGCGGTCCACAATAGCACTGACAAAACTTTCGTTGACTTCTAAAACTGGATCAAGAGCTTCCAGATCTGACTTTCTATTATCCGAAGAAATGATTTCAGGAACTGCGCCTGAACCCAGTTTGTGATGAGTTATCATTGTAACAAAGTAGATAGGTACCGATAGTTGATTTAATTAATAAAACACCACTTTAAAACTGAAGCAGACGAGTACAAACTTTGACATGATTTTGCAAACTGACATATTATTTCAGAATTCAGACATATTTCAGCTTTTCAGGATTTCAATTACCATGGCAACAATAATTCATTATTGCAGGATCCAAAGAAAACATAAACCATGCATTATTGGACGACTCAATGGACGAGTGTTTCCAATTGGTTTCGAAGTTTGATGCAATCCAGATGCAATCACAGGCATATAAGAAGAAGGATACTATGAATTTATACCTATGAAGTTTTCCACTATAGGTATCCTTCCGTTACGAAACCAGTCACCCAGAATCAAGAGGTTTCAGCGATGTAGTTCGAATTCAGGGTTTTCCACATTATAGATTTTCCTGTGAGATTTTCCAAATTCTTTATTTTACCTAATCTTATAAATTTTACAAATTCATAATACCTAATCTTATTTTCTTAATTATTGACTGTAAAAATTCAAAATCCGAATGAGTACAGTCTGATAGATGAACCGAAATAAATAAATTCTGAGATGCTGTGCTGTAAATAGGGCGGTGCCACCGGTGCCAGGCACAGGGCGTAGACTCTGGGGGACGCAAGAATGGCCAGACCAGGCAGCAGTAGCGTAACTATACCATCTGGGGCCCGTGGAAAATTCTTTTGATGGGGCCCTATCAGTATAAATCGTCACGTTGTACTCAGTTTAATTTTAATAAACTTCGAGATTTTCAGCGTACTCAATTACACGTTGTATATGTCCCACTAATGGCCATAGGCCTCCTCTCTTAGGCGAGAGGGAATAGTCTGTAGTCCTCACGCTAGCCCATTGCGTATTGGAGACTTCACATCCATAGAACATAATATCTCAATTAATTCATCATCTATTTGCTAGCTTTTCGGTGAAGGAACAACATCGTGAGGAAACCTGCATACATTTACAATGAAATAAAAATAACAATTTAATTTCAATAAAATATTTATTAAAAAAATATTATTATATTATTTTTGGATTTTAAGCAGAACTTATAAAAATATACTATTCAAATAAAATAAAATACTCAGGTACAATGTAAAAAAATATTTTTGAGCTCGCGGCCTCTTGGGTCGGGGCCCTCTTGGGTCGGGCCCGTGCATTGAAATATAAAACTAAAGAAATGTAACTCGAGCTCAAAAATCATTCCACGCAAACCGAACCGCGGTGGGCGTTGCCAAAAAAGAGAGACTCATCGCGCTGACAGTTCGCCGGTATCATTGAGTCGATGCGTTCGTGTCGCGAGGGACTTAGAACTGTGATTATTATTGTGTTTTGCGTTGTTTACATTGTGCAAATATGCCGTCATGTGTTGTTAAGTGGTGTAGAAGCCATACAGATATGAAGAATGCTGGAATCACTTTTCATATGAGAGTAAATAAACATTTTGAAATCCTATACTTGTGACTCTGGAAAGTGTTATGCAACATGAACGCAACATGCGTATTTATTTAACACGTTTTGATATTTCACTTAAACTGTTATGCACTAGTACCTATAATTATAAAGAGGATAGAACCTTTGTGGCATAGCGTGCCAGCCGCCATTTTAGTTTTTTTTTCAATGTTGCGGCGCACGGTGTTACTTATGTATATGGGTAGAGGACACTTATACAAACAAAAAATGTTAACCAATATGGTGGCCTAAAGTGTCACGTTTCCGAGATATTTGGAGGTAATATCCAAATAAATAGTTAAATCGGTAAAACTTTCCAAGACGGGACGTGGGGTAGGGGGGAGGGGGGTATGCGAGGGGGTACGGGGAGGGATGCTTGCTGGTCGCCTATGCCTGCTCTCCCTCCGCGCCGCCGGCTTTTTATATACACTCTAGGGGTAGTGACCACAAGACTACAAAGAGTGGGGGTGCGCTGAGTTGGTTTTTGAACCGTTTGAACCTACGATTTTTCTTGTAAAATGTATAATTGCAGTTTTTTATACATATAAAATAAGTTTGGATAAAAAAAAACCTATCAAAGTTGAATTTCAATATAAATACATTTAAAACTCATCTCATTTGGCTGTATGGACTACACTTTTTCCTAAAGAAACGCAACTGTCATGTCAAAAGTCGCAAAATTGTGATTGTATTAACAAATTTCAATACAAACTATGAGGTTGCTTCAAGAAATGACTTTGCAGAAAGACTTCTTAGATAATTTACTATCTGTTAAAAAAAATTGAATGCCCAGACCAGCGTCACGTCTCAACGTTTATCCGTTAAATCAACCTGGGTACTATTATTTAAATACAATTCAATGCATATAAACACGTAATAAGTTCATTTTTAATGATTGTCGTTATTCTTATATGGCGATCTTTACCTCCAAATATCTCGGAAACGTGACACTTTAGGCGCCGATTCCACTGAAAAGAGTTCTAGAGTTCCGAGTTCTGCATTCCGTGTTGACTATTGTGCACACAGCAAGCAGTCTAGAGTTCTAGAGTTCTGCAATATTCGCTACTGATCACACATCATACACTTTTTTTACTTTCAAAGGTGCCACATAGCTTACAAAAAATAAAAAGTAAACACATGAACAAGCTTACTTATTTTTCATAACACCATTCACGTATCTCCTGGGGGCCTACCACAAGCTCTTAAAACAAGGTTAAAATAACCTTATTCGTCTTTTGTCCCGTTTTGACGTCGGATGTCAAAGAAAAACAAAAGTCAAATAAGGTTATAATAATATTGTTTTAAGAGCTTGTGGTTCGCCCTCTGATATGACCTTAACGCGACCCATCACTCTATAATTCGTATGTAAAAACCATAAACTGATTAAAATACTTCTTAATTTTAGATCCTTACAATTATAACACAAAGAAATATTTTAATCCAAAAAGCACATCACAAACTTTTAAATGAATATAATAGAGTGGTATAGTTAAATTACAACTAATTAATCCGACTTATATATGCATATGCATTACGATACTTTATAACTTATCCTCTTACAATCAATGCATAACATCGTCCACGCATCTCGCACTGCAGCAGGCGTGCGGACCAATTAGCATTAGGCTGTCCCGCCGAGAACCAATCATCGCGCTTGCCGGAATACAACGCGTTAGGCAAACGCGGTAAGCGCAGGTAATTGGCTTATTTGCATGTGTGTTCTTTCGTTCGAATACTAGAGATATTTTGTCAATGTAGTAAAGTGTGGAGCCGAATTTCGCGTTGATTTTGTTCACAATTATGCTTCCTTAGTTTTATATTTCGATGGGCCCGTGGCATTTTTCAAGCCCTGCCACCCTATTGTTACGCCACTGCCAGGCAGGACTATTATTTTTTCGGTTTGGTCCTTTTATGTTCCCGCTGCGCCCCTAGTGCTCGGTTCCAGTTACACATACCTACGTACCTACATGCCAGTACCATCAAAAACGTCTATTAAATAAGACAAACTATTTTATATGTACTCAAGTTTTGGAGTCTGTTGATAGGGTGAACGTAGCTTTACAGTCGAAAACTATTGCTACCGACAAAGCCTCTGAATTAATCAAGCGCTTCTTATATGCCTGTGGGAAAATGACACCGATTGTATACTAGGTACTCAAAACAGATAAGGCCGTATGGGTCTAAACCTTTGCCTGCATTTTCTTGAAACAACCTTAATGGGGATCCACAGGCAAAGCTCAACGCAGAGGGCGCCAGCGGCGGCATGGCCACTGTCAAATTAATACCGCTTTGTTTACTGAGAACTTCGTGCTATTTTTTGTGATAAAACCGGTCAACCATCGATATTGTTATCATGTATTGTGCCTGGAACCTTAAAGAATTGAAAGACGAACTAAGAAAACGAGGAGGAAAGCTAACTGGAAGGAAAGCAGACCTTGTTGAGAGGTGAACTTATATTTACTAAAATGCTTTTTAAATAGTGTTAAATTGTAGATTTGGAGCCTTTCTTGATTGTAAAGTGTTAAGTATTACTTGGTTCATGCTAGGAAAATCGCAGAGCTCATAAAACGTTAATAATAAATGGTATTTTAATTTTTAGGTTGGAAGCATATGACCGAAACTTTAATTTCGGCAATCAAACCCCTCAAGCTTCTCAAAGCCAAGCTATTGATGTTCCTGCTGTAGAACTTTACCAAGACGTTAATAGCTCCACCATATTACCGAAGATTACCAAACAACATATTCAAAGTTACTTTGACAGGTATTAAGAAATTATTTTCAATGTTATAGTGTTTGATACCCTAGTACGTTATTTAACGTGAAGCTTATTTTTTTTCAGATTCAATAAGAATATCAGTGATGCTGTAAGATTGTATGAATCAAGATACCTTCTTGTTTTGCGATCTACAACATCTGGTCAAGATACATACTTAAAAGGTAGACTTATTCTCACTTAACTAGTTTAAAAATCATGTCTAAGAAATAAAGTGTAGCTTGGTTACTTTTTATTGCTGATATAAGTATATTAATTAAAATGTTGATGTTAAATATAATGTGCCTTTAAATACATAAAATAATTTTTTCAGGATATTGCAAGGCATCTATGAAGCAGCTTCAATATGAGGTAAACATTAAATTAAATAATGATGGAATGCCCGAGGAAGCATGCTGTGAATGTGCAGCAGGCGAAGGCAATGAAGCCCATTGTAAACATATAGCTGTGGTACTTCTAGCCGCAGAAAATATTGTGCATCAAAAAATAATATTATTACACGAAGTTTCTACATCGCAACTACAAACATTCCATAAGCCATCAAGGAAATATTATGCAACACCATTGCGAGCCTCTAGATTGCCATCCAAGAGAGATATAAATAATACTATTTACTCCCCATACTTGAAACAGAACCCTAATTTTGACAAGAAGGCATTTCAATGCAGGTTTCAGTCTCTGATTTTAAATTACCCTGGCTCATCAATGCCTCTAAAACAAATATATCCTGTAGCTAATCAACAAGGAATATGTTTGGACCATGAATACTTGGAAAAAAATGCAGTAGATATGTTTTTAGAATCTATTAATTTACTTAATGTATCTGAACAAAGAATTAAGGAAATTGAAATGGAAACTAGAGGACA
Source organism: Polyploca ridens (assembly GCA_951394255.1). NCBI lineage: Eukaryota > Metazoa > Arthropoda > Insecta > Lepidoptera > Drepanidae > Polyploca > Polyploca ridens. The sequence goes on from OX596262.1 coordinate 3,908,860, forward strand.
AAGTTCAAATACAAAATGGCATGACTACAGAAGAACTCACATTACTGCCAGCATTTTTCACACTGTGTGCCATTTAAAGAGTGAAACTTTACAGAAATATTCCAATCAAATAATTAATAAAAATCTTGTCCAGACAAGAGCAATGGCACATGGGGTTTTAAATGAAAAAGTTGCAATTAAAAGGTATATGGAGACGTATGGGCTGGATGTAGAGGAATGTGGTTTATTTTTATCACAAGAACGTCCTTACCTAGGAGCATCCCCGGATGGTTTACTGGGATCAGAAACAATAATAGAAGTGAAATGTCCATATTCTTCAAGAAATAAAGACATCAGTCCTTTAACAGTACCATACCTACAATATGATGATGTTCAACAATTAACTTTAAAAAAGAATAATATTTATTATTCCCAAATTCAAGGCCAATTATATGTCACCAATAGAAAATATTGTAATTTATTAGTTTTTACCTATAAGCATTTAGAAGTCATATTTATAGAACGTGATGAACAATTCATTATGGATATGGTACAAAAACTTGATGACTTTTATAATAATTTCTTTAGAAATGCTGTTATTAAAAAATATTTCTATAAACAATAAGATTTTAAAATAAAACATATTACATTTATAATACGGCTTTTATTTCATTATATTTTCTCTAAAATTACAAGCCATAGCACAAACAAATAAAATCCTAGATGCTAGTGGTACATGGTATGGACTTAATTCACTTTTTAAAATCTTGTAAGTTTTAGCAAGACCTATTATACGTTCTATGTGAACTCGCTTGCTCGCTAGTTTTCGATCCTGTATTATTCTTACACCTGGTATTTGTGTCTTTCCTTTCAAAAACATTGGTATATTAATTGTTACATCTTTTGGAGCAAAAATATCCTGCACATTAAAACCTCTGTCTGCCATTATGGAATCACCACTGTCACACAGATTTTCCAGTTTGGATCTTTCTATTATCTGTCTATCACTGACTGAACCTCCATAACATTCTGAAACATATGATATGAGACCACCAGGTGTTGCTCCAATCATAGCCTTCACAGTATTTTTGTGTTTGTAGCTGCTGAATGTCACCTGCTGTGCTACAGGATTTCCGGGCTTTGTGATGGGTATTTCTGTTGTGTCCACAATTATTCTTGTATTTGCAAAACTTCTTTTAAATGACTCTGGCATAAAGTATTGGACCAATTCTTTACTTGGCCAAATATCAATTAAAACCCATATTTCGTACATAAAATTTATCCATGTAATAAAAATGTTGGCAACATTTGTTTGAGAAATACCAAATAAAAATGCTAGCTCAAAATCTGGTAAATATCTTCTTAATTTTATCATTGTTATTAACAGTTGGTCACCAATACAAACATTGATGACATTACTACCCTTGTAATTTAAATTATTACACATAGGACTTAATGTATCTAACACCAGCATGAATTTTTCATAATTTTCTAGCCCTGTATAAAAATGAATAGCCTGCTGATTACCCCTCATAGCCTCTAGTGATAAGATACCCAAAGAACTACCGCATTGAGTGCTGACAGATACTGTTTTTGGAGTCATATCTTCTGTGGGACTCTCTATTGTAGATAGTTCTACATCAGTGCTAGTAGAGGGTTCTGGAATACTTTCTTCCACAGTTGATTCTGTGAAATCAATTCTGCGTCTGCTTCTTTCCAAATGCCGAAGAGCTCTTGATGTAGGTGTTGTTGAGATTCGTGGGTTCCAAGGGAATATGCTGGGTACAGTCCCCTTTTTAAGAAATCTGCATATTTGAGGTTGTCCTGAAAAACAACATTTGAAGAGTTATCAAGAGATTGTTATTTAGACTATTATTTACATTGACATAAGAGAAGTAAAGATATTACGACACATAGTCTGTAGTATGAAGACATGGGATACATTTTTATTGGTTTATGAAGGTAAAAAATTGCATAAAACTATGCTTAGAAAAAAAAGGCACAGGCTAGTTTATCGTGAAACTAACTTTAGTGGTAACTCTCTGTGATACTAATTACTGAAATATACCTATTATAACTCACCTGTATAAGCTGACTGTCCTACATAATCAGATTCTTGGAAGTGATTCCGACATAACCTGCTATGCTGGGTCGCTACAAAATTTTGGCGACGTATTGCCTTTTCCCACTTTTTTTTTAATGTTGGATCTTTAGGAAATAAATGTACACCTGGGTTAGTACATCCTGGTACAGCACACAGAGGCATATTTCGAGAAAATTTAATTTTACTGATTTATAGGTTACAAAACGTATGTATTTGACAGTTTCCAATGGCCATGTCGACGATGCGCCACCTGGCGTGAAAAAATGGCCGTGGAGATCCCCATTCTGACCGAAAGCAGTGTTCCCATATAAACAGATTTATTACGGATTTATCTGTATAGGTGCAAATAGGCTACCGTTATTAATGATAGATTTTTACCACACTTTTGTACAGATGTTTGGTATTGGACATAAAATTAAATAGAAGAATATAATTAAAACTATTGATTCAAACATGATCATTTTTAACTTATTGATCTCATGCATGATTCATACATGTGTGATTCATACCCATTTTTAGACTTTGCACTTCAAATTTTGATGTTGTGTATATGGCAGCACTGTACGAAAGGTCAAAGCAGCGTTGCCATTAGGGTACGCATTAGTACGCATTGCGTACTATTTCGTTAGGTAGCGTTCTCGGGTACTCTCCTGCCAATTTGCGTACTATTTTATTGTAAAGCCAAAAAATTACAAATTTTCAAAATCAACATAAAAAAGGTAAATAATTTTAATTTCTGTCAAGCAAGATTCAGCATAAAATGAGTAGCGATAGTACGTTTTATTATTTATCTTATTTTTAAGTTTGGCAACCAAATCCAAATTGGGACTTATATTCCTCAGTCAGTCGCCGTCCATAAAAGTCATTATTTACTATAGTGGTGGTCATTGTACTAAAATTTTTCACGGACATTTAGAGACAACATGAAAAGTCACGATACACATATTCATTTTATTTCACTCCACTGGTGCACATGGATTGATCTTTATTGGATAAAATACCACCGATAATATGCAATAAAACTCAAAATTCACGAATTTATGAGAATAAAAACGAAATCGCAACGTCACTCTGCATGTTCCCGCCAAAAAGTCCATCATTCTGTATTATTGCTTGTGGTTTCGCTGCAAAGTGTAAAATAATAGACCTATATTTCACTGGTTTTGTTCTTTCGTTGTACCTTCGGTTTCGGTGCGCAAACGGCACTTACAAAATGCAATGAATAAACTTACCTTATCTTAGAAATTACTTGGATATTATTTTAATCACTGCGTACTCAAAAGTTATGTTTCGTACTATTATTAGGAGCTGTGTGTATCCTACCGTGAAGTCACTCTGGCAACACTGGGTCAAAGTTCAAGTGCTGGCTGGCGGGTGACATTGAGTTGACAAAAATTAAGTTATAATACCTACCGCTGCTCTAAATGCGAAGGTCATTTTAGAAATAGTTATTTTACTATATTTATTTACAATTCTTTGTATTTACTAAGCTTATGATGTTTTGTCTTTGACGGTCAATAGCTAACTTCGACCATATTAGATTAATTGAATAACCTAAATTATCCAAATAGTATCAAATTATTGCGTAGAAAATCAATTAACTACACCTCCAACTATTTTGTTCAGTATCTACGTTATCAGTGGTTTATATCGTAAAATCCATAATAAGCCGTTCAAGGTTGACTTGAACGAAACTGCATAATGGGTAACAAATCATCATTATTGTTGAGGGAAGAAGAGATAGCCCAAATTCAGGAGGAAACGGGATGTAAGTATTTTTAAGTTCTACATAAAATACTGTTCTAAAAATAGTAATTTAAAACTTTTTTGTGTCTTTCATGTATAAAAAGGACATGAAACACTAAACCATTCTCAGTTGATTTATTAGTATAATTTTTTTAGTGCTAATGAATTACTACTTGCTTTTATATTTTCAGTCACACCCAACCAAATTGAACGTCTCTACTCTCGCTTCACATCCTTAGACAAGAATGACTGTGGCACACTGTCCCGTGAAGACTTCCTGCGTATACCAGAACTTGCCATTAATCCACTGAGTGAGCGTATAGTCCACTCGTTCTTTGCTGAGAGCCACGATGATAGGGTTAACTTCCTTCAGTTCATGCGGGTATTGAGTCACTTCAGGCCTATCAGGAAAACCAGGGAGAATAAACTAAACAGCAGGGAAGAGAAGTTGAGGTGTAAGTATTTAAAAAGTTTCAAGGCTAAACAAAAATAACATACATAAGACATTTATGCGCCGACTCCACAGAGAGTTCTGCATTTCGAGTTCACTGTAATCTATGCGGGCCTATAAAGAAAAAAAAATGTTTGATGTGTGATTGGTAGCCAATATTGCAGAACTCTAGACTGCTTGCTGTGTGCACAGTAGTGAATGTAGAACTCTCTCTGTGCGATCAGCGCCTAAGTCTTTGTTGTTTAAGTACAGTATATGAATAATATTACACCCACGCAAGTCTAATGTCATTCATTTCTCAAGACAAAAATATTTAAATTTTTGAACGCTCATTGTAATACTAGCTTTCAGCCTGTGATGTGGTGAATGAAATTCTTTTCATCCCGGAGCATGGGGAAGCCATACCAACCCTATGTCCTTTATTTGGACCAAAAGTAATCAAATTCATAAATTATGTTCAGCCATTATAAAGCCTAGTGGTATCAGTGGTTTATATCGCAAAAGCATATCAATCATATATTGCAATATCATATAAAAACGTTTGCTTTAAAAATACTTATGGGATTTGCCACGACAGAGGCCATAGGCAAGGGCATACCCAGGGAGCGGTAGCTATTGTGATAAAAGTTATGTTGATCACATTTTGACTTACTTTGCAATTACCTGCAAATTATGCTTTGTGTTTTATTTTATTTTTGTAATGTGTTGTGTAGAGCAAAACAAGCAGTTGGACCCGGCTTAAGTTTCTGATATGTCCCACTGGGTCAAAAGCAGGGTACGCTTTCGGCCATAGGAACTCTTTTGTTTAAAAATCTTGATAAGTCTATTTGGAATCAGATAAATTGTAATTGCATTGCAGTTTTAAATAACTGAATAACTGTATTTTAGATATTGCAATTTATTTTCTTCTATTTACAGTTGCATTCTCAATGTATGACTTGGACAGTGATGGCAAGATCTCAAGGGATGAACTCCTGGCCATACTACACATGATGGTTGGAGCTAACATTAGGTGAATATGCAATTTTAATCAGTATAATCTATTTTATGACATCCGCAGTCTTAGGTGGCATTGGTTGCCTATCGCAATCCCAGGGGCATTGCCCAACCTATTACATTGCCTAGAAGGTAGAATTAAAAGAACTTAGTTATTTTTTTATTGTAATATGCTAATGTGGCCTGAATTATTTTATTAAGTCAGTAATTAAAATTATAAAACAAAATACCTGTTTGAAATGCTTTTTTTTTTCTTTATACGCTTTATTTTCATATTTTTTTATTGATTTGCTCCAATATTTTTTGCTAATCGTAACTGACGGACTAAATATATTTTTTTTTACTCAGCCCACATCCATATTCTTACCTTATCTTTCCAATTTCCAGTGAAGAACAACTGACAAGTATTGCAGAACGCACAATCCTTGAGGCCGATACCAATAATGACCAGATGATCTCCTTCGAAGAGTTCTGCCGAGCTCTGGAGAGGACAGATGTGGAACAGAAGATGTCCATACGCTTCCTCAATTGACCACCAAACTCCTGAACCGCATACATCAAGTATATACTGACCATAGTGCTTGGGGTTATTATCTATGGGCTTCTAACTAAAAAATGACTTGTCTATGCTCTCAGGACTATATGCTTTATTTAATTTGTCATTTGTTTGTATATTTGTGATATTTTACTTTTATGTAGTTATCATTGTTGCCGTCTAGGGACAAATTATCATCATACCATAGGAAACTGTTTTTTAATAGTATTTCTTTTTATTGGTACTGTATGGATAAATGCAGTGCGATAGTCATTTGAATAACATTCCTCGTTCAGAATAAAGGCTTTCATACTTCTTGGCTTTGTCAAGTATGAATTGCATTTTCATTGACTTAAGGTGCGTTCGAATTGGGCTACGGTAGCAAAAATAACAGTCAAAAATGCCAAAAACTATCACATCTGGCGTTCGATTTGGAAAGTTGTGAGCGAAATTGTCGTTTTGAACTGTTTTCATTCACCGTTCGTTTTGCTTGGAAACAGTTAAAAACGACATCGTGAACTGCAAATTTTGACCCACCTCGGAGGCAGGGTCGTTTGTGATCATATTTTGACATCTTTAAATCTGACAGATAAGTTTTGGCTAACAATTCAAACGGGAAGCGAAAATTATAATTTTTATATTAAAATTTGATAGAAACTAACAGGCAAGAGAAAAAAAAAACAGTTTAACTTTGTTTATATATTATCTGAAGGAAAAAAGGTAGGTTGAGACAAGTGACAAGCAGGCGATGAGCATGCAAATGTCATTTTTGTATCTAATCGTTCGATTTGGGAAATATCGTTTGTGGCAAAAGTTGCAAAATTGACGAAATTTTCCAATTCGAACGCATGAACAAAAATGCCAATTTTGAAACTGTTACAAACAACATCACTCCAATTCGAACGCACAGTTAATAGATACCAACCATCCTTTGGTGTTGTAAACGGTAATTGTTTGTGGTTGTTATAGGTTTTAGGGAGTAACATTTATTTATTATATTGTTTTCAATAATCAAGGGAATAGTTTTATTCAGTAAACCTAAACATAGTTTAGGAAGTTCGAGATGTTTAAAATTATACTTTATTTACTTGCAATAGAGAGCAAATTGGATACAATCACTTATAACAAAAGATATGTTCTCTATTACAAGTAAAAAGCTAGTCGTATCTACAGTACTTTCATTAGAAACAGTAGATAGATTCACATTTGTGATAAAATTTGAAAAGGAATAGCCTTATAGTGCTAAATACCTTTATTATCAATCACATATTAGTGCATTCAATCTTTCAATTTTGAAACGGTGGGTAGAAGGAAGGTATAAAGGCTGAGGTATACTTAACGCCACTGCTTTTTGCTGTCGCGAGCATGAAACGTGAGAACGGCATAGATGCTATTGCGCTCTCGCTCGCACTAACAACGCTTATGATAATTTGTGACCACTTTTGACAGCAAGTACAGGACGTGCCTTGCATTTGTTTGAAGTTCGCAAATGCACGATCGAGGGTCGGCGTAAAGTATATGTATGTAGTCACTCCATGTATTTTTTCTTGAAAAAAAATTACTTGTGTGTATTATGGAGGCGATGATAGCTCAGTGGTAGTGGCGAGACGAAGGTCCCGGGTTCGAATCCTACAATGACCTTGTGCTTTCGGTGAAGGAAAACATAGTGAGGAAATCATAGCACAGTGGTAAGGTACTTTGTAGTACGCATAAGGCTGGCTTCCACCCTCAAGTTTAAAATTGGACGGCAAGTCCCGACAGCTGCACTTGAGAGCCAGTTCCCTCTAGGCTTTGTGTGCTTACCATCTTCGGCACATCACTAATATACCATTGTAACTTTTCAGACTATGCTGTTAACTATCTTGTTTACTTAAATATTTGGTATAATCTTTTATATACAGTTACCCTTTACTACCTATCGATATTGTCCCGTAAACTAAAAAAAAAACTTATCTACATAATATTTTATTGTGATATAATACAATTGATATATTCTAGGTTTAGATAGCCAATAATGTCTTGCATACTGAGCCTTAAAATAATCTGTGTTATCGCACTAATTTTTTATGTTGAACTGTGCTGCATAATTAGTGATTTGTTTACCAAATAATAATACTTATTTGTATCAATGAGGGGGTAATTTATAGCCATTGTATTTATTATTTATGTAGATAAATAAATAAACTTAGGAAATAAATATTTTTACATTACAAAGTGTTTTATTTATACCCCAAAATTAAGGTCCATATAATTTCATTAACATTTAATTCCATATAATAATTTACATTTTATTTATAGAAAATTAGGATTTATTAACTGAACTAACTGATAATACACCATATAATGACATGTCAAACCAGTACACGCTATTACAATTACAATTACGTTACAATAAAGATGAAAATTGATTGCACGAATTTGACAAAGGACATTATGTCCATACCCTCATATTTTCCCTTTATTCATAGTGGATTTCCACGGTGAAATTAAACCTTATTGCTAAACCGATAAAGATCAAACACGAAAGACCGTGGGCGTGTGCGTCCGTGAGTTTACGCACCGTAGGAATCCACCATAAATGCTTCGGATCACAGTATCCGGATAGGTATTATTATTATTGCTATTCCTTTCCCTCACAATATAGTGGGAGAAGGATAGCTATACCCAATACTGTGCCCTTTCTTCCGATTGTAATTTCATTAAAGCTATCAGGAAAATAAGGTTCTGCAGTTCTGAAGTCTGAAGACAAACATTATTTAGGTATATATTATATTATTTATGTAATGATATTATAAGTAAAGAGGTAGATTGGTTACATACACTAGATTTGAATTTCTTAAAAAAACACTGTCATACATGTCGTGTCGTGAACGGTCTGACGTGACTCAGCTAAAGTGAGCTAACTAGCACAGTTACAACTTGCCACTAGCGGAGCAATTTTAACCTATCTACCTCTTTTACTTATAAAATCATTGATTTAAGTCGGTACAGTCTAGAACAGAAAACTGCTTTGACTACGATATACAATTATGCGCGAACATGTGTCTGTTTGGTTTGAATTTAAAGAGTGCCGTTTCGGGTACCTTAATAATAAATTGAAACAGAATTGGTATGTATCTGTGTTTTTCTAATTATATATTTTTGTTCACTATGAAGCAGCCCAGATTATTTTAAATGTACTGCCAACAGACACCGGAAAGTAAAATTAAAATATGTAAGTATAAAAAATGTATATATCCTTAAGCGGTCGAGGAGACGGCTAACTTCTTGAGATGCTCCATGAAGACTTGCAGCGATACGTCGTCTGTGAGAACGGGGGCGCCACCATCCTGTATAAAAATTAATTGCCGTTTTACTTATCATCTTTTGCGTACCACGACCACCACCCATACCATTACCATTTTAATCCTGGAGGTTATGACGTCGTCCAAACTTCCAAATTCGAACGGAATGAAATCTGTTCTGTGATCAAAGTTCCAGCCTAAGGCAGTTGTCCGACCGCCGACGATGAGCGGGAAGCGAGTGTGTAGTTCCGATAGTTTTGTCGCTGGGCTGTAAACGAGTGTGCGAGTGCGACGGCAGAAAATGACTGCTAGTTGGTCTCTCGGCGTGAATTCTGACCGCCAAGCGAGCATCGCTGAGCGAGAATTATCTTTGACAGCTCTTGTCGCTCGGTGACAAACTAATGGAACGAGTCCCCACCGACAGTGTGAACAGTCAGCGATCAACTATTAATATATGCATCTCTTTTGTTTACACAGAATGTTATATCTATTGTACGTTTCAGAACGAGAAAATAGCCGATAGTTACTCGTTTACTCGTCGGCGGTCGGACAAGTGCGTAAAGGTCCTTAGCAAATATACTTTTCTTTTAAATGTTGTCAAGTAGGCAGGCATTCCGCCTGATGTTCAAGTGGTTACCGTCGCCTATGGACATTAGCAATATTAGGGATGCCAATGTGTTGCCGACCGATTTAAAGCTTAGAAACTGTCTCTCAAGTAACTGTAGCTGCCAGAACACACCGCTAAAATAATGCTTGAAATGTTTTATTACACCGTTTACTCGCAGATCTACCTTGACAGATATTTACTTAGTTGGAAGTTTGGACAGACGTAAAGTCGTGTGCATTCTTCAATATTTCCCAGATATGTGAGCTGTGCAGCCATGAGCTCGATATCCTGTACGTATCATGCAGTATCGGTGGTAAGTTTAACTTTAGAATCAATCAGTCGTTTTTCATTGCAGAACTCAGTACAGACTGATTCAAACTTATTGGCGGCTGTGAAACATTCGAGATGACTGTACCTGCGCAAAGCCATGCTCGCAGCGCACTTGACAGCCGCCATTAAGTTTGGTTCGGGTATTTCAAAGCCCACAATTCCGCCAATTTGATTTTAGAAGGATAAAACTCGGTGTTTAACTTCTTAGAAACCCATAAATCACTCAAAAATAAACCCCAAATCCACCCTCATTTGCAGACATAGACATCTTTGAAGTATGTGTTATAAGTTTAAATTACCGAGAAAACATGCAGTAAAGCAAAAAAGGTTTCAAAAATGTTCTTTGACCAGATTGCAAAATTTTAAGAAGCAGTGTTATTATTATTAAAGCGTTAAAAACAAACACCAATTTATATCAAAAAGAGTAAAAAAAATATCACTACCGCTGAAGGTATCGGCATCGCCTGGTTTTCGCCAAAACAAAGATGAAACAAAAAAAAGACAAATCAAATTCACACCATGCTAGGATGGCATATTTATCATTGGGGAAATCACAAACCATGCAAATTTTGTATACAAGAACTAAATTAATTAAGTATGCATTGTTTTAATTAAAAAAAACAACAAATATTTAAACTACGTAACTATCTAATTGTTTTAACCAAGTTAAAATATTTATATTGTTTAGAATTAATATGTGCACACAATTATGTTAAAATATTTATATTGTTTAGATTAAATATGTGTACACAATTATGTTAAAATATTTATATTGTTTAGAATTAATATTGTAATGTAATTTAATAGCAATGTCAACTCACCCCGCCATATGCGTACATGTTGTTATGCGTCTGCGACGGATTCACCTTTGATAGAAGGAAACGGGCCTGAAACAAATAGAACAAACAATTAGCCCATGACCATATTCAACCATGCGCCAAAGAGACATAAGTGTGGTATAGAAAGAGACCCTCTTGTCAAAAGTGACTTAGCTCGGCCCGAGATCAGTTGAATTCATGCAAATATCTTTGTATTTCTTCAAGTCAATATTTTGCTTTTAACGTAGCTCTTATGATTGGCACTTGCAAATGTATGCCTCAAATATCTATTGCACATTTAGATACTTTTAAAAAACAATGTCAAACAGATGATGGATATTATGTAGGATCAAAGATGTATAAAATGTTAACAACAATGAAATCCCATCTTGGTTAAGGTTCACCTTACAAGCCGCAGGTCGTGGGTTCGATTCCCACACAGGACATACATTTGTGTGTATGAACATGTCTGTATGTCCTGAGTCTGGGTGTAATTATGTATTTTAAGTATGTATTTACAAACAAATAGTAGTATATGTATAATATCAGTTATCTGGTTTCCATAGTACAAGCTCTGCTTAGTTTGGGATCAGATGACCGTGTGTGAGGAATGTCCCAGGATATTTATTTATGTTATCTCCTTATCCTTACTCTATCTATACTGATATTATAAATGGACATATAGTTGTTATCTCCCCACAAAATGATCCCTAAGTGAAGTGGTGTGATGTAATTGTTAATTTGTTATATTACTATTTTGAACAGAATTCAATTGTAGTGCCCCTTATATCACTACCACTACCGCCATCTACCAAATGAATCCGAAAATGAGTTTTATCTCAGATCAGTCTAACGGCCTGTAAAACGCTTCAGGTTTCCAACCATCATTGTTGTGAGCAAACAATGAAAACGTCCGTGGTGAAGCGATAACGCAACGAGAATGTTGTGCCGAGCGCTACTGACTGCTGCCGCCATCTCATGTACGTTACCGCGCGCAACCGCGCTGGTTCAGGGCACACAGCGTTTAGTCCAGATAAAAGGTTTCAATTATAAATAATATAATAAATCCCCGAACAGTTACTTAGGTCTCCGCAAGCTTATGTAAGAAAACTTAGTAACAATTCAAATGGGAAAAGTGATATGTGATTTCAGATCTAATATGCGTTTTGTTGTTGAGCGGTTTGCAAAAGGACGATTTGGATGTGAATACGCTGGAGAAACTGCAGCGGCACAATGTAAACATCGATGATACGAACAATGCGTGAGTATATACACCTTTTTTATTAGAATTCATCATTGTTACACATGCTGTATTCATTTTAAGCAAGAGATTTAATACAATTATGTTACATCATTGGATTTAAATACAGTTACGTTTTATGCAATTCTCGCGACTCCCAACAATTCAAAAAACATATATTTTGCGTTAAAGCCCTAATAAATCCTTTTTTTATTATTTATATATTTATTGATTCCGTAATTTTAACATTAGGTCTTATTGTTTAGAAACTTACGCCAAGAATGTCTTTCAAAGCCCAGTACGGAAAATATAAAAAATATCCCAAATATTCAAACTGATATCGATCAGAATAAAACAACGAAGGAAACATACTCACTCGATAAAACAAGTAAGTTGTTAGTTACATTATAAGTAGAAAATAATACATAACATATAAACTATATTTGTTTAAGGTGAAATCAATGGATCCCGAATGAAAGAGTTCGGGAAGAAAAATCTGGAGGATGTTATGAAATATTTGATGCATAAAATAAACAATAAGAATGACAAAACAGATCATAATGATTTCACTACCGTAACTAAAGATTACCAAGACCAACCAAGCCTAGAAAGTATTGCAAAATTTTTGGAGCTTGCTAGAATGAATACAAACTCAAAAACAACAACAGAGAAAGTAGATGAAATAGAAATATTGTCAACTCCAAAATCTAGGAAACTTGGTGATTATGTTTTACCTGCAAAAGATGTAGATTACATAGGTGGTTTTTTAGCGGATTATATTGCTAAGAAACGAATTCCTACAACGTCTGTACTTCCCACAACAAAACATATTGACGAAAAAAGCGTTTCACAACAGCTAAATGGATATATGAATGTAGAGGGACTCAGTCCTTTCATACAGTCTCTTTTAGAGCAGAAAAATAGGGATAATATTATAAATGTTAAAAATAGCGATGTCAAAAGACGTTATAACATATATTTAGATGAAATAATAAATGAAACTGAAACGAATCAAAATATAAGAACTATCGGGAAACCTATAATAAAGGAAGAAAGAGAGAGAACTACAAATAAATCATTGCTAATATCTCTTGATGATATGGTTATGTTAAAAGAAGCTATAAAAAACTTGACTGCGACTACGGAAAACATGTTTCATTCTAGAGATAGTGAGAAAGAATCTTATAAACAGCCTGAAATAGCACGAAGCATAGCAACTGAAAATGGATATTCCAAATCGAAAAGTTCCAATGATGACAAACAAGACAACTCTATATCAACTAATATAATTAAGGAAATTGCTAGAACTATAAAAGATATCATAATAAAAGATTTGAAGAAAGAAATTACGAGTGAAGCTACAATTACGGCTTTAAAAAGTACAACAGGTAAAACTAATTCCCTACATTTTTAGATTGTCTTAGGTTTTCAAATTAAAAGTGGTAACAATAACATTATGTTCATTTATGTTCTAGAATTAACAACCACAACACCAAAACCAGAAAAAGAAAAAACAAAAGAAGCTACCCATGTGATTGAAAAGATCATGGAGATGTTTCAACAATTAAAAACAATAAAGGAGAGTACGATTATAACTGCTAATGGTAAACTTAAAATGACTGAGAAGAAAGATTTGAAACACGAATACACTGGACCTGTGAAAATCATATATCAATCTTCAGGGCCAAGTTACCCTTACAATGTAATGCCAGTGAGTCCATCAATACAACAGTATACAAATACCTTCGTCGCTCGAAATATACCACAAAATATAAATAGCATGCCTGTCATTTACTCTAATCCCGTAAATGTAAAGCCCGCTGCAATAACAATGCAAACAAATTCAAATGAAATCCCTCCGTTAGGAATACCTATATCAAAACAAATTAATGTAATGAATCAGAATATTATAGTCACAACTCCAGATCCTTTTCCTAGAGGTAAATCTGAATGGCATTATCGCGATTACAATTTCAAACGTGATAAGAATTACGAGGACGGAGGAAATAGACATCGCAGTGAAAGACAGAAGTACGCCTACATACCAAAACATTTACATAACTATGATAATCCTATACATAATTATAGAGGTGCGCACAGAGGCGATGTGTCGAGAGATACGCCGAGTTATAAAGATGATCTGAGTAACTATAGATCTAGGAATTACAAAACAAACGACGCTGATACTTACGAGAGACCTCGTAGTGATCCGAAAAGATTTCACGAGAGATTGGAGACAAACGATTGGCCCCGAACGGGATCAAGAGATAAAGTAAACAATAGAGATGGATGCTGCAAAATAGAGGTGGCTTCAAGACAGCAGCTGCCACTGAATGGCATTAAAAGAGTTTCCGGTTATGATGATACACATTTCAATAATTTCCTGAAGACCCAGCAGAAAGTAAATGCTATGTTGGAAAGGATACTGGCAACGAAAACTAAATTTGATGGACCACACGGCGATGACCGTAATATAGAATTGCCATGATGTGATTTGATGCTTTTTTAAATTAAATACCGAATTGAAAGAGTGTTTAGTTATTTCGTTAGGTAAGAAATTAATATTCATTTAAATAAGTATACTTTTATTAACAAAATCAAAATCAAAAAGTCATTTATTCAGTTTAGGCCCTAGTAAGGCACTTATGAACGTTAAATTGGTACATACAGTTGAATTTAACAAAAACAAGCTTTATAATATGCAAAAGGATTGCATAGTTGGCTTGACTTTGACTATATTTTTTTAAACTTTATACCGTGTGTGTTTATTATTGTCATTATGTTTGTTGTCCTGAATAAAATAAAATAGATTAAGTTGACGTAAACTTATATTTTTAAGACTTCAAAAAAGGAGGAGGTTCTCAATTCAGAGCTCCGTCATTCATTAACCGATTTGGAAAATTCTATTTTTTTGTTTGGAAGGGTATACTTCCCGTTTGGTCCTATTATCATCAGGATCAGGGTTTGATTACTTTTTAGTGCACACAAATGACAACATCCTTACCACTAAATTCTACCATCAGCTGAAAACTAAATTTATCACAATTTATGTACTAAATAGAATATTAGGGTCATTCTCAAACCACAGCTACACTACACCATTTGAAAATCCGTTGTTATCCTGTTCAAACAGAGTTCTCTTGCGCGAGCATTCTTAATTTGATTTGTATTGTATACTTGTGCAATTATGTGTTATTTATTAGCTTTATTTATTTTTGGGACTTATTATGGGGGCAATAAAGTACATTTTACCTGAGATCCGCCGTGTTCCGTGTCTATATACCGCGGTACCGGGAAGCGCGTCTGCAGGATGTCCTGAGCGTCGTCGACCGGCGCTCGCAGCAGCTGCGCGAAGCTCTCGTACTCCGGCATATCTTGGTAGCGGAGACCACGCCATTGGGCTATTGTCTGTACGGATGAGACAATATTATAGTACGGTCAGCGTCAAAAGTAGATTGGCATTTTAGTACCCTCTCATAATAATCTATAGGCATTCTCTAGACAGTTTGTATGAATACTGTGAATTGCTTAATGTGTCACGGTGTTTTTGACGCTGACTGTAGAAAACTTACCAGACTATTTAATTTTTACAAGCTTTTATTTAACTTGCAATGTATGTATGTTTGTTCGTTCGGGTGGAATCTTGCAAGTCCAATTTCACCCACTTCCAGTTGTCGGATTGACTTGATATTTGGTATACATTAGTATATTGGATGACAATGCAAGTACAGTCAACAAAAAGTACAGTCACCAAAAAAAGCTTGTATTCAAAACGAAATTTTTAACAAAAACTTATTATGTCAGAAGTTTGAAAACTTTGTCGAAGTGACTTCGACTACCGTGGCGAAGATTTTCAAAAGAGGTTTTCTTACGATGTTTTCCTTCACCGAAAGCTCAATTTCTTTCAGCGAAACCCATGACACTCGTAATTAAACAATTTGCATCATTTAACTCCCAACTTTTGTGGTGGCCTACATTACTTCGATCGAAAACTTCTAGATATTTTAGCAACCCACTCATCCACTATGTATTGTTCTAATAGGAAAAAAACCAGTTTATTCTGAATCAATGACCAAATAAATTAAAAACCAACAAACCTCTCCATGATAGATGAGTATCTGGAAGAACGTGTCCATAAGCAGTATACGATCAGGTTGTATGGACGACGTGTCCAACAACACCGGCTCCGGTGGGCCTCCGAAACTGTACGAGTACAGGATCGGCTGGATCATGATCAGAGACTGCGTTAGGTCTTCGCGCATTAACATGTGCCTGGGGAAAGACACTTTATAAAGTTTTGATAGTGATGATGCTTGATTTATAGATAGAGATGAAAATCGAACTTTAGGTGTAACCGCTGTTAAGTCTAAAATCTGTCATTAAAAAGTCTATTTATAATCAAGGCCTAAAAATAATGATACTCGAGTCAGTTTTATTATCACGTTTAGATTTGAATTAATCTATTAGTTCAGGTTTATGAGTTCTTGGGCAAATGAATAACTGGCTGGCTATAATTCAATGTCAACCATTGAATGATCAAAATCAGATTTACGTCTAAATTACTTTTATTCTTATTTAGAGTATGGTGTTCCAAGCATCGCGTAAGCGGTTGCCTATAGCAACCGCTTACCATCAGGCGGGCCATGCTTGGTTGCTACCTTCATCAATTTTCAGTTCACTACTGGACATAGGCCTCTCCCAGTGCCCGCCAATTCTTCTGGCCCAGGCCGGCCACTTTTTTGACGTCGTCAGTGCATCGATTGACATTGAATTTCTAATAGTGGTATAAAAAATGTGTACCTATAGAAGGTGGTTTCATCAGGCGAGTTATTGAAGACCTGCAGGAACTGCGAGCGCCGCAGGTGGTACATGAACTGCGGGTACAGGCTGAAGTTCTCCGACAGACGGAAGCTGTTCGAGTCATCTTTGCCGTACTCGCCGAATTTCTGACACTGTAACAAACAATATAAATAAATCATTTGATAGATTTCTAACAATCATCTGAGACGTTGGCGAGTTTTTATCCCGGGAACGCGGGAGACAGCTAGAAATATTATAATTTTAGGTAAACAATAAAGGACAAGGCTTTTCCGAAAGTGCCAGAAGATTTTATTGCCAGATATCGTTAAATCTGGTTATTTTGAACAAGTATTGTTATCACAAGAAATTTATAGTCATTCAGTGACTTGTTAAAGGGCTTCGAAAAAGTCGTCAGTTATGGTTAACATATTAACACAGGTTAACGCAAGTGGGCCTTAGTACCTATGTTAAATGATTACAAATTATTTCCATTATACGAGTTGAAATGGATCGTAACAAAGATCTGTACTAATATAATAAAGCGGAAGAGTTTTTTTGTTTAAACTGGCTAATCTCTGGAACTACCAGTCAGATTCGAAAAATTCTTTCACTAATAGGAAGCTACATTGTCCCCGGCTTTACAATATAAATGAACATACCAGTCTGATGAGCATCCTGTCGAGCCAGCGCAGCACGTCGGGCCCGTCCTCCAGCTCGGCGCGGTAGACCACCAGGCGCGCCATCACCACCGCCGCCGCCTCCTGGTCGAACCCGGCCGCGATGTGGTGCAGGCTCACCGCCGCGTCGCCCCAACTGACCTCACACACATTTCATTTAGACGTATTCTCTATTACTGGAACATTTTGCTTCAAAACATAAGAGAGGTAAGACGCCATCCATGAATCACGTCACTCATAAAGGGGGTCAACGAAATGTGTAAAGGGGTGGGAGGGGTCCTAAATTTCGTGAAGTCACATTTCAAAATCTAATATATCTAAGCATCAAAACGCGAAATTTGAACTGTTTATGGAAAAACTTCAAATATTTCAAACTCTATCTGTAATACTGTATTTTGAGTTTTATGCTCATTTTATTAAACAAGAATTTTAATGGCAATAAAAGCAATTTCGGAACCGTTGGTTCTCTCGAGGGGCGCGCGTCCTATTATAACAATTAATGTCATTGTTATTTTTTTAAACGCGAGACCAACGATTAATTTAATAATTTCTAGATGTAAAAAAATTGAGTGATTTCACACAAAGGCTCCATTCTCGGGGGAGTCACACAAAAGCCGTAAGAAGGACAGGGCGGTAAAAAAATCATGCAATTCGTGTGACGTAATTTATGGATGACCCCTAAAGACTTAAGACTTTACAATTTATTATTCATGATTATTATTGAACATTTATTATTGGTAATTTTTTTAATAAAAAAGTAAATAAATTAAATCGACATGTAAACTGTGCTTTATTTATTATTGTGAACAAACAACCTACTATGTCGTGCTCAGGCAGGTACTCGTCACTCAACGCTTCTCACACACACTCACACACACACACACACCCCCACACACATGATGCGGCGACCGTTTACTTTATTAGTTTGTAGTTTCTTTTATACATAGTATCCTACCCACCAATAAATGGCTTAATAAAAACCTTCTAACCCTTAACATCGCCAAATCAAAATTTCTTCCATTTTCGATTAAAAAATCTCTCCTTCCCAGTCTAGATTTTGCAATTAAAGCTCATTCCTGCCAATTTAATCCCACTTCTACAAGCGCTAGAGACTGCTGCTGTCTAGATATAGAAAGATGTACACAGGTTAGGTATTTGGGAGTGGAGCTCGATGAACTGTTGTCATGGATACCACATTTAACTCTACTCACTAGCAGAGCGCGAAAGTTGATTTGGACATTTAAAAACCTTCGATCAGTTGCAAATCCTAAACTGCTAAAGACAATTTATTTCGCTCTTTGTCAATCGATACTTAGCTACTGTATCTCCACGTGGGGAGGAGCTTGCAAAACAAATCTTATCATACTGGAAAGAGCGCAAAGGTCAGTTTTGAAAGTTATGACTCGTAAGCCCTTTTCTTATCCTACATACGACTTATATCAAGAATGTAAAATCATGACGGTACGCCAACTATATATTCATAGAATCATTATCCTACAGCACTCTAATATAATATTCGATCCTGACTTCTATAACACAACAAGAAGAAATGACAAAGTATGTAGAACACCTAAATTGCGCACCCGATTTGCACAGCGATATTACTGTTTTCTAGCGCCTTTCCTTTATAACAAATTAAATGAAATACTCAACTTTTACCCGTTACCCCGGACCCGCTGTAAATGGACTATTCGTGATTGGCTACTTACACAAAATTATAAAGCTACTGAAAGCCTACTAGAAGTTTTAACATAAAATTGAATTATTACCCCATATAAACGCACACGCACACACACACACACACACACACACACACATATACACACCCTCTCAAACACACACACGCACATACACATTTATCTAAAATCTGTTATTATATTATTTCCAAAAATTACAATGTTATTTTAAACTATGTATTACAGTGTAACTAAATTGTAAATTGTAAACAACATTTATTTACTAAATGTTATATTTTTAAAAACCCAGCACATTTTGTACTCACCTGGCGGAGGGGAGAGGCCTAATGCCTATGTCACAGGCTTACCTAGTATAGGCATTAGGTGCTCAACCGAGCAACTATAATTACTAGCTGGAATCCTTTTTATTGTTTTATATCTACATATGTCATATTAGCTGCACTTTTGTACACTTCTTTTGTTATGAATAAATATTATTATTATATTATTATTATATTATCAATAATTTTGTTAAATAATTTTAAGTTACAAAGTAGATATTCATTATTGGCAAATGTATTAGTAATATAAGTTTCTATTTTTTATTATTTTTTTTGTTAAATACTGTGTAATATCATGTTAAATAAATAAATAAGTTAAATGCAAAATTTATGTCGGTAACGCAGGTAACCGCAGATCTCGGTATCGTCTACTTAAATCTTTGACATAAAAAAAAACTATAATAAAATAACAAGTTAAAAGGACCAAAGAGAGGTCCCCATACAAGACACCTCGTCTCCTCTGATTGACCTTAACCAACGAAATCTAAATAGGAACAATCTAGAACAACATAACTTACTTCCTAGCAGCAGTAGTGACACGCACGCGCCGCTGTCCGCTCGAATGTTGATACTGCGTGATAATTTGTACGCAACCGCGCCCGCCTTGCGGTACTGTTGCCTGTTGGTTTACTACCTGCAGAGTAATGTGAGCTTTATATTCGTGGCTCAATAGTACAAATTACAACAAATTCAACTTGATGTACTGAAGCAGTACTCTAGCATTCTTGGAAAGAATTAATGAATGAATATTCTTTTCAACACACTCGCTCGTAAAGTGACATTTATAGCAAAATACAAGTCTGTTCATTTCCTCGCAAGTGTGTTGAAAAACGTGGTATGACACGCGTGTTTTGATTATTACACTCTCGGCTCCCTTATCGGCTCGCTTAATACCGCCTGGAGTGTTAATAACCAACTTTGCACACATAGATCATAATGTACTATTATTGTTTACACTGACATAGTACAAATAACAAAAGTATTGCACATTAAGAAAGTTATACAATATAGGCAGCCTTATCGTTTAAGCGATCTCTTCCAAGCAACCTTTGGGAACAGGAAATAATTCTAAAGGTGGCCGGTTGAGCAAGACTGTGGCATGAAATGAAATTACACATGTCAATATCACTTTTTTGACCTAAATTCATAGTTGTTTAAACACTTGGAATCTCCACTGTTGATGTTGCTCCATACCCCTTGTGTCTTGGTAACCTTTTTAGATCCTTAACTTCTAATTGTGTTTATTAAATCAAACATACCTCAAAGAATATAGCCATAGTAGTGCTGGGTGTGAAGGTACACATCTTCCATTGGCATGTGTTGCCCATGCCCACCTCCTGATCCGACACGCTGGGGCCCTTCACGTTCAGAGACACGCAAGAACCGATCGCTCCCGATACTATATAAAAAAAAAAACAAATTCATTAGGGTAATTAAAGGCGATGATAGCTCAGTGGTAGAGACGAAAGTCCCGGATTCGAATCCTATAATGACAGCTAGCTATGGTAAATACTGGCTGTTAATAAATACTTACTTTTGAGTTCCCGATTGCACTTGACCTCCAAAGTGCCATTGAATGCCATCTTGTAGTCTGACTTCTGGTCCTTGGCAAACACCCTCTGGAAAGTTTGCTTGAACAGCGATGAGTTGAAGGAATCTCCCATCACCATGTGTCCACTGAAAATATTTACATTTGAATAACTCTCAAATTAGATAACATGCAAAACTGACGCCAATTACAATGTAATGACTCATTAAAGTATCTCCATATTTGTTAATTGAATAGTAATAGAAAGAGACAGTTATAGAGATAATGAATAAACATATTTGACATCTCTGAGTAAGGTTGCTAGCTACCAACATTTAGAAACTAATCTTACCCAGTGGAATTACAACACTGCTTCATCTCCATCAAACCAGTCTGATCCAAAGCACATGAGTATATATCAATAGAGTGGCCATTTGTCGCCGCCCTTAGAGATAAAGCTTCGTAATGTTTAATAGCCTTCTTCATATACTTGGCATTATCCTTCTGAATGTCGTGGTGGGAACGGATTGGCTGTTTCAGCTCATCGTTGACAACCTGACCTGGCCCTTGGGAGCACGGTCCACCGAGGAACAGCATAACCCTAGCACCAGTGTTGGGATACGTGACCTCTAGTAATCCAACAGCCAATGAGAGAGCAACACCGCTGCTACGTAAAGGCCTCTTTCCGACACCCAGAGGCCATGGGTCACGACCGAGTTCTCCTAATAAATCTGTCAATGCCATGTCACATTGCTTAACAGGCTGTAAGAAACGGTGGGCAGGTGGCTGTGGTGCAGGAGCACCTTGACGTTGTTGTGGGTTTGGCGCATTTACACGGCCAATAGCCAGTTGCTCTTGAATCTGCTTGCCTGTCAAGTCCTTAGTGCCTTTGAATACGTAACATTTTGATATGCCTTCTGTGCCTGAAATATAAAGTTATGAAACTATAAATACAATCTAAGAAAACCATTTCAAGTTGGTCAATAACATGATTAGAGTATGAATGATAATAATTTCATATTTCGAAATATTACATGGTTATCTCTAATGGCTGATGCTTGCAACAATTTAATTATATTCAACATTAAATACAGATATAATTAAATTAAAGCATTTAATTTATAGATACCTAACCTTCAAAAATTACACACCAATAAGACAAATATCCTTAATAAACAGAATTATAAATACTTACCTAACTCATGTATCTGTACCATTCGTCCAAACGTAATGAGACCAACCAAAGCATTCTGTGGCATCAAACTCAATGAAGTCTGTAATGAATCCTTGAGTGCCCCAAGCTCTTCTTCATCCAAACAAGTGTCAACAACAAGTAAGAAGATCGGAGGCATAGTCTGAGCACGAGTAATTGTGTACTCTATTGTTGAGAAGTTAGGAATGAGTTCTGCAGGTTGATGCTGTTCTGATATGGCTGCATATTGGGGTGGGAACTGTAAAGGGAGATTTAAGTATGACTTTATACAAAAAAACGTATAGATATTTTCTTATTGGACAGGAAAGCTTTTGAATAACAAACAAATAGGAAACTTATTTAAAAAAAAAAAACATTCTAAATTTATCAATATCCTCTTCTACAACTGAATTCATAATATGTCAAATAAGATTTATAACAGAATCAGTAATTAATTGATAAAACATGTTTTTTATTATATGTATGTGTATATTGCATTTAATACCTTGTCTCGCAGTTAAAAATATAATAATGACATCAATTGTTATAATTGGATGCACGTCCCATGCGAGAACCAACGGGTTAATCTCAGTAGTTGCCAGCTTATGGCATTAATCGTAAAATGCAATTGAACTGATTAAATAGTCACATAAAAAATGTACCATTGTTTGACAATTATAGAAAGGGGCCATTATTTACTAGATAAATGGTCATGTAAATAATGGCACCAGTATATTAGTTAAATAGTTAGGGGGTTAGTATACAAATAGATGTGAGAAAATAAACAGAAAAATCAATAAGTCACTTACAGGATTCCTTTGAAAGCAGAAGTTGCACACCCATAATTTAGATCTGTAGTCAACCTGGCACATAGGATTGAGTATGGCTCTGCAAGTATTGCGTGTACACAACACTGGCTCATACTGTATTGGTGGTAAATCAGGACGCTCCTTTAGTGGTTGATAAAGGCAGGCCAGGGGTACCACAAGCCTCGTCGTCTCGATCCTGCTCGAAGGCCACACGTTCCACGTGAACCGTATGCCATCCCTATCCTCATTCTGCTGAATAAACTCCTCGTACGTGGCCATATTGCTGATCTATTGAAGAAACAACGAATAAACATCCATCTCCAAAACTGTTTCAACTTACCCCTAATAATTATGTTAGTTTGATATTGTACGTACCAAGTATGCATGCAGCGACTCGCCACAAGGCACGTTTGCAATATGTTAGTATCTCAGTATGTATTCATTCAGTAAATTAAATAATATTTCGATTTTACAACAAATTTCACCAGACGGGAAAGGCTGGCTGATTTGGCAATTGTCAAGTCAAACCATAAACTAAACAGCTGTCACACAGGCCACGTCATTTTGGAAAACGCGACAGATATTTTTAAAATTATTTATTTTATTTAATAAATGAAAATAATATCGAGCATTTAGTCATATATAATATTGTCCAATAAAATATATAATATTTTATTTAAAAGTAATATTCATAGTTTAGTTTATGGTTTTAGAACTTTATGTTGACAAAAAAGGAACTCTATGATAAATACCATTAACTATAGAAGTTAATTCATAAGCAATCTCAGCGTCTTTGTCTATGAAACAAACTTTATCACGTTCCATTTCATGTATTGTTGACGAACAAAACAAGATGAAGAATTATAAAATACCATGGTTTAATAATATGAATAAGCATAAGATATCAAAAATATATGAAAAAATGTTTTATGAGATATTATGCTGAGTTTTAAAATGGAAATAACAGCATTTTTTCGTAGTGAATCAAAAACTACATGTATACATAACCATAATGTTTTCTGAGTAGTAAGGGAACATACTTGAATGAAATATTTTTTTATTTTTAGGACATAGTAAAATAAATTTCAATTATGGACAATATTTGTAAAATAAATCGTATTTTATGTTAAAACAACAATCATTCTTTTATATTTAGTGAACACAATTTAATGACATGTCATTGCTTTGTTTCGGGAGCTGGAATTTTACGCCAAAAAGTGCGACTGCGCACTGGCCAAATTAGTAGTGTGAAAGAAAATGGCGATCAGCGAAAGGCGTCCGGAGTTAACGTGATGAAAAACATTGTTAAAAGCTCAATTACATAGTGTTATAGTTATTAATTGTGTCAGATGTAGATTAATTAAGTGTTAATGAATAGTGATTGTGTATAAAAATGGCTGCGAATATGTACAGAGTCGGCGGTAAGTAGCAATAATTGGTTATTTTTGTTGTAGCTTCGCCGGTTCACCGCCAGCCGACTAGCGGTGCTTTGCTTTGATTGTCGTACCTTCATTAATTGCTCACAATTAATTAGTTCAATAATGTTTCATCTCCCGATTTTGCCCGTTTTTCAAACTGCCGGGATGGTTTGTGTATTCCACTAGATACATAGCTGTGTTTGCAGAAAAGTTATATTTATTACCAAATTTCGTCAAATAGGACATTAGCATTTGCATCTAGGTATCATTGTATCGGCTTGCGAATCTGCGTGCGGGTGGTTAGGCACTTAGCGCCTTCAGTTACATAGTGAAAATTATAACTTTTTATGATTGTTTGATGAAGTTTTGACGGTTTCAACACGAGATTTTAGGTTATATTCGATGTTGTCAAAACATTTTGATGCGAGTTTTCGGTGTTTGATAATGGTAGTGTAGATGATGAGCCTCATGGGAAACCAGGATGTAGGACGTGATAATCGTGGAATTTGTAGTATTGTAAATTATGTTTGGGTATGATACCGCCGTTTCGGTCTTTTGTAGTTAGTAGTGTTGTCGCGGGGGACCCGGGCGCCTCATGTGCCGCGCTCCGCGGTCGTCGCGTTGAATGTTAATTAGCTCTTCCTTTTATATCACTTCCTATCATATAATGTAGTGCCATCAAAAAGATTACAGTGTCTTTGTTTGGATAATATTTATTTGTATTACCTATCAGATTATTTTAAAATTTCAGTTACATTATTATTAGCACTAAGTACACATACGAATTTACATAATAATGCATATGTAGTTTGTGGTTTAATCTAAAAAAAATTGCAACTGATAAATCTTATTTTATTGGGATTTATCATTTTTGCAGTGACCTCAAAAACCTGCATACATAATACCACTGACAAAGAATTACTTGACCTACATTCACCACCTTGAGTTCTTTTTTCTTTAACATTGAACTCTACTACTGCATATATCCTACAAAAACAATTCATGTTATTTGGCCATTGCAAAGACCTTTTGTATATCAAATCTCAAGATTATATTATCCTCAGACTCAATACATACTTTGTAATTACTTTTAAAGTGAAACTAAACATAGTTTCTTTCCATCAATTGCAATGACATCATAAACAAACAAATATTTTAAAATAAAGAAGGTTATATAACCAGGTGTACATTAGCAGATAAATCCATCAGCTTATACATTTTTACTCATTATTCATAAACATAAGATGTTAATGTTATCAAGACTGCAACTCCAATTTGATAAATTTGTTTACATACAAAACTTAAGCTACTTTTGTGAGATACTAAAGAAGTTAATAACCAGATTAAAATTATAAAACTTACAGAGCTGTCACTTGCACAATAGCATTTGAGTACACTATTAGTAAAACGGGAAGTGTTTAAAAAACAAAAAGAAGTCTGGGAGTAGTCTTATATTAATATAGCCGGCCGCACCGAGCGTGGTCCGGCAGTCGCAGCACGGTGCTCGTTGATAATGGTCGCTGTATGAGTGTAGGTGTGATCCCACAGTCTCCTCAAACCTTTTTATTTATGTTAAGCTTTGTTTCCCTGCAGTTTCACTTGCATTCCCGCTTCCAAGCAACACTGGTTGCTTGGAAGAAATTCAGTGCTGAGCACAGACAACAAACTCCTAATCTACAAGGTTGTTCTAAAGCCGATATGGACTTACGGCATTCAGCTCTGGGGATCGGCCTGCAACTCCAATATTGCAATTATACAAAGAGCACAAAATGGCATCTTACGTAACCTATCCAACGCCCCTTGGTTCCTAAGAAACTGCGAATTGCACCAAGAACTTAAATTTAACACAGTTAGCGATGAGATAAAACAATACGCTACTAGCTATAAGCAAAGACTTGCTACCCATCCAAATCCCCTAGCAGCGGAGTTACTGTTGATAAACCATCCAAAGAGACTTAAACGTAACCACATAGTCGAACTGGACTTAAATTGAAGGGAAGAAAGGTCGATGGACCGGTCTTCTCACAGCATACAGACGCCCAACACATCTGCTCAAAGTTCGGGGACTGATTGCAGATTAAAGTAAAAAAAAAAAAAAAAAAAAACTTGCATTCCCAGGATAAAAAGTAGGCAATAACATCTGGGGATAATGTAGCTTCCTATTAGTAGAAGGTTTCTTTTAATCCAACTGTTTAAACAAACAATCAAACAAAAAACTCAAAGTTCATGCTAATCTCAGTTACTACCATATCGTATTATAATTTGTTCACTAATAAGAAGCTACATTATTCAGAGTCTTTAGACTACTTTTATCATGGGAAAACGGGTGAAATCACAGGACATACATAGTCTCCAAATAGATTTATAGGTTGTTGTTTTTAGTAACAGTATGCACTATGATGCTCAAAATTAACTATACACTCCATTTATGTGTTAAGTAAGATTCTCACTTACAGTTATTTTTTTTGCATTTTCTTCCATACCAATTTTGTAGACTCTTCATGTATCTACCTAATACTGAATAAAAATACTAATTTAAAATAATATCTTAAGTAATTGTAGTACCCTTTTTAATATAAACCACCATGTAAATTTTAATGTTTATATGTATGTAATACATTTTTATCATCTAGTTATGTGTGGTACCTATGGGTTGAAAGGTGTATGGTGTATAATTTAATAAGATTTTTCCTCATTGTATTAATTTATTATAAATAGAAAGAAATTTTATTAAAATAACAAACATAGGTAGGGACATGATAAAATATAATAATAATATTATAAACACGAAAGTTTGTATGTATCGATGTTTGTTACTCTTTAATGAAATTTGTCAAGCTGATAGAATAGTGGATTAACACATTTTTATGCTGGGAAATCAATATCTCCCCCGGGAATTTGGGCACAACTAGTAAAACATAAATTAAAAAAAGAAACATTAATAACAAAAGTTTATTATTGAGTAAGTACCTATAACCTTCAGGTATGTGAAAGTAAGGTTCATTGACCTAATACTTTAGCCTAGCTAGGTAGTACTACTGAGAAACTAGTTATTTTTTAGATACATACATGAAATATTATGCTTAATGATGTATAATACTAATCTTTTCAATTATTACGTTCCTGTGATTATTTTCCTCTTTGTATAATAATAATAACTACTAGAATCAAGTGTGATGCAAGCAAACTCACAAATATTTTTAATTGAGCTTCCGTGTGACAACCAACCAACTATTATTAATTAACAAATATATCTTTACATAACATTAATTAATATCATTATCAATATACAAAAAATATAGATTTGTTATAACTACAAATGAAATGGCGTAATGAATACTAAAAAGCATCTATGTATGTATCTATGTCTAAAATCACTGAGTATTGTAGATAATGCCTTACTGTTTTCAGGCGTATAGCAATTTATTTTTATTAATTGATATACTTAGGTAATCATTTCGAATAAAAAACGTTATATGTTATTTATTGATAAGGAAATAACCATAGAGATAGATTAAAAATAGAGTAGGTTTACCGTGTGCACAGGTATGTGCGACGCTCCTTTAAAGTAAAACTGCGCGTCTTTAGTTCGAACGACAAAATTCATATAATGAAAGCAAATTGCTCGTTTTTATCGATACTTTTACCGAGAGCAAATGATAAGGAACTCATTTTTTTTCTGACAGTAAAGGTAATGTTGTTAACGCTATCACTCTATGAATATTCTTACTCTATGGGAACTAACATATTGTTTAGCATACATACCTATAATAATTCCATTGCTGTAAGTCTTATGCGCGAATCACAAAATTACGTACTATACCCATGCGCTTAAAATTGATGTAAAACGAAAGATAAGTCCGTTTAAAATTTAATAAAAATGGGATCATCCACCATTAACAACTATTGTCGGACCGGGATTTGGATAGACTCCCGCACGCAACTTATTTAGGCTAAATTAAATAAACAAGAGTAAAAAAAGCTTTGTCATAAACAAACAATCAAAAGAATGTACCCATTTGTAAGCTAAGCAGTAGTGCAGTTACTGATGATGTCTGCTGATGCATTCAGCTACAAATCTCCACGCTAACCTTCAGTTACATGTACGTAAGTGTACCAATCAACATCCACGTGTCCTCAACTAAATGGATCATTGACCTCACAACATGGAAACAATGTTGCGTCAAATATTTTTGTGTTCCTACTGTATTTTTTTGCAATAAACCGTGACAAGCGCTCAGCTTGGCACCGTGCTCGTGAAACTGGCATAAACCTATGTGCACTGCGGGTTGCGAACCATGATGAATTGAAAACAGACCGCAGTGTAAATCTGTCAGGGAAAAAATTGAACACACGTGGTGTTGGGTCATTACAAAAGGTACAGCAGCACAAAGGTAAATAAAATCCAGTGGCACTGGATTTTGTTTTGGTACCCAATTAGGGTCTAACCAAAAATGTTGCTGTCCCTGATGATTCATCTCATTTTCACCTTTATTTTCAGTCCAACGAGCCAATCGCCTTTCGCGTCAAGCCTCCATCAAAGCAGTGTTCTTAAGGTGTCCTCGCCAAGACGTGGACTCTTATACATAACATTAAGTTCATATCATAATTGATACAAAGGATTGGACTCGACATCTTGAAGCTCTGATGTACCTACGCCCAATTCGCGAACTGTAACTAATTCGTAACTTGCTGAAATGTCTTCCGAACGCATGAACTTAGTCCAAATTGAAAAAATGCAATGCAATTCCAACGTGGCATTGGCGAAAGCCGCGTACCTAGGTACTCCTTTGAACAATAAACTGGTCCTGTCAGTTTATAAATCTACTTTACCTGACCAATGTAAGGACTTAACAACAATAACACTAAAATAAACGATACCTACTTAACTTCTGTTTTTATGCTTAGCACGCAAAGCCCAGAATTGAACTGGTTTCCAAGTGCACTTCCTGGAACTCACCGGTAGGTGCGTGGCGACTGATTTACAATTTGAGAATGGTACTCTAGCGAATACGAATATCAAATTAATACCTATTCGTCGAATAAGAATAATAAAAAAAAATATTAAAAAAATATCTTTATTTTACCTTAATAAATAAAATCAACGACAGACTTGGGCTTGCTTTTGACCTTGCAACTGAACCTATGAGGAGTTATGACGAGGCCGAGGATGTAGCACGCTTACCCAGAAAAAGCCTATTCACTCTGGCCTTGAATACATCTAGGTTATAGGTGTCGGGAAAAAAACACAGACCCCGGAAGAGAGTTCCACTCCTTTGCTGTTCGTATAAGAAACGATGAAGCGAAGCGTTGTGTCCGGATACGCGGGATGTCGACAACGTATGGGTGGAAATTCTCCCGGCGTTTTGTATTTCGATGGAGAAACGGGGATGGAGTGGTTTTTTTTTTTATACCACTTAGGTGGCAAACAAGCATACGGCCCGCCTGATGGTAAGCAGTTACCGTAGCCTATGGACGCTTGCAACACCAGGGGTATCGCTCGCGCGTTTCCGACCCTAAAAGATTGAATAATACTGTAGCACATTCTCCAAAATATATCTTATAGAAGACCGACAAACACGAAACCTTACGCCGATGTTCAAGGCTCGTTAATTTCGCCTCAGTTAGCGAAACATCGCCTACTAGTCTCGTAGCACGACGGTCTATTGAGTCAAGGGCCTCCAGCTGGTATTTGGTAGATCCATCCCAGAGGTGACAGCAGTACTTGATGCACGAACGGACTTGTGCTTTGTATAGTTGCAATAACTGATCCGGCGTAAAGTACCGCTTCACCTTACAGAGGATGCCCAACTTTTTGCAGCGGTTTTAGCCTTTTATGCCAAGGAGTTCAAGTTGGTCGGAAATCGGTAAGGATATATCTTGAAAAGAAGAAGTGAGGTTGAAAGGACTCCTTTTAGCGGTGAATAGACACGCCTGTGTCTTGGAGGGATTAAACTTGACCTGATCCTGATTAGCTTAGACATTTTTTTCTCAAAGGAAGGTAAGCATTTGCAATTTTTTCGGCGTCAATCTGTTCTTGTCCTCTGATTGCACCTTGGCCGCCGTTGAAAATAGATAATAATTAGGTAGCTATTCACGCCATGGGGAATCCTCGATCACCACATAGAAACGACGACGTGTCAACGCATTGCATTACAATAAAAAAAAATATATGAATACTATACATGAATTTGAACTTATTCATTGCATCCCTAATCACGGCATTAGTTTTCGCTACCACAAAACGTATCACCGCCTAACATCGAAATATAAAACTAAAGAAATGTAACTCGAACTCAAAAATCATTCCACGCAAACTGAACCGCGGTGGGCGTTGCCGAAAAAGAGAGACGCACCGCGCTGACAGTTCGCCAGTATCATTGAGTCGATGCGTTCGTGTCGCGAGGGACTTAGAACTGTGATTATTATTGTGTTTTGCGTTGTTTACATTGTGCAAATATGCCGTCATGTGTTGTTAAGTGGTGTAGAAGCCATACAGATATGAAGAATGCTGGAATCACTTTTCATATGTGAGTAAATAAACATTTTGAAATCCTATACTTGTGACTCTGGAAAGTGTTATGCAACATGAACGCGTATTTATTTAACACGTTTTGATATTTCACTTAAACTGTGATGCACTACAAGTCCTATAATTATAAAGAGGATAGAACCTTTGTGGCATAGCGTGCCAGCCGCCATTTTAGTTTTTTTTTCAATGTTGCGGCGCACGGTGTTACTTATGTATATGGGTAGAGGACACTTATACAAACAAAAATACAAACAAAAAATGTTAACCAATATGGTGGCCTAAAGTGTCTCGTTTCTGAGATATTTGGAGGTAATATCCAAATAAATAGTTAATATAGTTAATATACTCATTAACCTAGATAAATACTATCCGAACCCAAATAATAGTATAATATGGTTGTAATTTGCTCGAATTTCAAATGATTTCGGTATTACGTTTGTATGGGCTATTCATAATCCGCCTGGGTCTAAGCTATTTTAATTGTGTTATAAAGTCATATAATAAAAATAAAAAGTAAACACATGAACAAGCTTACTTATTTTTCATAACACCATCCACGTATCTCCTGGGGGCCTACCACAAGCTCTTAAAACAAGGTTAAAATAACCTTATTCGTTTTTTGTCCCGTTTTGACGTCGGATGTCAAAGAAAAACAAAAGTCATATAAGGTTATAATAATATTGTTTTAAGAGCTTGTGGTTCGCCCTCTGATCTGACCTTAACGCGACCCATCACTCTATAATTCGTATGTAAAAACCATAAACTGATTAAAATACTTCTTAATTTTAGATCCTTACAATTATAACACATAAAGAAATATTTTAATCCAAAAAGAACATCACAAACTTTTAAATGAATATAATAGAGTGGTATAGTTAAATTACAACTAATTAATCCAACTTATATATGCATATGTATAGTGCAAATATACGATACTTTATAACTTATCCTCTTACAATCAATGCATAACATCGTCCACGCATCTCGGACTGCAGCAGGCGTGCGGACCAATTAGCATTAGGCTGTCCCGTCGAGAACCAATCATCGCGCTTGCCGGAATACAACGCGTTAGGCAAACGCGGTAAGCGCAGGTAATTGGCTTATTTGCATGTGTGTTCTTTCTTTCGAATACTAGAGATATTTTGTCAATGTAGTGAAGTGTGGAGCCGAATTTCGCGTTGATTTTGTTCACAATTATGCTTCCTTAGTTTTATATTTCGATGCCGCCTAACAAACCTCTACCCTCTACCTCTGCCACAGAATAACTATAGTACTAAAGCCTCAGCCGAGTGCAGTGGACAATCGGTTGATGAAGGGAGGATGTAAATTAGTTTATTATTACCGAATAATAAATAATACAGCGAATAAATTTAAACGATTTTAAACATCTGTATTAAAAGCTAACACTATAGATAGACCTACAAATTATTTCTGGATATATTCAACTTGTCGCTTCGTCCGCCCCGCACGCAACGAAACCCACTTGCGCTTTTCAATGTTATCCTCCGAAACGTGTTATTCGAAAGGGCGTAAAGTCCACGATTTCGGTTTTACAAACCGTTTTGTTTACACACAAAGCCACATTGCATCGATATAATGAAACAAGGCTCTAGTGACATCATTTACGATACTCGAAATACGTCGGTCGACGATCCGAGGATGCGTTTAACATTGGCTCTTTTTCTATTATTTATTTAAATAGCACTAAAACTAGTGTGTACGAACTCGTAAACTGCTTGAACGGATGTTCGGCGGAGATAAATGAAAATAGTAAGATGACTTACGATTGTGGTTACACTATGACTTGGGTTATAGACATGGTTAGTTTAACTTACGTTTAAATAAACATGATATAGATGTTTTACGTTTTACAAAATTTTCGTTGTTTTGTTACCTTTATCTGACCATCCGCTCTTCTAACTTATTTGGACTTCGGAACGAGTTAGGTAGGCTTGGAAATCTAGCATTGATGGTACAAGCTTTTTACGACTAAAAATTAATGAACACGAATAAAATATTTTTAGGGTCCCGTATCCAAAGCCTAAAAACGGAGCCCTATTACTGTCTGTCCGTCAATTCATATATGACATATACATAAATTAATGACCTAATTATTGGTCACGGGAACCTATAAGGAAAAAATACCTATAAGGAAAAGCCGAAACAAAAATACTTTTTTTTCATACCCCTTCCGTCCGGTGTTATTAGCTATCCATAAAAAGGAATACATTTTGACGTTTGTATAATTATACCTCGTACAAATAAATACCTAATATAACTAAACAAATACAGATTCATAATACAAATTTTGTAAAGTGTGTACGGAACTCTAATAGAGCGAGGCCTAACTCGCCCTTGGCCGATTTTTTGTAACAATTAAAACTTGAAAACGTTCTAGGCACGAATAAAATGAATATTCCACAAACTATGCGCTCGATTACAATGCGCCGCTGGCATTTTTGCTTGTATGAGCCTATTAGATTGTTATTTTATAACAAAACTTATTGATAAAAAATATACCTAATGTTATAAAATAACTAACTCGATGTAATGGCCTCCGTCTTTTCCCATTCCAAATTTTGTAACTTTAAAGACTACAAAATGTTTCTTACGGAATCTTAATAATAGGTACATTATGAGAAATGCGAAAGTATACATGTATGAAGGATAGTTACTCATTCACGTCGATATCTCTGTTTTTATTTAGATGACATTTGGCATAAGTACATATAAATCTCCTAGATCCATTTAGATTCCTATTCCAAGACCAAAACTGAATACAAATCATGAAAGTCCTTTCAGCCGGCAGGCATCATCCAAGCCTTCTTCAATCCACTGCTAGACAGGCTCTCCCAGAGCGCGCCACACTGGATGCCACCAGCACCCAGCCCAGTCCGGCCACGTTTTTGTGGTCACCTAAGCTTTTGAATGCAACTGTGTCAAACCAAGTATCAGTAATATTAATAAAAGTCGTTGTTGATTCTTTGAGCTGCATAATATTAATTACATAAGCAGGTTCAGTCTGAGTGATTGGAGTGTTTACCGTCACTTTGATTGGAAGAAGGAATGAAAAAACCAATTAAAGACTGCGTTAGTTAGCAAATCAACGAGTTCGGACCACGTGGTCCGATCGTTCAAGAGTCACGAAGTTTTATTTTATATCCAAATCTTCACCGAGAATCTGGGGGTCTAAAAAGGTCACTGGAGCAATATTGCCGAACAGAATTCCAATTATTATTTTTTGTATAATAGTTACTCATTAAATACCCACATGACTCTTGAAAAAGAAATTACGTTTCAATAGGTTCGGATTTCCTGCATTACTGTGAATTCGCGAAATCAATTCCATTAAGCAATATTGTTCCAATTTTCTTATCCAGCTTCATGTGATATTGTAGGAGGATTAAAATCCTAATTCATACGTTTGGTTTGTCCTTGTAAGGGTGACAAGGCTACAGAGATAACACCCTTTATCCAGTTAAAAATAAAGGTGTAGTTAAAAAGCTGCATTTCGGCGATAAATGCGTTAATGGTTTTCGGGCATCGAAGATGTCTCGTATTGGTTCCTAGATGTTATGGTAACCCTATGTGTGTAGGTACCTCAATTTTCGAGCAGTTCTAGCCATGTCAATAATTAATGTTTATAGTGCCAGTTGATGCCTTCTAGACACGATTACATACGCCAGCAAGGTTGTCAGTCGATCGAATACTACGAATGTAGGTCAAAATTATTACAGAATCTGGACTTTTCCTTTGGATGACACTAAATAAAACACCAATCTCTTAAGTTTGACCCTGAAATCAAAAAGGTAATTAACAACAAAAGAGTACACGAAAAAAATCACCACGTGAAATCTCACTAAGAGAATTCAATCATTATACGCCCTCGTGATGACGTGTCTAGTCTAAATTTACTATACACTTACTTATTGACACGTTCCAAAAATACACTTCTTGGCAAAACTGAACGGGCGTTAACATCGCTATCAGCCGCATAATGCCCCAACTTACACACATACATAACTAGCGCTAGGTGATATTATATAGACGTATCCGCAACACTCGCATTGGTCTGCTATGTAGGTACCTATCTACGTAGATGAACCACGTCGGCGTATACCTACTGCATACCTATTGATATAGGTATAGGTACCAGTGTTGTTCTTATAGGCAGCCAGGTCGCTGCGCGTCTACACTCTACATTTTACGATTTGTATTGAAACCACGCAGGGTTCGTTTTTATGAGTTCGATTAATTTCGCTGCGCTTTAATAAGGACTAATTTATTGATGCTTCAATGTTATGACAGTAACACAAAAGATCATACTGAATGCGACTCTCTGATTCGTGGCATAGAGATTGAATCAATTCCAAATATTCTCCAATTGCACATTTCTGTACGTAATAAATAACCTTATTCAGCATTGTTTAGTCTAACCTTGCCGTTAATATCAGGAATTGTAGGCATACTTAAATAGTAGGTACTTACTAATAGGCAGTTTACTATGTCACCGCATACATATGCCAACATTGCCAACCGCTGAAGACACGGAAGACCATCGTCTGAGACGACCCTGGATGGACGACCGCAAAATGAGGCGTCATCAAATAATGAGAATAAGGCAAGATTTTAATTCTTAAACTTTTTTAGTGGGCAGTTGTTAATCAGATAATGCTCAATAACCAGAAATGAAAACGTAATGCGCTCTTTTCCTAATACACGTGAATCAACGTCTCATCGTAAGTTAATTTTAGTTCACCTCGAGATCGCACCAGAATGGAAAGTTTCATATACGAAATATGATATCGACTAATGCTATTTTCGGCTATTAATAGACAAGTAACTAATCAGCAGAAAAAATATTTTTTATTTTTATTTTAGAAGAAATCCCACATTACATTGTTCTGCGTTCATAAGTCCTTGATTATTGCGGTGAAAGTATCTAATCCCAATTTGCATGACGAACACTGATTCTTACTGAGGATAGCAGACCTCCGTGGTTTTTTTGCGTGGTACCCTAATTATTTTTATGAAATAAAAGTAGCCTAAGTTACTCCTTATAACATCAGCTATCTGCCAGTGAGAGTCCCGTCAAAATTGGTACAGCATGTGGAAGATTAGCCAGAACAAACAGACAGACAAAAAAAAGTTTTTTGGTATAAGTACCGCATTTAGTAAAAAGCTGTTATTTTGACACAAACAAACACTTTTTATTTATTTGTATACATGTGCGGTGTGAGTTGCGTGTTAGTTTGACAATATTATTTCCTATCGGCTGAATAGCTTGAGTAAGTTGAATTGAACTAAAGCCAAGGATTTAGTCAGGGTCAATCATGCTATCGAATCGATTGATGTTTCGTTTCTGGGGAAATTATAGACTAAGTAATTTCTCGGGGTAATACTTGTACGTGTGGCACCAGGCAGCTATCTCTATTCACGTCTCTCTATGCTCAAAATATCTCTAACATAGAGTAGGAATCTCGCTATCCTTCCTTCTTTAATTTCCTCTTCTATACAAATTCCTTATATTTTAAAGGGTCAAGGTAAATATATGCCAAACTATCTTCATATGGGTATACCATTGAAAACTTTAAGACAAGTCTTAAAGTATAAAAACCGTTTCTAAAAAATCACTAATCTTTGTTAGTTTTGGAATATTTTCAAATCATGTATTAAAATTATTAAAATATACATGATATTTTTGTCCTTTTTATTATCATTAAGTATTTTCTTGCCCCTGCCTAACCCTACATACAAACATTTTAACGTGAAATACTAGGAAGAATCACGTATAAAATTGGTTCGATTACCAAACATACTCCATTAATTATCAGCATACTCTTCGATTCTTCACGGAGTCCGTGTCTTCATTTTGCTCCTTGCATAAATTTTAATGGTGTCGACTGGTTTTCCACCATTCCGCAAGAGTCGCGCTAAATTGAACATAATTAATGGAGATTGAGGAGCGTTTTGTAATTTCTTGATGATTACGGGGCCGGAATTTGCGAACAATTATCTTAATACATTCATCATATTATAAAGGTATGTAGGGCTGCCATCTGGAAAGCAGACATAAATTTGATAAGAACCTTACTGTTATTCTGAAACACGAAGTAATCTGAAGAAACACCTCAAAGAACAAAATTTCCGAACGTTCAACTATTTAATATTAAACCAGGACATACTCTAAACTATATAGGAATCTGGGCTGAGGTGATGCAGTCCAATGACCCGAATGACACCAACTTTTAGCTATACGTATAAGATTATGCAAAATTAAGCATTGTCACCATTCACCAGATAAATTGACCAAAACTAACGCTCTTAACACAAGCTCGCTTTTGAATAAAAGGTTCGAAGCGTGTCATTATGCGCGCGAGGCTATTTAGCTGCGTTGAGCGGTGTAACGGTATAAGGAGTCATTTATATTAGTTGTCCATGTGCTACAGACTTAGTTATATGTATCATGGTACAGTACAGTCCACGATGTAACCGTGTAGTCGGCCATCCGTTCCGCACCAACTACTCGACACCTCCAGTTGACAATTGTACAAAATATCTTTTTTTTTTTTTTATCATTCGGACATAAAAACATGTTCGCTGGTGACAAAATCATCACTATTAACCATTTAGACGGTTGGCTTTAAAACCATTAATACTCTTTACCATGATTCAGACGTCTTAAATCTAACCTCATTCAAGTAACTTGATACGTGTAAATCTCTCACAAACAATTTTGCAAACTCGCCAATTTTTCGAATTTTCCATACATAATTTGCATATTAAGTATCTAATTATTCGAAGACAGTTTAATAATAACGTGGCAAGTTTGAAGCTAGACAAACGCAAATTCAACGTTACAGACAGCGATATAAAATACGTAGCAGCACCCAGTGCCTGGAGCTTCCATATCTTTAACGAGATACGTGTCGTACATTGAATCTAACCAATAAACAATTTGTTTGTCTGCAGACTGCGTCTATTTCGAGACGTCGTCGACGTCTCCGTACCAAATCCGGCGGATAGAGGAACTGAACAAGACGCCGTCGGGCAACGTGGAAGCAAAAGTCATGTGCTTCTACAGGCGGCGAGACTTGCCCAACCCCCTAATACAGTTAGCTGATAAGCATCAAAGTGAGTATCTGTAACAATCTGCATGTTGATCATACATTACCAGCTGGGCCAATGCATTAGCTTGGTCATCCAAAGAGGAAATGCTACCAGCCTGCTGGGAACCTTGCCGATGATTGGCAGCCTCGAGGAAATTCTCTATACTAACTTAAATTGTATTTTGTATATTTTTTGTAAATATTAGATCAAAATAATAAAAAAATGCTATAACAGCTGACCTCTCCGATCAACTGAAACCTGTCAAACCCATTATGCGGTTACAAAACAGAAGAATTATAAAAACTAAAAACATACATTATATTTTCAATTTACATAAATTACTATTCAAAAGTTATCTAATGAATAGGAACTATAGGTACGATTTTTGTCCTCTCATGGGTCATGCGATCTTGTCATGGATTATGATAAGTATTATTGACTCTGCTATCAATAGTGTTTGCCCTAGTTTCAAGGCTTATATGGTTTGTCCAAAAACATAATATAGGTACCTAGTCGTTGTTATATTAACAGTTTTTTTTGTCAAAAAGAAGTAATTGTAATAGAAGTAATAACTTGGTTTGTGATATAATTATATCGACTAGGTAGCACGTCTACAAATGTGCCCTATATAATCTGTGTAGATTCGTTGTTTTTATATTATTCTATTAATTCCCAACAAGATGTTACCGTTGCGTGGGCAATATTCCTGTAATTCTATAGCTTTCCATTGTAATGGCGAAATTAATACACCTACGCAAAATTTAGCTTCTTGGATAACCATTTAATATCCTTGGACTAAGTTTATAATAAGACATTGTTTTGCTATTGATTTTCGTAACAGACCAGTCACGCACATCGAGTGGCGAAGACAGAACTTACCTACCTACTTGTATGTTAATAATATTCTGCAATCGCGCCTGCGTCACGTGGCCCATGTGGATAAACGCGTGTTTGATTCTTTTCTATAAATAGTGTATTATCCTATATACGAGAGCAGTACGAGTAGCTATTGGCAACCAGGATTAGCTCAGCGGGTGTCTGGACAGGAGCCTCCCATTTGTGTCAATGCTACCATACGCTACCATGTTTAATTTTAATATCATACTAGAAATTCAAGAGCATAAAATTATAATTTTATCGTTTATTCATTCAAATAACGAGCGAAATCCGCACGTTTTACGAACCATTCGCTTGGTGATTTGTACAAATGTAGACTACGATGTAGTGTTCTAGTTTGCAACCCAGACCGAGTGTCTTCACTTGATAGACGTCTCGTTTTATCTGTAGCACTTAAGGCTCCATATGTAGGGTCTGTATATTTACATGATATCATTTACACAATGTATACGAAGAGCCCACCCTGGGACTCTACAAAATCATCATGTTGTCTACACTGCTCGCTTATCTGCAAAATATTGATCATAGTGTAAAACAAGATACAGCATTGCGCTACAATCAATTAAAAACTCGAACAAAATTAAAAAAAATCTTGCAAGAAATTAAAATTCCAGTTGTACACAAAACCTGTTCACGTTACAAATATTGTCTTTGCATTTACCGAAATCCTCATAGAGATAATGATCGAGCTCGTAAACTCACGTGGAAATCGACCCACCGTCTCACCAAGCCGATAAAGGTGGAAAGCGAGGGATCACGCGATCGTGCGGTTGCTCCGATACAGCCTGTACGGCGGCAGGCCTTGGACAAACGTCTTTTATTTGTTAACTTTGAATATTACTTACTATGTATTCACCTGCCTCCATAATCTAAACTGCAGTACAAATTGGTACTGATTCTGTTGTAAATCGCACTACATTTTAAGCACATTAAATCTCTTTCTGTATCTTCTTGTCTCTCTTTTTTATCTTTATCTTTTCGTTTGTAAACATCAGAATCAGCAACATTCAGTACTCACATTGTGGCATCGTGGTAGTGCACATTGTTTTACGTCAAGACCATACCGACTTAGCGACAGTTTTTCAACTTGTAGCCTGGTAGTAGGTGGTATGCTGTTATAATAATAATCTCTTTATAATCAAGCTACTTAGGCCCATAGATTTATACATTACAAACTAACATAGATATTAAATTAAAACAATTTGTGTTAGTCTAGTATAAATGCTTGTATGTAAGTAAAATGCACTACCGATTTCCGAATATACAAACAATCGCAATACCGTGCGATCGCTGTGGTGCGATCGGTCGGTACTTGTCCGCGGAATACCAAATACAATGCATATACCAATACAAAATCAAAGGTCTTCTTCCATGACGAGGTGAAGAAGCCACATTGAAACTCGCACCATGAACTTCATGAAGTTGACGCCGCCGTGTAGGTACTAGATCCTTTGGCACACGTACTCCATAATTTCCTCCACCTTAGTGGTGTAGTGTAGGCGGGAGATATACATATATCGGAGTGCTTTGATTCCGGAGGAGCCGTGCCGCATCGGTTCTTGTTGCTTTTCTGACGGTGCGTCCGCCTTTGCAGAGTCAGGAAACCATCATCATCACCATCCACTACTTTTTCAGGCACGGGCTTCGTAGAAGGCGCTGCCGTATATAAGGGCAGTGTGTCAGCGGTCTATGGTTTCCTCATTATGTTTTTCGAACACCGAAAGCTCATGCTATAGGATTCGAACCCACGATCGACAGACCAATGCCCGGTTTGTATATACAAAAACGAATCGTTTTGCTTACCAATGGTAGGTTTTTTATTGCCAAACTGGGCATATAGATCAATTCGTAAGCTAATTTTACCTGTGATGATAGCTACTTCCATATGGGAGGGTCTGTTATGCAAATAGCATAGGTGGACCGCTTGACTGATGGTCTGTCCCTTCTGACAAAACATGACATTCATCTTCTTCGTTAATGATATACTTAAGATCTATATTTATTATCCCACCAAAAACATTTTCATGTAAAATGTTGCCAAGACGAGACCATATGTTTGACTCGCACTGTCAAAAAGTTATCAATCTCATATACAGCCAAGCTTATAACTCCACACGCCCTAACTCTACAAGCCCTAACTTCACAAACTCTACACCTTAGTCAAAATATGTGGCTTGGCCGATTCGCTACCGTCACATGGGCGTAAGGTGAAAAATGTAATTACTTTTCTGTTATACAATAGTTCTTGTAGTAGAGCTTGTAGAGTTAGGACGTGTAGAGTTATAAGCTTCCATTTCCTAGTTTAAGGGGTGAGGGGGTAAAAGTTCCAAGTTTTAGACTTTATGTTGTTTGTGTACTAATACTAGCTTACATAAAAAAATTCAGCTCTCTAGGACTTCAGGAAGTAAGTCTCCCTAAGAATTTTGATGATCATCAGTGAGTCGGTAACTAAATCGGGGTTTTTAGATATCAATAAAATCTAAAGTATAAGAGCTATGCAATTAAAACTTTATATGTTTAATAAGTCCACTATTCACATCATATGCCAAGAATTTTGATTATTTGGTATAATCCAAACCCAAGTTATGAGTGTTCAAAAAAACGAAGAAGTGCTTCGAGAAGAGGTAGGTAGTGCCCTTGCACTTCACTTAGCTGTCTTGGCGGGGGCACTGCCGTGCCCCCAGATACATAATGTATTTAAACATAATATCGAGCGTAAGCGTAATAATTCGCATAGGAACAAGATTAGATAAAGGTTATTATTAGTATATGTATATTTACATGTATATGAGTGGACGAGAATTACGACACCATGGAAATTTTCAGAAAATTGACCATATTACTTATAGTTTTTTTTTATACAACAACTTTCTTCATCCAATCCATATTCAATCTTAATTTCTCCTCTGTTTCAAGGGGTTTTAATTTCTTAGTACCTACGTGAAAAAGGTACTCTTGTAATATTTTCTCTATCCGTGTTACCTTTGTGATGACTCCCGATGCCATTGAATGCGTGAGTAATGAGGATTTCCTTATTTTTGGATACAATGATCACTAGTAATTTTAAAATTAATATTTATAAAAAAAACGAGTACACTATAATATCACCCGCCAGATTTGTAAG
Source organism: Polyploca ridens (assembly GCA_951394255.1). Lineage (NCBI taxonomy): Eukaryota > Metazoa > Arthropoda > Insecta > Lepidoptera > Drepanidae > Polyploca > Polyploca ridens. The sequence continues at coordinate 3,951,054 of OX596262.1, forward strand.
GCGCCGTTCCCAGGCAGTTGGTTAGTTGCACGCACCGATCGGGCGAGTTTAATCAATTCTAATTAAAGCCGAAACATTCATCTCATCGACTTTCATTAGGCGACCCTCTCTACCTGAATAGCGTTGTGTGCCTACAACTTCGCAGACTCGAGACCTACTCTATATGATTACGGGATTGTATGTGTTTGTGCATCGACTTTTGTGTTCGTTTTGTAACATGCATGTGTGTTGTTAGTTCGTGTTTGTATTTAAATTTCACGATCTGCATTGACGTCGTCGTTATCGACTTGAAATTCAGGTTTACGGATGTTCACATAACATTAGGGTTGTTTAACATTGGTCGATTTGATTTATGTTTTCTAGTTTACTTTATGGTGATTCTTTGTCTTTGCTATTTTAATTACTAGATTTACAGTCGCCTCCGTAGAGTATAAGCCTGAGTGAGCTGTCTGTCATCCTGATTTGGGAAGGGTTGATTGATAATATTCAAAAAGATTCCACGACGGATGAGCCCACAATCTCAGCATAAAATATGTATACATAAGTGAAATGCTTTGTATACCTCAATTAATTATACTGGGGAGTATATTTTATCCCTGATGCTAATTCAAACTGTGTTATTTGCAGCATAAGGTTCATATAAATTTTAAAGGCTTAGTTCGTCGAATATAGTAGTAAGGACAGGCTGGGAATTAATCAGAGGTGTCATAAAGGCATTGTTATGTAACCGTTCTCAGGAGCGCTTGGCGCTAGTGGAATCGCGCCCCCAGTTGCGTGGTAATGACCCAGGTGCCGGTGTGGTATGTAGCTGGAACACTGGCGATAACATTAACTAAGGATGTATGATTCTCACTGCTGTTTGGTCAAAATGCACGACGACAGCGTTTTTAATCCTTTTTAATAAGATTATAGATCAAATATGTGACTGACAGATTCTCGTTACGTACGACTGTGCCGCATCGCAATCCCTCCCAGTAAGATGCGCTATTTTGAGTAAAGCAATCACTTTAACTATACCTTTAATTATAATTCAACTAATGAGCTATCTGATTAGTATTCTATCTTGAAAATTACCAAGTCATCGCTTTTGCGTGATCAAATTTAAACTTGTTTATATAGCTTTAAACTGTCAGCTACTTACCACAGCGCACACGGTGGTCAGGGGCTGGCGGCTACGCGCGCGGTTGAGTTTTTAGACGATTACCAACGCCCGTGGCGTAGTATAAACAGGATCAGTAGGTCAACTCCGGGCCAACCACAATAATATTACCCTGGCTCTAGGATAGGGTTATGGAAGGACTATTATTGTACACAATATCGTCAACATTTATATTTGCTATAAAACTGCGAAGCTGATAAAGGGCTTTCGAGAACTAGTAAAATACGTATTCAGTATATTTATGTCAGTCAGTTTGGGTGTACAAATAGATGTCTAATAATTTAGTTCATACTTATTCAGTATTCACTTACCAAAATATAATCGGCACCGTACAAACGCGCATATTTATATAATCTGTCTTCAAAATATTCTTTCGAGATTCTTAATGGTACTACTGGTAATAGATATGATTTTTTGCCTGTACTGTTTTTGACATCTTAAACTAATTAGCTACATTATTTTTAAATCCTCAATTATTTTGGTACCTTACCTACTTAGTTTAAAGTTTATAAAAATAATTTGAATAGATAACGTTACTTGCTAGTGGAATGGCAATGATGGCTTCCGGTTGTTACTTAAGCGTTCACCATGAATGATATATTGGTATACCTTGTGCTTTGCAGCGTGAACAAGTAACGAACTAGAATCCACACCGACATTTTGTATCATGGAAGTCAAACAATCCGGGGACGTGGATCGCTCGTGCATTTACTTATCTACACATATAAATCCGCACATGGTAACAGCTATCGGTGGGTGGGTATGTAAAGAGCGAGTTTCGGGACAAAGATCGTGTTAATTCGGACCGCGTAGACCAAGGGGCGCGGGCGCGGGGCGGTCGGGGTTAGTAAACATAATCATGGCCTCCTCCTGCCTGTACAATTCAGTAGCTAAATGGGAATGAAGAGTTGGCTCACCCGCACCCCGTCTCACACCCCGCGCGTTCTGTCTGCCTCGACGCCCACACATCTTGTGACGTACATGTTGATATTTGCCGAAGATATGCTTATTTTTTAGATACGCAGGTAGGCACGAGGCAATTTTTATAATGTTAGTATTGTAAGTGTCATGATGACTCATGACGTTGGGTCTTGTGCACATTTTACGAGAGTTGTCAAGTTATTGATGTAATGACTGACCACCATCCAGGCGAGTGTCCCCCCCGCTCCTCATCTCAACACAATAAGTCTTTAAAGGCATAAGAGACATCCAACGTAATTATTTTTTTACGCAATAAAAATAGTCTGGTAGACATCAATACTTCGTGACTTGTATTCTAAACTCCTTAAATGGATGCCTACTCCCTCCCCGGGTGGCTAACCCCCTCGTATCGACCGTAGCGCCCTCATCTCGCAGGTATACGCAACACTTATCCCGGTTTTAATTGTCGCCACGCGCCGATGACCCGCGCTACCAACTTCGATACTAGACACCGTTAACTGAGCCTGCTCAGTCAATGCCAGGTGCCAACACACAAGTTACTCAAATATAATACGCACTGGCTCAATTATAAAATTCATATAACACAGATATATTTATAGTATCAGTTGATTATGATGATAATAAAATTAAACTTGAGTCCGCTTTAGAATTACAAATCGTAGGAACTCCTACAATATCTTTCGTTATTTTAGTAAAATTTACAATAATTACACATACAATACCGGTAAAAATTTACTGACGACGTGTATTTTTTAAGAATCTTGATAATGAATCACAACTTTCTATTACGCAATCGATTGTGTAACGGTTGCTTACACGAGTTCAGTCGATTATTGCAACATTGTTAAGACCGCTTGCTTACTTACCCCTAGCGGAGCAATAAGCCGCTAACAAACTGCTGTTTTCCATTTGTACATGTTGAAAATAGCAGTACCCAATTCCCTTTCCTTCTTACCATTACTTCAACCACTACCTGCTACCCCTCTAATGATGTGTGGTATAAGTGCATGTGTTGCATGACAAATCACAATCTAGCAAAAATTAAAATTATATTCGTATTGCATACAATTTGGAATGTTAACTTTAATTATGATATTAATATATTATATTATATCTGCTACTATATAGCTGGAGTAGCTGACGTTTAATGTGTGGAAGGTTTCTCCTGCTATAAGAATATTCATCATCATCCTAATATATTTAGGGAGCACTTATCGGGTGATAAAGTAATGAACTTCAGGACAGACTATCGCATAAGAATCATCGAGAACAGGAAATCTTTCTCCTTCCTTGTTTCAATAATTTAGCAAAAGAGTACTGAATGATCTCTATCTGTGCATATGTATTAGACAAGACTTTAATAGTCAAGAATACAAACGTGTTTTACTTGTGTTTCAAGAAATCATAATTCCTACTAATAATTATTATACTGTGTACCTATATTATTATGTGATATAGTAAATCTGTGTGCCTCTTTTTTATCACCACTACAAGTTTTCTGAACCGATCGCGATGAAATTGGTACGCAGATAGCCTATGGTATGGCAAGGGACATGGTCTTCTTTTTATACCGGGAACGCGGAAGACTTTTTTGGACAATTAATCAAAATTTGCTGTTTCTGAAACGTCCCGAGTCTGCTAGTAAACAAAATGATCAGGATATTAAAATACATTGGAAACTGATATTTGTTTGGATGCTTGTTCAATATTTTTGCACAGGTAAAATGCACAGCCTTACAGCAGTCTAGCGCTCAATGGCTGACGTAAAGTACGATTACGGGTTCGTTTGCCTTACATTTGCACCAATGCGTGATATTTCGCACTTTCTTTACACCATTAGGAGTTATGTAGACGTCTATTTTACTTTTTTTATCTAAGTAATTTGATGTGTGCATTCTTGCCACATTGCCACTTTATTAAATCTTGAGGAGATCAAAATGAAAATTGAAAATTAAACAATTTTGGATATTTGGCGTACAAGTGATGAAATTGAGTCGTCTTGTAAATGTAAACCTGTTTATTATCTTCCGTATTAATGTACGGAACGTGTTTTAGCTCGATGGTCTGGGCGAACAACGACGTGTGTTACATTTTCAACTGGCTTACTATGTCAGTAAGAGAAAGGGCTGGGGTGTCGTTAGCATGGTTCCCATGGGCATCCTAATGAACATCACAAACAGCTTCACGGTCTGTCGCGTCGCACCGTTGCGCGTGGTCCTGAAGGCGGTGACGTCACCATCGACGGCGTCTGTGGCTGCGCACGGGCACGTGGACTCGTGGAGGCCTCGGGCGCATCGAAAGTGAGACCGTGAGCGGGGTGCGCGGGGCAGACACGGGGTCGATGAACCTCGCGCATCCAACCGATCCGCACTTGTACAAGACCGTCGCATTGTTTCAACATCCCGTAGCTTACACTCCACTCTAGCGTCTCACTCATTGAAACCGGACTCACAATATTTGAGATTGTAGGATGCCATATTTGGAGCACCAACTTGACATTGAGATGTTAAAGCAAGCATTTATTTCTGTGTCCCCGTTTACGTACCTGACGTAACTGAAAAAAAAAAACTTTCGTTCGATATTGTTAATTGTTATAACATCGCAGCACGATGGTGTAATAAGAGCAGCGAAAATAATAACGAATTTGAATTTCGTTATAATATGTGTGTTTCTTGCAATTATCGGGCGGAAGCGAGCAGGTGAAGCGAGTATCCGTTTCGTCGCTCTGCTGGCTGGTTACGATCACACGTAGTGGTACGGTGACATCGTTACTGGATGGCGTATGTAATACAAAGTTTATTGAAAATTTATGCTTGCACGATATCTGCGAGTTATTATAATTAACTCATACAAGCTCATTATCGAATATTTGCGTTGCAAGTGATAGCAGCACAAAGATATTATCAATGTACATAACACACAACGTATCATAACACAACTTACGGTTGTTTGTTGATTACAAATAAGTTTTTCCGGACACAACGCGCGTAGAATTACAATAAAAGTCTTGTGTTTTACCACGTATGCATATGTATCTCCTATTTTAATTATTCCACTTATGTATAATTATATCGAACGCTGACCGTTCAAGTAGATATCGAGTATTAGAACAAGGTCGTATAGTTTGAGGTTGTTTTGAGGCTCTGCAGGTGCCACTCCATATACCTAGTGGATGTAGTGTGGAAGCCTTGTTCGGATTAAATTAATATAATTTTAACCTTTGAATAAATGATTCATTATGAATCTCCTATAAATGTAGTGTAGTAGGTAATGAGTAAATTTAACGAACTGGTTTGCATATACGACTTCATAATGCGAGATGTGATCAGCTCATTCTACTCGCTTTTACGATTCATAAGATCATGTTCGACAATCAAGTGGGTTTAAATAAACAAGCCTTTTCTAGTATTTACTGCATTCAATTAGGGAATGCCAAGTATATAAAGTAGTGTAAATAATTAGGTCGATATGTCTACACAAAGGGAAACTCCAGTCTAGACGCTCACATACAATACAAAAACATTTATCTGAAAGCAATTTTTTTTTTTTTTAACCGACTTCAAAAAAAAATTTTTTTTGTTTGTTACCTCATCACACCGTCATTTATTAACCAATTTGGAAAATTCTTTTTTTATTTGAAAGGGTACACTTCCCGTTTGGTCCCATTGTCATCAGATCAGGATTTGATTACTGCTTAATGTACTTTGAAGTCGGTTTAAGTTTTTTGTAAAACAGTCCAATTATAAAAAAATCTGAAATCTATTTTTTTTTCTTCCAAATTAACCCTTTTTTACATGTATTTTTTTTACATTTTATATTTTTTTTTATCTTTTAGGTTAGCAAGAGTTGGGCTACTGATGTATGGTTTTTATGCACTATGTCTTGTTTTTTTTTTGTTATTATTCGTAATCACTTTTTTTTGGAAAATAAAAAATAGCTTTGTAGAAGCTGTAGAACATCATCTCTCTACACGTTAGTCACCGCATTAGATCTGCTGGGAACTCTAAAATATAAATTGCATTATCAATATTGCTTTGGCTTCCTTCTTTACGCCCATCGGTATCTACGTAGACTTGACTGATTTGGAGGAAACCTATCGCTTTGTGATAGGTTTCCTCCAAATCTCAGTTTTCTCTGCCATCGAAATGTCAAATGTAACAATAATACTTATCTTCACTTCTTGACATGAGCCGGCCATAACAACTACAACTTTATGTCTAACTATGAGTACGTACTTTTCGGTAATTAAAGCACATACAAAACTAAAGGTTCCACGTAACGTAACTGTATCATATCGATATTTTTTTAATTTCGTAGTGTATATTGTTATCAAAAATTATCGCTGTGCGTATTTTAGTGTTAGCCGAGTTCACAAACTTAACCTGGTTATAATGGGGTCAAACGAAGACAATTCGTTTGCATTATCTTACTGTATTGTATTTTATCATTATATCTGCCACTACTGGTTGGCGGGAGTTGAACCGTTACGTCTCAGAAGTTAACGCGGTGATGAATATGTATTATCATTAGAACACTTTACCCGCCAAGTTCGCATACTTCTTTATAACTGTACACGTACTTATTCTAATTTGGAAAAATTTAGGTACACAATACAATTTCCAAATCTAGGGGGTTCACCAAGTTGTCGCCACAGATATTTAAAAAAGTCGGATATATTCTCGCTAACAAAAAACTGTGTCTCTCAAGTCGGCCATCACGCTGTACGTACAAGCCGGTACGCACACATTCACACATTAGTTGAGCGCGAGTAATCGACTCTGTGTAAACGGCGACAGAGTCTTAATTTCCCGCGGAATAGCCAACTAAGGTGTGCGTGAGAGGTGGCCGACTCCATAGACACAGTTTTTTGTTAGCAAGAATATGTCCTCCGTAGTCTGTGGTTGTCGCCCTTAAATTTCCGCGCCTTGTACACCGGATATTTCGTTTCAAACTTCTACCCCTTCCAATCCTAAGGATATAGGCACGATTCCCGGGGTTTTTACCCGACTGACCCGGAAGAAGGGTTATGTTTTATCTGCCGAACTTAAACTAATTCACTATAGTTAGCTTTCGGCGAATCGTGACCAAACGATGACGTGAAGAAAGCATACTCGAGATGTAGTAGTCTGTCTTTGTCGTGGTTATCCTATCTTGATATGGGAGGCTCCCATGTGTGGTAATGTATTTGAAGAAGATATATAACTGTTGATGATCCTCAACATTAATGTTGGTTTTCAAATCAGATTCATGAGTTTGAAGTACCTCGATTATATTATTGTAACTATCCCTGCTAATAGGCAGAAGTACCTAGATGATATTTTGAAATGTGTTAAATGTGAGATTACTCACCTGGGGCCCAAGTCTGCTGTTACAATTGTGTTCCAACGAACTATCAGTTGTGACAAAATTGTCACATTTTATAGTTTTGGTAGTCTACTAACACAATAGCGGCATAATGGCGCCATGATGCTTTCCGATGACTTTATACTGAAACTACAATCGTGCCACAATGATCTTTTAGTTGTCAGTTTTGACAGTTATTATACTAAAATTCTCATTCATTATGAGACCATTATGAATTAGTAGACTGCGCACATCGGCTCAATGATAATGGAATTGCAATAGCTTATCGTGTCAGTATGACATTTTAGCAGACTTGGCCCCCCAGATCATAGTGCATTTAAAGTACTCCCACCCTCTCAAACAACCCCGTTTTTAAAACTAGATCACAGACTGCAGGCTAATATCTCAACACCACTCATTGTTCCTTCACGGTAAGAATTGCAGGGTTCCAACTATCGCGCACCAAGTTGACCACCTAGAACCTCGTTATAGCGAGCCGGCATCGTGTCATTAGAGGGCGTGAATATTTAAACAGAGATGGCGGGTGCGGGCCGCGGTTTACTCCCATTCCCGCTTGGGTTATAGGACTGTTGGGATTACCTTCACATTGAATTAATTCTGTTTGCTGATGAAAAAGGCGCCCCCGAATTCCATTTCGGCAGAATGTAGAGTAGCAAGGGTACACTCACTGAATGGTAAATAGGGATTCGGATTCTCGTCTTACGTCGGCCCTGACTGCTACCCATGTTTATAACCGGTTATGTTAATTACTGGTCATGGATATCTTATACCATTTGTTCATTTTCGGTTCAACTTTTCTATTTACCTTTTTCTACCTAGGATGGAGCATTGCTTCACCTGTTGCCTTATTATTTTCTAAATTTGTCTCTTGAATTGACTTGCTATAGTTTAACACTCGTAACAGTTTACTCGTTGGATGTAACTGTTTGTTTGCTTGTAAACAAAAAAATACATAAACATTGATGATTCAACACCTCTTCTGAAGGCGCAAGTTTGAATAAAACTTCTCGGACATTACTCGTCACGCACCATCTAATATTTGCTCATACATGTAGTTGGCCTGGACTCTGGACCCCTCGCTTCATGCTTATTGTTATACATATATCAAATAAACAGATCTATTGGAATAGCAACACGGTATATTTCGATAGAAATTGTGTCACCCGTCTCCCATTGTTCACGGCGCTTTGCGTTACGCAATCAAGAGGGGTCATTCTGTCCGCGCCCAAAAGTCGCACCCGCGAAGTGGAGAACAGTCATATCCTATCGATTTGTTAAGATGGCGTGCGCGGGAGGCTGAGGGGGTGGGTACGTGAGGGTGACGCGGGGTGGTGAGGGTGGCAGCCGCAGCCTCCGCACGGCGCAGCGTGCAGCCTCGCTTGCACCTGCCCGTGCCGGTGCCGTAACCACCGCGACACACTAGCGACATCACACCGCACGCGAGTGCTACGCGTACACTGCCTACCACACAACACCACACCACGTGGCCAATATGACTGATTTTAAATTTAAATCACATATAAAAAAAGTTCTGAAAGAAAGAGCTTATTATAAAGTAGCCGATTATATTGAAGATAAAGATGTCTGGAAGTAGGTAGCTGCACTCTGCACAAGTGCACCTTGCTCATACTTATACAAAAGCCAGTAGGTCAATAATTGTGTTTTGTATTTTTAAGGTTATTATTTTTTATTTATTTTCTTGTTCTTTTTTCGTCTGTATCTATGCTTAGGTATATCTTTTTTATTTTTAATTATTTGGAAAAAAAAAAAAAAAAAAAAAAAAAAGCCAAACATAGTCAGATTGTCCAAAAAATATATAAAAAATGTAACCTTGCTGAGTTTCTTGCCGGATTCTTCTCAGTTGAAGGCCGAGTTCCGAACCGGTGGTAACTTCAGTAAATTTGACCTTCATAAGTGCCCTTCTGGGGCCTAAATTGAATAAATGGCTTTGACTTTGACTTTGACTTTGACAATGTCAGCTCGTATTTGATAGCATCTTCGACGATAACTCTTTGTCACATTCGTGACAGAGTTGTTTCGTTCGTTGAGTCGTGATGTTATTATTTGGGGCCCTATAATTTATCTTCAGTTTTCATCAACACTTTCAATTTCAAATGTATCTACCTATCCTTACTAATAATATAAACGCGAAAGTTTGTATATGTGTTGTATGTATGGATGTTTTTTACTCTTTCACGCAAAAACTACTGAACGGATTTGGATGAAATTCGGCACACAGGAAGAATATGTTCTGGATTAATACATCGGATACTTTTATCCCGGGAAAACATGCGATCCACGGGAAACCGCGCGGGACAGCTAGTATTCTATATAAGTGTACTACCTATCATCAAGACCATTTTAACTTTACTATTTTCTTAGTTCTTAGACCACGGAATCCTCATCACTATTATACGTTTCTAAAAGCAATATCTAAGTCGAAGCGTTCGCTTTTGAATTAATTATTTTAAATACCTATATTTAAATCTGAACTATTGGATATTATAACCGGTTACTGAAAAAGGCTACCCCTGAATTACAGCACGGATTTTTGTCACATCAAACGGTTCTGAACTGCAATGCAGTCGGCAATTAAGAGGACCTCGAACCATTGGATATTACAACCGGTTACTGAAAAAGGCTACCCCTGAATTACAGCAAGGATTTTTATCACATCAAACGGTTCTGAACTGCAATGCAGTCGGCAATTAAGAGGACCTCGATATTTTTTCTAGTTTCAAAAACAAACATCAAGCTAATTAAAATTCATTCGACTTGCACTTTGTGCAAAGCTCTTAACATTAAGGTAATTTTTATTTCGGAGGTTCTTGCAAATATATCTTACGTAAATAACTCTGGCGGTAAACAAACTTGTGAACTTGATTTAGATAATACAATCCCATGTATTTTCGGGTACATAAATAACAATCATGTGTGGTATAAAAAACAAAATGACACATCTTGTTATACTCGTACACTTGACCTGTTGAACCATCAAAGTCACGCACAATACAAAATGCATATTATCCGCTCATAAAAAAACCTTTACGTGGTACCTACTTAACAGACAATTTTGTTTCGTTATGTTATTGTGTTTATATGTTATTCAATTTCTACGTAATGGCTTACCGTATTAATTTAAAACTTAGTTACCCTGAAAAAGTATAAGATGTAAACTGCGGGGCGAAAGCTAATTATTGATAAGGACTTAATAAAGACCTTAATTTCAAGGAGCTTAGCCATGTTTGAATATGTTTTCTGGCTCGGTGCTTTCATACTCGCGCGGCTGACCTATTTACAGGCAACAAAATTTATTTGGAATTAAAAAAATATAACGTACGCAGTGTACGCTAACCTTAACCCAGGATCTCAGAGTGGCACCCTCCGCGACCGCGTCCCGGTCTCCGGTGGCCGCCACCGCCCCGATGCTCATGCCGTCAAGGTCGCAGTCGCCGACTAGACCCACTCCTGCCTTGCCACACTGTCACACTTTTTAACGATACCCATTTTAATTGCCCATTGTTTTAAAGACAAGTATTTCTGGGATAATTCAAGTCTTCGATGCTTTTTTGTTTTCTTTTTTTACGAGAATCGAGAAGTCTAGGTTTCACGTACTACAGTAGATTTAGTTCTTAAAGAATTGAAAAATTTGATTTGAAATGCTTTGTGACGAGCACTTCCTTCCTATACGTTTTATCTCATCATAATACTAGTTTAGTCTAATGAATGACTATGAACCTATTTTTTTTTTATAAACAGGAATGACAATTATAACGTATTTAACATTAGTAGTCAAACTAATTAATGTGTTCATCTGAATCTCTGATTATAGTTTTAGCTAGCCTAGAAGGAATATCATTTGCAAATTCATAACTGGTTTAATGGACCGGTGATATGACACCGCATTAAAATTATTAACATACGTTATTTCCCACATATCGCTATGTGAGTGATGGGACCAAATCTGGAGAAACCTTGAGATTGTGTATCTTTTGGATTCAGGTAATGACTATTACCAACATAAGATAAAACTTTTTTTGACAAAACATAAATTTATTTAAAAAAATATATAATGAGTATATTTTATAAAGATCCTATGGATTTTAGATCATTAAATACGTCGTCTGTCATGTGTCTGATAAATATCATTGTTGACACTCAACCTATCGTTTCTAGACGACGTTGTTGTTTCACCCGAGGCTCGGGGTAAACATGGGGTGATGTTATAAACTTCCGGGGTTTGTCCCCTTTATTTCGCATCATGAATTTGTAAGCTCCAGTTCTTTCGTGAGCTAATATCCTGACCCCTGTGTCTGTGCACACAGCATCATTAAAGTACCAAACTTTAGTGTTTCATGAGGTGGGATTCGAGTATAAATTCGTAGGATTTAATCACCGTAAATTTATTATCCTTATTCAATGTATAATTGTAAGATCCAAGTACGTAGAGTCCACTTGTCATAGATTGATAGCGCCATTAACGCAAGGAAAACCGTACACAGTTTTATAATATTTATAATGAACCGCCGCCATTTCAATGATAAATCAACATTAGTAATTAAAAAAACGTGTTCGTAGAATGTATTCTGTATATCTACTACTGAAATATGTATGTTACTACTTGCAGAGCATATTGAATGATAAACCCGAGTGGAATATTATTTAATTTACCTATATTCGGGTAAACATGTAAATGTTTGAAAGACGACCATATTGTTTCATGTTTGCTGACATATTTTTGTGTTACAGTGGCCCAGTCAGAAGACTCACCGGTCGCGATGAAACTCAAGAAAATATGCCTTAAAACGCCGGTTGGCGAGGAACAGGCGGCACAAGCAGTCCTCGACCCTGCGCTAGGTGAGACAAAGCTTCAATTTCTTTAACACCTTCACACAACTGCACATGATTATTATAAACACGATTTACCTTTATTCTAATGTAATTTTGTGATTTCGTTACTTTATTTCAACTGGTACTACGACAATAACCTTTCTTTATATTTAATGTTGGAAATTAAACATTATTAATCAAATGTCTTGCCTTATGTTCTTCTTCATAACAGCAGGCATCATCTGGTTAAAATCATTCGCTGTGCGTTCATTATTATGTACTCATTTATTAAGGATCGTCCTAGTAACCATTAGATGGAAGTATATAAATACAATAGTTTTGTCGACCTTCTTCGGAAAGCGGCCTAAGGTTCCTATCCTATACATGCATATATATGTATGCATAGGCTTCTAATTTCTTCGTAAAAAATCCTCGAGAAAGTAACCTCAAATCAGAAATACCACGTGGAAGCCTATCTATTTCATTTGCTGCTAATTAGTTCATTCGTGGTCTAATTATTATTCACTCGTATCCCTGCTTGTCTTAATGACATAAAATAGTTCCATATTTTGTCGAGGCCATCGTGTCGCCGTCCCGTTGATTGAGTTGTGCTTTTATTTCCCATCACGCCACGCATCGAGGCTATGATGTCATAGATTTAATTGCGGTGACCACTTCATTACATACCTTTAAAAGCGACATTTATTTCAGTCTTCCATCAGAATAACTCCGCCATTCGGCCGATCGATTTGTGGAGTTTACGGCGTCGTTATCTTTTTATGCAATGCTTTAATTCCCTTTTTATTCAATGTCAAGATTCAGTATAACGGGTCGTGGTGTCGAGTCTTCTCGGTTACTATTCCTTTATTACCGTATTGTATGTTTTGGGTATACTTCAGTGCGGCCGACCAGAGTTCAGTATGCGTGACGGGTTACATCACATTTCTCTTTATGTACCGGCTGCGTATGTGGGCATGCGATATATATAGTTAGAAGGGTAGACATTCGTGCACAGGTCGTTAATGGTACAACGTGGATCTGTTGTGTGGTACGCGGGTGGAATAACCTATAATTAGATGCGCGTACACCAATCCTCAGGCGTGGAACTCGTAGATGTCTCGTTTACTCTATATCCGTTAAATTATCTCTTAAAAATTTGCGCTATCAATTGAATTAGTATATTAGTTAATTATCAATTTCGAAAAATGTTATCACGATGTGAGTCAGATACAATATATGCTGAAGTTTCGATAGTTTGGGATAAGACTCTGCTTAATTGTCTGAAAAAGCAATTAAGTTCTATATTATTTTATCTGGACTCATTAAACATTAAAGTTAATTAAACGTTGACCTTGTAATACTGAAAATATTTTTGTCGTCATCATGATGAATTTAGCTTTTCCATTCATTCCTACAAGTCTGTCCTACAACTGTGTTTACACTCGTCGAGCAAGCTTACATTTCCTTTCTCGGTCCTTCCTTTGCGATTTACTGACATGTGAGGTGCTTTGAGCTTTTTGTTTTAGTTGTATTTCAATTAATACTTGATGAAACTTCTCTGAGGACGAAATGGTCAGACAGCCAGCAGTAATTGTTATAATTATTGTTTCTTCATTCATATATGTGTTGAAAATCATAATAATTCTGTTAACATAAAATCTTTGCTCGCTGGACTGAATACTTTAATTGCCTATTTATTCTTTACGACAGAGCAATGTGCAAGCGCAGGTGGTATCGTATCGTCGTAATAGTATCTATAGTCTCGTAGAGATCTCCTCTAAAAGAACTTATAGCATTTAGGTTGATACTTATATTGACCTAGCCGATATACAAATAGTATCCGTACAATGTGGAGGTTAAGGGGGTTGGGGTCTCGCGTATCTGGTGACGGGATAAGTGACGACTATCCGTCAATGTGTTGCATAGGCGAGCATATGTGAGGAGGTGGTATTTGGTGTGTGAGGTGTATTGAACAATAGGAGGTCGTCGTCGCTGCAGATTCGGCGGCAGCGGTACGTGGGCCCGGCGGGCGCGGACGTTGGCGGTAGCGTTGTTTCTCCGGCGTGCGTGGCACTGCAGTTCTCCTCAACGGCCGGTAATTTGATTGGGCCCGAGCTGTCACCTATGCGCCGCAGTCGCCCGGCCGTCGCTCGCCGGCTATCGATTAGAGCCCCCGTCCCCTGCCCCCGCGCCACCCGCGAACCGGATCTCGTCACGCCGCCATTGTATACCCGCGACGCTTAAACGCATTCGTTTCTCCCGATGCGAAAACGACGCATTCCTTCCGCGCGCCCTCCCGCCCCGCACCGACCGTCCCCGCGGCACAACGCGCGGCGCCACACAGGACCGACCGACCCTCTCATTACACTCTTACCACATTACCACTCAGCCACTCTGGGCCCGACACGACGATCACCACATACAAAACAACACAATTGACAATCGCTATGATATCATCCGTATCATCGAACACATAATAAAACTTGACATTATGCTCATCCATAACAAAATGTATGCCAGTTTAAACAACCGACAAGATTTCTGTCGGCTTACGACATGGAGATTCAAAAGTTTTGTAACGTCACTACTGAAGACAATTTATGGCAATTTGCTAGAAGGTTTCATATTGGATGTTTTTCTAAAGGTAAAAGCTGATAATTTCAAAAAAATTACAAACAGCTTAAGCATTCCCCCGTAATATTATAGTAGCAGCGTTTGACTTTTTTCGTGTAACTTATGTGCCCATACTACCACGAGCTCATAGCACTTGTGCACGTCGACGTAGCTACATTATTGTGCAATTAGACTTTTAGGTTCATTTGCACGGACATTCTAAGTTGATCCCATTTGCATACAAATCGGCTGTGCATATGATTACTGTTAAGAAATTCGCTAATCATTTCTTATGGCTATCTACTTTTTGGTTTTGTTGTATGTTGTCTCTTAATCTTATAACAAGCCATTGAATTTCTTTTTATAAGTTTTTATACTAAGATGATTTAAATGTATGACCATTTGCTCGTCCTTTCATTGTCCATATTTATCATGGTTCGTTACGATGCTTCATCATCTAAGCCTGATTCTATTCCCTTATCAGTTCCGTTTTGTGGAAAACTATTATTTTAACTGATGAACGATCAACGACACGTGCATGTTTATTTTAATTATCTTAGATGAGTCACTTGAATCAAAATCATCTATCAGTGTAATATTTTTTTTTAAGATAGACATTACCTACATTACATGTAACAGTGACTGTAGACTCACTTGTCCCAAAGAGCACAGCAACAGACGCCCTATCTATCCTTGAACACGTGTGTCCGATCCCTAACCGAATTGCCGTTGTCCCAACAAGAGGTATTACTTCCCTTTTTTTGTTCGAAGTAAAGGTATTCTTATAGTATATAGAGATTGTGGTTGTATAAGCTTGAGACATTTTGTCTTTACATGAGTATGATGTTAGTTGGAGTCTAGAAAGTCTCTAAAGGTCTAAAGACTAGCTTAGGATTGCCAAAATTTGTTTTGAGTCTACTTTGTAATGATACTAATGATCTATGACTCAAGGTACCTACAGGTAACTTCGCGTTTATTAAGAAGAAGATAATTCAAGCAAGAACAATAGCTGTGCTTACATTACAAAGACAACCGCAGCAAGGGTCAACGCAGTTATTAATGATACGGTTTTGATCGCAATAAAATTAATTGATTTTCGTGTTGCGGTGCCTTGCCATCTCTCATCGATGTTTCTCGCCGAGGCTATTTTGCTTCCATTTTCCAGGAACAGTAACATGCACTCACGTTAAATGGTTGGAAACGGCTTTGTCCTCCCATACTCTTTCATTTTTGTGCCCTTTCTCCTAAATTGTTGCTCCTTATACGTATTCTTTTAGAAAGATGTTTATTTCTTTAGTTATTTGAAACTCTCCTTTCACGTGCTGCGGACATGAGAATAGAAATAAAAATGTTGCGTAGTTCATTAGCCTAGTGAGATGTTTGCTAAAAAAAATATGATTCTATTGCGTAAATTGAAATTTGCTTTATTAATCAATCCCGCCAAAAAGAGGGATGCATGCAATTACGATTCTACGATTTTTTTATTATCTAGAATTTTAGAAAACATTCCACGACAGTTGTTACTTGAAACTTGTATTGTTGGCCGTAAGACCAGCTGGGTTATCTCGAACTTTGAATGAATTTCATCCAATCAATGGTCTTCGTCGTACCGCGTCATTGGATGAAATCAGTAATGATGTTTGTTACTATTACCACCGCGGTAGAGCCCCAGCAGGGGGCCAAGTCTGCTAAAATGTCATACTGACACGATACTATTGCAATTCCATTATGATTGAGCCGATGTGCGCAGTCTACTAATTCATAATGGTCTCATAATTAATGAAAATAAATTTAATACAAAAACTGTCAAAACTGACAAATAAAAGATGGTTGTGGCACGATTTTAGTTTCAGTTGAAAATCATCGGAAAGCTATTATGGCGCCATTATGACGCCATTGTGTTAGTAGACTACCAGATCTTTAAAATGTGTCAATTTCGACACCACTGATAGTTCATTAGAACACAATTGTAATAACAGACTTGGACCCCAGGTCAAAATATGCCCTTTTCTCTGACCCGGTATGTGTGAACGGACCCTTACTCGTATAATTAAAAAGTACAGGATACGTTTTATAATTATTTATTTTCTATTTTTTTGTACTCAAAATTAACGCACTTGTAGAGTGCAGATCTGCATCATCGTGTGGGTTTTTTACGCACTCACGCGCGTAGTTGCGTTTTGTGGATTCACGGCGGCTCTGACTCATTTCATTCAAAGCCGTTCGCTGTGGTCCAAAATCGCGGACGGCTACTAATATATTTTAATACTGTGCTAATAAACAAAATGCTTTTCGATGTTTTTACAAGCTTTTATTTAACTTGCAATGTATGTATGTATGTGTGTTCTTTCGGGTGGAATCTTGCAAGTCGAATTTCTCCTACTTCCAGTCATCGGATTGACTTGATATTTTGTGTACATTAGTATATTGGAAGACAATGCAAGTACAGTCACCAAAAAAAGCTTGTATTAAAAATTAAATTTTTAACAAAAACTTATTATCATAATTTTTGAGTACTTATTCTCTTCGTGAAATTTTTCAGCTACTTCCGATTCTGTATCCCATGCAACTATTTCTTAAAATATATCCTAATAAATGTTTTAATAATTCATTAAAGACCTGCCTACGTGGTCTGTCCGTTCCGTACGTTAATAATGTTCGCAATATACTTGGCTATTTTAATTTTAATGAAGAAGCAATACGATATCGTATTTTCACATAAACTGGAAATACCTAATGCTCGGCACCTTCCTTATTATATTTTATATAAGGAATATAATGTCAAAAAATTCCTGCTATACCTCCTACTTCAAGGAGAAATAATAATTATTTTTATTTTATTTTCTTGCATACCTTTTGTTAGTTGAATGTTTGATTATTTTTATTGTAACTCCGTTATTTATAACAAATTACAATATTCATAATAATAAAACTATTTCAAATAATTTAACAGATCAATCATTTTTTTAATATCCATGTAAACAGTTTTTATCAAAATAAAATGAGATGGTGGCTTGTTCGAGATTTTTTTGCTATTACCTAATTTTTGGCCGTCCATTCCCTCCTGAAAAATTCATCTGTATATTTTTTTATATATGATTTTATATATATTTTATCACTCGGGTTTGGTTCAGTCGATTATTTTGGTTCTGTCGTTTGTTTTGGGTCCGTGGATTGTTTTGGTTCTGTCGATTGTTTTGGGTCTGTCTATTGTTTTGGTTCTGTCGATTGTTTTGGGTCTGTCTATTGTTTTGGTTCTGTCGATTGTTTTGGGCCTGTCTATTGTTTTGGTTCTGTCGATTGTTTTGGTTCTGTCGATTGTTTTGGTCCTGTCGATTGTTTTAGTTCTATCGTTTGTTTTGGTTCTATCGATTGTTCTGTATACATGTGTTTTTATAATAACCATTTTACAAAGTTACACAGCTGTATGTATACCTGCCAAGTACCGAGCAATTAATTATGCAGCATATTGAATTTGTAATGATCTATCCTAATTATAATAAAGCGCAAGAGATTTTTTGTTTGTTTAAAGCGTCGCCAGTCGGATTCGAAACATTCTTTCACTAATAGGAAGCTACATTATCCCCGAGTATTATAATCTACTTTTTATCCCGGGAATACGAGTGAATTCGCGGGGGTCGCTAGTATTTGCTAAATGTACTGTTTAAACTCTATTGTTTTGATACCTACTAATTTTAATATAAAACTTTTATAGCCAGAAATTTACCTACTCTAGTCTTTCATCGGCGTGTCCTATCGAGATAGAGTGACAGAATGATAAGTAAAGGTCAATTGTTTTAATGCACATTAAAATCGTTTAGTATAGGTACCTACGTAATAAAAGGAATTTTATTTCATATATAGGTGGTTTTGTTACTCTGTGCTGGAAATTAATTTCAGCTTTATTTGTTCTGTAATGCTTATACCTATATTGTTGCTTTGATAACAAAGGCAAGAGTCTATCATCGAGATAATTAATTTGTTAAAAGCCTAGTTCGAAGTTACCCGCGTTTATGAATAGCCATGTGGCCTTTTATGTACATCACCTAGACAGGGGCCCAAGACTAATTACACATATGTAATAATGTCTGTTGTTTCGAAGCGAAACGTCATTGACCCCTGTGAAGAGAGCAGAGGCGTCGCGGTTTCGCCACTAGGTACCTCCAACGGTCGCGCGCATGCCTGATTCTAAGGTCGCGCCCGCCACCGTTGCTTTCCGATGGAAATCATTTCAATTAAAATGGCACTCGCCAATTTTTTATATCGGAGTCGCTATTCCACGGTGTCGGGCTTTGAGGTCGGGTCGGGTTCTCGTTGATTCGGATAGAATGGAGACAGTAGGACCGCATCTTACCGGCCGCCGCTGTTGTCACTGCGGTGTTTCGCGGGCGGGCAGATTTATTTGGACGTACCCCCTTCGGGGGGGCGCGGGGTCGGGTGCGCCACCCACCGCGCCACCTCCACACATTTGACTGGATCAATAAGTAAGCAAAGGATGCCCGAGCAGAAAAACCATACACCCGACCACCCCAAGGGGGCACACGTAACCGACACCCCCCCACTAGCGGGGGGGAGGACTCCACAGATTGCCATTTTCTCTTTGCCTACGCTTTAATTAGTTGCGTAGTGACGCGTGTGGATCCATAATCCCATGTTATTAAATTTTGGATCATGTCCTGTCCACTCGACGTGCCACCGTGGACCTTGTAGTACTGAATATTCTTGCGTGATTCAAAAAGTTTATACAACCTGCTTTAGACTCAAACGGCTGTAATAAAATGCTCGTAAACGAAAGCATCAAAAAGATAATAATCTCTGATGTTTACATCCTGAAGTTTATAAGCTTTGCGGGATTAAAGTAGTATCAATCAAACAATATGATGAGCAATAACTTAAAAGTGCATCCCCATGGTGCCGGGTCTTGGTCTACTATATTTAACTCAAAGTGCCACCATGGTAGCAAGATTAGATAAAGTAACTGAGATTATACATGGTATACACTGAGCTCCATAAAATACATAGCAATAACAAAAGCTTCGTTCTTTGTGTGCTTTCCTTGCTTATCCATATTCATATTGTCGAGTTCATGAGCTTGTTGCTCGTGGTCAACCTTTTGTCAAACTGTCAGTATGTCGAAACAATTGATACAAAAAAAATTCAATGCCCAAGTGAGCAACTTAAACCATACAAATATATAAAGCTAGTATACGTCACGACAATACTGGCCACTGCCACCTCTTAACCGATATCCAAGAGCCATCAATATTCAACGAGAAAGACAAAAGTTTTATGGAAGTTCCACGTCAAACTATTCTCTTGAGGATGTCATAAAAACTTGGATAAAAAGTGTAAGCGATGGCTTGGCAATATAGTTCACACTTGGAGTCTGTTGATCTCATAGCTTAAAAAAGGGAACTCAAAGTAACATTGCTCTATATTCATAAATTATATGTTCTTGCGGGAATACTCGAATTTAACTTCAAGATGGCATGGAAAAGTGAACATTACACTAAATAATAAACACTATGGCTGCAAGTTCATTTGAGTCAGTTAAAAATGTCACTGTTAGCCCCTGCCTCTGATGAGTATGACTATCATAACTGTTTTGTATTCATACAGGCCTCTCGTGTCGTCGGTCGTCATTCCGCATTCCATTTACTTCTAGGAATGTTATGTATAACAAAATGCATAAGTTGCCACTGTACCTTTTTACTTATTTAGAGAACAGCTGCATTTTGTAACAACTTTTTTCAGCTATTCAGTGAATATTTTCTTGTGCACTATTCGAATATGATTCCTGTAGATAATAAACCCCTTATAATCGAAACAGCCCTCTAAGAGGCTCTTAATTGGAATCTCTAGATTGCCTTCTAATTTCAGCCAATCAGAGTGCAAATTGCTCGGCGGCGGTAAAAAGTGGTTCGGTGTTAAAGCTGTGATTTTTACGGGCGTTTCACATCGGTCGTCTCGAGATCACTTGGAGTACGCCCGGGCTCCTTTCCTCGCGATGGCAATCGAAATAATTATCATAAAGTAAATCCCCCGCAATTCGGCGGCCGCCCCCGGCCCGGGGCGTCCTCGCGGTAAATGGCGGGCCCTCGACGAGCCTCAGATACGATAGTGATGCCTATCGGAAACTGGCTGTGTCGTATCGATGAATTGCTTCACCATTATTTTTCTTAATTTAGGTAGAGGCATTCTTATTTAGTCTTTTGGGTTTATGTCATCATTTTCTGCTTCTGTTGTACATTCCTCTTCGAGTGTTAGATCTTCCCCGATTTCCTCTATACTTAGATGTTTTTCTGATGTTGACATTTTCTAGTTTTTAATAACATTATTGATGATCTCGTTCAATGTCTCTATGAATCTTCTTGGTTCTTCTTCAAATTCAATTCAAAATTCAAATTCAAAAATCATTTATTCAAATAGACCTTCGCATGCACTTATGAAAAGTCTGACTAATACCGATTCGGAAGGTTGAATTTGCTGAGAAGGGCCGGCAATAAACTCAGCAATTACTCTTTTCAAAACAAGCTTAGATTCATTACATAATATTTACATTCTAATCGCACTGACAACAATTGCGTGCCCGGCGCGGCGGCAAAATTACAAAGTATTCCAATAATTGATTGATTTTTTTTAGAAAAGTTGACCTACTAATTGGAGTACAACGTGATTCAAAGTAATAAAAGACTTACCATATTACTAATTCAATTTACATTATATGTCGATCCTTAGTTTACCAGCTATCGATGGAATAAAATGTTGCTAACGAAACACTATCGCATAGCTCTTGTCTGGGGAGAGCCACAATCGCGTTTCAGTTTTTGCCTCACACCGCTCCTTATCTCTGTATTGCCGATGAAATTAAACTCGCCCGCTTGTTTTAACGTCTTTCCCTTCTTGTGCCCCCTTCGTCCTTTACCTTATTAATACCAATAATGGACAAGCTGTGTATCAATTCGGAATACAGATTATATCCAAGCTTATTTCTAAACAAAACAGCCCCATTTTCGGACATGCCAATAAGTAACATTTTTCAAATATGACATCTGTCGAATAATTTACACCCTATTTAGCCCCGATACTATAAACCGAACACAGCTCGTATTATTATTCGTGTGTGATTAGTGAGGTGTCTGCGTGAGACTGCGTGTGGTAATAATAAGTAGCCGGTACAAAACCACCCCTGAGTTGCCCGGCCCGGCTACCCACCCCGTCCCACTCTGCAGTACCCGCCACTTCTAAACTCATCTTAAGTTAAAACAGTTGAAAACCCCTGATATTAATTAGGCGTAAAAACATGTAGATATTTATGTATATTGGGAATATTTTACTTTGGTTCTGGTAAATGTTTTTTTTTGTATGGGCTCGGATCGGAGCCAGCGGTGTCTTGGCGCGTGACGCGTCCCAGGACGAAACGACTTCGCCCTACAGGGGTCGTGCTTTTGTCAACCCGCGGGGACGCTTGTCCCGCATATTTGCCGATACCAACAACACCATGCTTTACTTTGTTGTGGTAATAGTGTAAAAATACATTTGTATCTTGTAAATACTCATCATTTGAAGATGACCCAAGGGTTCCCTTTTATCTGTACAATTCTAGGAATGGGTAAGGTATGGTGTATAGATCACCAGATAGTGCTTTATTTATTTTAAAGGTCAATCGCAATTAAAGATCGTAAATCAACCAGGTACTCTCATTCTTAAAAAAAATCAATAAAAATGTCGTTTTTATCTTTACATAAGTACCTGGACAGGTGTAAAGGTGTAAACGTATTCGTTTAAAGAAAATTCGTTTCACTTATCAAGGCCTTTGAGATGCTCAAACGCAAGTCGTTTATTGTTCAAGTAATAATAAATACGGCTGGTTTTGCGGTACATTTATTTAATATGAATAAAGTGGAATGGCGGAGTCGGCGGACATGTTGTGTGATACGTGTACGACGCGTGTCGTAATGGCGGTCGGTACATCGGCGCATAAAAATCATAAGTTGACGTGGGCACGTTTCGCAACGCACCTGCCGATGCCGCGGCGAGCGCGCGGCTGCTGCGCCTGTATCCTGCACCCGTCCTGGCCGCAATCATATCACCACTTATTTTATTTACAATTCGTTTATACACAAATGAGTCGTATAAACTTTACTACCTATAAAACTCTCGTAACCTTCCAATTCATATTCCACGAGCGAGACCCATAATCGATCTCATTGGTTTGTATTGTTGGATGGAATAGCGTCCCTTCACGCGGTTACGAACCAAGTGCCGCGCAAGGCAACCATGTTTCCGCTCTTACGCAAATCGTACCCAGCGCGCCGCTCGACCGCTCTCCACTCTTCTATGGGACACGGGTGATTCATCGCCAATGTACATATCTTGATTAATAAATAACTATAAAGTTAATTGCAATTGCAGTTATGCTCGTACTACTATTCTAGGTCATAGCATTTTCATATCCTTTTTCCAGTCTCCCAAATCGTATGAGTGTATTCTTTTGAATGTCTTTTAGAAATATTTAAATTGCATCTTCCAGTAGCTAGTTAAGAAAACAAGACCAGAATGTAGAGAAATAAAAGTTTCTGCCACAAGAATGGGCATGTCGCTGCCGGGACAAATAAAATATGCAGAAGCGAAACGTCTGCCGTTGGTGACATTACAGGTGTACCTTCTGATATCAAAGTCGTTTCTATAGCAATCGCTGCGAGTTGTTCTGATTTGCACAACTCACATGTAAGGATATCAATAACATAGAATAAATGCGCCCAACATTTTTAGTATCTTTACCTAATATCTTACAACAATCTTATAGGGCACTTTGTTGGGCAACAATAATTATAAAAATGTTTGTTCAGCCTTAACAGATAATTTGCATTACGCACAAAAGATGAAAATACATAATATGAACAGATGGTATAGTGTAAAACTTACACGTTAGGTATTGTGTAGGTTATAAAAAAATGGGATTTGTTATACACACAGCTACACATCAAGCTATATACTGTATAAGCTGACCTCTCATTGTACGGAAATCCCATACAATGCGAGATCAGCTTATACTGGAAAAAGTAGCCGTGTGTACAATATATCTAACCGGTTATTATTGTTTAAATTATTCTTAATTATGATGATTATTCTTCTTATTTTAAGAGTGGTAGAGCATAGCGTTTATTCGCTCAAAGAGCAGCTCGACTGGAGTAGTACACACGGCAACACATCAAGCTATACATTTCCAGTATAAGCTGATCTCACATTGTATAGGATTTCCCTACAATGAGAGGTCAGCTTATATTGGAAATGTATAGCTTGATCTGTAGCCGTGCGTACCTCCACCTTACAGAATGCCGCAGGAGGCCAAATAACTTTATGTTGTGTTCCTGCGCGTGAGTAAGGTCGCCAGAGCTCACTGGGGAAGGGGAAGGATCGGTAACACCTGAGTGCCTCGTGTGTTGCAAGCGTCCATATGGCTACGGTGACCGCTTACCATCAGGCGGGCGTAATGCTTTTTACAAGCTTTTATTTAACTTGCAATGTATGTATGTATGTTTGTTCGGGTGGAATCTTGCAGGTCGAATTTCACCCACTTCCAGTGGTCGGATTGATTTGATATTTTTGGTATAGGACATTAGTATATTGGATGACAATGCAAGTATAGTCAACAAAAAGTACAGTCACTCAAAAAAAGCTTGTATACATTTTTTTATTTTTAACAAAGATCTTATTTATCAACTTCGTTCATAGTATAAAAATAAATACTATTGATTGACACAAAAAGTGGAATTCTAAATTCTAATCAAACAAACAAAACACAACAAAGTGATACAATGCCACCTAACCGACCAAGAACAATACTAGACTCTCAAAGCAGATCAAATATTTCCAGCCGCTATGGAGGAGGAATCTACCGAGCTGCCGGGCACCGACGGGCTGGCGCCGAAGCAGCGGCACCAGGCGAAGCACCGCGAGCTATTCCTGTCCCGGCACGTGGAGACGCTGCCGGCGACGCACATCCGCGGCAAGTGCACCGTCACGTTACTCAACGAGACAGAGTCGCTGCTCAGCTATCTCAATAAGGATGTGAGTATGTACCAGTCTACCAGCGGTCTGCAGCGTGCAGAGGATTTTGTACACCTGCATGATGTCAGCAAAAATAGATAGATTTTTTGATGTTGTTGAGCTGGCCAATAATTCGTTTCCTTTCAACAAAGTCATGGATCATGTAAAATCATCGAGTCGTGGAAAGTTGGATCATTGCGTGTCATAGGAGTTAGTTAGATATGCGTTACATTCGGAGTTTTGGTTAACCGACTTCAAAAAAAAGGATGAGGTTCTCAATTCGTCTGTTTTCTTTCTCCGATAGTAGAGATTTTTTTTTCATGATACAATTTCATAGCAGAAACACAGAAAACAGATTATGGCGTCACGATTGATTAGAACGATACATATGCTCGGAATTTCTCTACGTGACAGGGTGCGAAATGAGGACATTCCTAGGAGAACGAAAACGACGGACATAGCTCGTAGAGTTAGTCAGCTGAAGTGGCAATGGGCGGGCCACATCGCTCGAAGAGTCAATAACCGCTGAAGAAGAAAGGTTCTCGAGTGGCGACCACGTACTGGAAAGCGCCGAGCGGGATGACCTCCCACCAGGTGAACCGACGACCTGGGCGCCGCTGGATGCAAGCGGCCCAGAACCGTTCGAAGTGGAAATCAATGAGGGAGGCGTATGTTCAGCAGTGGACATCCAAGGGGTGATATGATGATGATGGATGATGATTGATTAGCACACAGAACCAACGTTCATATATTGTATGGGAACTATGAATGTCGGAAGATAGTTGCGACGCGTGGATTCAGCCCACATAGTTTTTATTTAGGGTTCCGAACCAAAAAAGTCCGTCTGTCAAAGTGGTATATTCAGCAACCACTGATGCTATAGATTTGAAATTTACTTACCCAAAAACAAAGCAAAAGAAAATTAAAAAAAATGTCCGCAAATGGAGGCCAAAATTGGCGACCGGATTTTAAAGTAGGGTTACAAGTTAAATTGGGGGATCATTTTCTTTTATGTTGCGTAGTTTTTGACATATAATAAAAAAATACCATCATAACATTCGCATCATTACATTAACAATCATAAATTGCTTATTTACCCAATCATTGTGCTTTTTTTTTCATAACTTATCGGTACCAATTTGGTCCGCTAACACACTGTTGATCCAATGAGACTTTACGACAAGAAACATAAACTATTGTGTTTGCCTAAGTCATCAAACAAGCAGCTGTTAAAGCCAACTGAAGCTTATTCCTACTATTGAAGGTGTTACAAGTAGTACCCAACTGATAAGGCGCGTCGTGAATCTTCGTTCGCACAGAAAATAAAGTATGGCCCCGAAGATTAACGAAAGGATCACACCTTCAGATTGCTAAAGAGTAATTTTGTTCCAAAAAGTTAGGGCAGATTTACAGCAAAATTTAATAATTTAACTATAGTATCTAGAAAGAAATACCAAAAGATTATTATTAGGCACAGTTTTTGCCAACTCTTATCAAATTCCTGTGACCCCCGTCCACTCGGTTCGCAAACTATTGTGCTAGTAGAATTAATTACGATTCTAATTGATTAATATTAAGTAGGTTTTGGTACACGCGTTATGTACCTACCCATCGCTCGCAATTAATATTAATTTAGTACAGCTTATCTTAGCTAATGGAGTGCTTCCCGCCATATGTCGGAGAATTGCGAGCTCGGACATTAAGCCAGTGGTTGTCCACCAATCCGCAATAGGCATAAGGGATGACCCATTTAATATGTCACACATAATGTTAATTTCGTGACGTCAACAAACTAAACCAATATACAGGCACCCACTTGGTAGACAAAGAATCCTGAAGAGGTAACTTTCCCCAAATTAGATGTAAGGCTTTGTGCACACTGGGAGGGCAACAGGTAACATAAGTAAATAAAAATATAATACAACTAATATCATAAATGCGAAAGTATACGTGTTCATTGTATCTACTTAGGTCCTTAAAGGTTGAACGGATTTTTATGAAATTAAACGGTCCTGTATTTCAGGCCCCATTGTAACACAGAATATGTGTTTTTATCTCGAAAAGGCGAGTGAAACCGCGGGTAAAGCTAATTTATTATTAATAAAATATAATAATAATAACATAACTTACAACGAGACAATTAGAGTTAATTGCATAGGTCTGTAAACGAGTCTGTATTTACAAGGTTAGGTCGACTAACAATCTCTATTAGCAAACGTCACTCCCTAATCTGATGTCACTTCCTGTTTCCTACAAGCACCTCGCAAGTTGTTATAACAATTAATCGTAACAATAGGTGATGGACAAGAAATTGAATTTTTTTTCTGTGTATAAGATAGGCCAGTGACCGCATTGTCACCATGGTAAATGAGGGTGGAGGTGGTAAGCACACATACCCTAAAAGAAACTGGCTCTCAAGTGCAGCTGTAACACCTAACCTTTATAATCTTGTATTGAAAAAATATTTTGTGTATTAATTAAATTAAAAAGTACTTAACAGATAGTACCTACTACCTCAGTATTCGGATATTGTGACTAAAATCTATTTAGTACGTCTTTTATATTATAAAAAAATATTAAACAAGTATTTTTTCTTTTGAAAATTAAACAAAAAAAATACGAAGATATCGTGCGTTGAAATTCCGCGAAAATGACGTCACGAGCCCCCACTCCCAAACTTTGACTCGCTTTATCTTTGTGATTTTTTTATGATTTGGTAGAGCAAAAAATACGTGTCCAATATTTTTTGATAATCTTACTGACGGACTAATTATAATTATTATATTTTACCTAGGAATCATCCCTATTAATATTGTTAAGTATTAATTGATTTATGTTACTTTAAGAGCAAAACCATCGTTTCTTAAGAGACTTGTATTCTTTGGAAAATAATGCAAATGTTGTCGCTAATTAACTAGCATAATAGCTCTAACTTTGGTGCAGAATTATGCAATCATCATTAAATCTATGACCCATTCAAAAGAATAATCATGATGCAAGATTTATTTTATTAACTACAACATTATTTTAATGCCCTACCTACATGCACCATGTTCGTGAGAAAAAAGTAACAACGTTCTCAAGTTTTATAGCTGTATTGTTATATTGAGTGTATTGTGAAATATCCAATTGAAAATGTCCTTTTTCTTTTGTTTCAGGACGCATTTTTTTATTGTTTAGTATTTGATCCTTCACAAAAGACTTTATTAGCAGATAAGGGAGAAATCAGAGTTGGAAGTAGATATCAGACTGAAGTAACTAATTTATTAAAAGAAGGTATGTATTAACAGTATATTATATTTATTAGTTAAAAGCTCTTCATCCACCATATAGGATCATACCACGATAAACTGTCACATGTACAAATGGCTTAGCAATCAGTCGAGGACACAAATATGTATACACTTAGTGAAATTAAACAACGACTTTCTCTTAAACTAATGATTGAAATTATGATGAAAACTGATGATGTATACCGTGCGAGAAAATCGCTTTTGAATATCAAAAAGTGTATACATATCTATGTCCTCGCCTGTACATAGAGTTTGATTACAACCTCCAAAATTTACATAAGATCTGCTTTCAGTTGTGGTACGGTCAAATATAAGGTTACCACATCAATATCAATTTGATATCCATAGATTCAAAAAAAATTTATGTGAACTTTGTCTGTTGATCACCAATTAACAATATGATTGTAATGCACTGATTGGGTGGGAACTGACTCCTGAAACACAGCTCACGCTAGTTCAGGAATCAGGGCTATTTAGAGTTGTACCCATTGTTATATACTTAAATAAATATTACTTATTATTACTTATAAATACACAATCCACGATACAGAATTTTTTTGTTGTGCCATCCACGGCACTGGATGGTCCATGTCATCGGTCGACCGCAGTGTGGTACCACCTTAAGATTGATAATTCTATTGTTGAAAAATCATCTGACGGAAGGCATCAGAGACTAATTTATCGAAGTAGTTGCACCTGGTTTACAGATTGATCTAGATTACGCGATTTGTTTACAAATCGACCTACTCAACTAATAAATCCGGCAGTGGGTGCTGTACACTTGCAATTTCTATTCAAATCAATCCGCGTATGTTTACACTTTAAAATATGTTAAATTGTTGTTACTTTTGCGTAAAACCTATTGACCGATATAAGAATATACATATAGTTTCAATCTGAAGCATTCTCCGGGTATGTGTATTTTTTGTTTTTAAAACTTGTTAAATGCTTTATCTATCACATATGATAGTAAAAGCGAATGTATTATAATTTGGTATAATTATATAATGTTAAAGCTAAATAAAGCCTATATTGGCCCTGATTTTGTTGTTCACAACTAAACTAATTTTAATGTCACTATGTCTCTTTCTAACAAAGAACATAAGAAAAGGATGTAAGAAATTTAGTCCTGTCAAATTAGTCCAATGCTTGTTTTCAATATAAATTCAGTCGCCATCTATCGCGGTCACGCCTAAATACACGCAAAATAAGACGGCAAAGATTAATTTGATAATTTAAAATATGTTCTATCCTTTTTCAATCATGTTCGTAAGAAAGAGTTGAGATGTGACTAAAATTAGTTTAGTGCGATTTACAACAGAATCGGCACCATTGTCCTGTAGTGAACATCTGAAAAGATTAACATAGTAGACAATGTTAATTTCAAAAGAAAGTGCCTAATAGAAACTAAAGTAATGCCTTATTTATCAAAATAGTATAATCATTGTAGCAGGACCATGTCCGAAGAAGAATATTGGAATGTAGCATGACTTTTTTATGATAAATTGGTATTTTTGTAGTAAAACTAGGGTACAGTACAGTACAGGACACGCCACGAAAGATGAGACTTGACGAGTTTCAGTAGTGAGGGGCCTGCGGAGGTACCGTACCGCACCTCCCGCGCTCTTTCCGCGCCGCCCCGTTGACGCCCGGTGCCTTCCCGCCTCAGACCTCATACCGCTAAAGAGACATCAGACGTCAACCACGTGGTGTCAAGTCTCATCTTTAGTGGCACGTATTTATGATGAGATAAAAAAATTAAGGTTGAATTTGAGTTTTGAAGAGAGGTAGAGCGTAGCGTTTATTCGCACCTCGACTAGAGAAGAACCTTACAGAATACTGCAGCCAAATAACTTTGTTGTGTTTCTGCGTGTCAGTAAGGTCGCCAGAGCTCATTGGGGAGTGGGGAAGGGTCGGTAACGCGTGAGTGATGCCTCTTGTTTTGCAAGCGTCCATATGGCTACGGTAACCGTTTACCGTTAGGCGGGCCGTATCCTTGTTTAGCGACTTCGTAGACTAGAAAAAAATGCGTAGATTTATCTCTCGATAAGAAGAGATCATTTTCGAAGACATATGCTACAGAGAACTAAACTTACACAAATTACACTCATTCGTTATTTATATTTTTTTTTTTTTTACTGATATAAACAGTAAAAAAGAAAAGTGTTTGACCGCAATCTCACCATGTTAAGTGATGATGCGGCCGAAGTTGGTAATCACACAAAGCCTAGAAGGAACTGGCTCTCAAGTGCAGCTATCCGAACACACCGAAAGGTGCTTGTCGACAGATTTTCAACTTGAGGGTGGTAGCCAGCCAGGCGGGTACTACAAAGTACCCTACCACCGTGTTATGGTTTCCTCACGATGTTTTCCTTCAGCGAAAGCTCAAGCTCATTGTAGGATTCGAACCCGGGACCTTCATCTCAGTATCCGACGTGACTACCACTGAGCTATCATCGCCTTTACTAAAATGTGTTGTGTTGTCAGGCGAAGAAGAGCCACGGAGCAGTTCGTCGCTGGAGACGGTGGTGTGGACGCCGGAGCACGGGCTGTCGGACCGGCAGATCGACCAGTTCCTGGTGGTGTCGCGCTCGGTGGGCACGTTCGCGCGCGCGCTCGACTGCTCCTCCAGCGTGAAGCAGCCCTCGCTGCACATGTCCGCCGCCGCCGCCAGTCGGGACATCACGCTGGTATGTGCTGTTCTGTGCACTATAATTTTTTTTTTTCTAGCCAGTATGGGCAAATTCTAAACTACGGGTCTTAGAGAAAAAGCTGATAACTTCTAGAAACGTGACCAAAATTGAAAAAAATCATATCTACGAAAAAAATTTTATGACATTTTTATTTTATTCAAAATTCACCTCGGGGTTCCTTTTAGCATTTTTCTCTAAGACTGTAGTTCAGAAGTTACGCTAACTAGCTGGAAATAAAAATTCACCCTGTATACAAAGTGTAATGGAAAAGGTATATCTATCCGAAAGGCGTGAAGACTACATCAGGTATACACTATAAAGTTTCAGAATAAAATATTCAATAATTCATACCAAATGTTTGCTTCTAAGTTTATTGTATTTAAATCATAACCAGCGTAGCACTGTTCTATGAATTTACTGTAGTTTCACCTGTCCTGTGTCTGTAATCGAATCTTGCAAGTTAAATTTGACCCACTTACCAGTTTCCGATTGAACTGAAATTTGGTATACATTTGTATATTGGATGACAATGTAAATACAGACAACAAAAGTACAGTCACCATAAAAAGCTTGTTTAAAAAAAATTTTTTTTAACTAATCTTGTTTGAACGATGTATTTGTTTGTGTGTACATGTGCAGTTCCACGCCATGGACACCCTGCACAAGTCCGGGTACAGCATAGAGTCGGCGCTGTCGTCGCTGGTGCCGGCGTCGGGGCCGGTGCTGTGCCGCGACGAGATGGAGGAGTGGTCCGCCTCCGAGGCCAACCTCTTCGAGGAGGCGCTCGACAAGTACGGCAAGGACTTCGCCGATATTAGACAGGACTTTGTGAGTTACATACATTTACTAGCATGGAGTTCTTCAAAAAATGAGTTGAGATTTTGTCAGGGTCGGCAACGCGCGGGTGATGCTCCTGGTGTCAATAGGCTACGGTGACCGCTTAATTACCATCAGGTGGGCCGTATGCTACCTTAGTAGTATAAAAAAATACTATGTTAGGTTTGCTACAGACTACAGATCTGTTTTCATAAGAGAGGTAGAGCATAGCATTATTCACTCAAAGAGCAGCTCGACTGTGGAAGTACCTCCACCTTACAGAATACCGCAGCCAAATAATTTTATGTTGTGTTCCTGCGTGTGAGTAAGGTAGCCAGAGCTCATTGGGAAGGGTGTGTGATGCCTCGTGTGTTGCAAGCGTCCATATGGCTATAGTAACCGCTTACCGTCAGGCGGGCCGTATGCTTGTTTACCGACTTAGTTGTATAAAAAAACTGTTCAATCCCCATTTCTCCATCGAACCACAAGAGGCTGGGAGAATTTCCCATCCCGCTTATATGATCAGAATGTTTCGCTTCTTCGTTCCTCATGTGAATAGCAAAGGTGTGGAACTCACTTACAGGGTCTGTGTTTCCCGACATCTTTTACCTAGATATCTTGTCTGGCCAGAGTAAATTAATAGGCATTTTCTGCGTAAACGTGCGACATAAGTCAAAGGCCAAACGCAAGCCCAAGTAACATAAAGAAATGCATGTATAGGTACGTTATGTCCTCTATATAAGGAAAGAAGAAGAAAGAAATATATTTCTTCTTTCTTTTTTCTTATGTACTCTGTATAAGGAAAGTAACTACGTTCTGAATCTGTGTAAATGACGGCGTTTCAATTCACACTTCTTGTTCCTCGACGTAACACTCTGACATTGTAGTGCAATGGGTAGAAAGCCCAACTAGGTTGCGACAACAAAACTAGTTCTTTCTCTTCTGTATAATCCATATTTTATCTGAAGAAAGAAGGAACCTAAAGTGTATTTTGTAAATTCTTGTTTGACCAAGTAATATAAACTAAAGTGCATTTATATTGAACAGTTGCCATGGAAGACGCTAAAGAACCTCGTGGAGTACTACTACATGTGGAAGACGACCGACCGCTACGTGCAACAGAAGCGCGTCAAGGCGGTCGAGGCCGAGTCCAAGCTGAAGCAAGTGTACATTCCCAACTAGTGAGTGTTTGTACCAACCGCATATCATTATATTACTCTTTGTGTTGTGTTGCCTAGTTTTGTTGAGCTTTTTAATTATATACATAGTATTTGTATGTAGCAGGATATTAAGTTAAGGCCAACTTCTAGGGATTGCATTGTCATAGAACAGATCCGTCTCCCTTAATAATGAAAACATACCTTATTATTCTCCAACTTCATTTTAATTATTAATTAATTACAATACGTTAGGTTTATTGTCCGTTATAGTAATTTATAATGTAGCCAACATAAACTGGTAATCCATAATATGTAATGTATTGTGCAACAATTGCAGCAACAAGCCGAATCCGGCGCTAATCACGAGCAACAGTTCGAGCGGCAAGACGGCTGCCGTGCTCAACGGAGGCACCAACGGGACCGCCGCCGCCGCCGTCACCGCGCACCAACTCTGCGCCTCCTGTCAAGGTACAACACAACTATACTACACTAAACTAACCTACACTAGACTACACCACACCACATCACATCACACTACACTAAACTATACTACACTACACTACACTACACTAAACTACATTACACTAAACTTCACTATTTCAAACTACTTCACTACTAAACTATACTACACTACACTACACTAAACTACATTACACTAAACTTCACTACTTCAAACTACTTCACTACTAAACTATACTACACTACACTACTCTACACTAAACTATACTACACTGTACAACACAACACTATACTACACTGTACAACACTAAACTATACTACAGTACACTACTGCACTACACTACAGTACACTACTACACTACACTATACTAAACTACACCACACAATACTACACTACACAAAACCATACCAAAGGTACTTAAATGTACCTACGAACGCGCGCCTTATTGTGATCTATCGTCCAAAAGATAGAATATAAGGGGTTGTACGTATCTTTTTATACCTGAAATACAAATCTGTTTACTGCTGCATAAAGTTACATTAAATTAACAATCATTTTAATATGATATTTTTAAAAATTATCATTTTGTACCTAAACATAGTTTTTATTAGGGATTGAACCTTCTTTACGGTAGTACTAATACTTATTATGTGATGGCAATATCTTATGATACCATTCATGACATGAACGAGGATTAGTCTCTATATGTTCGTCTCTTTTTGGCTCATAGATGCCATCATAATGATGACATCACTATGGGGACACTAATAAATGAATACAAACCTTAGGTACAGCCACTGAAGTACTGAAAGGTGGTGGCCAGGCAGGTTGTACTACCGTGCTATGGTTTCATTTTTATTTAGTTAATCAGTGGATTGGTTTGTTCTGACCATAATCCCAATATGGTAAGTGATGACATGGTCCTAACTGGTAAACCAAAGTGCCTGCATAGGAGTACCGAGTAATCCAATTCCGCAACTAGTAAGTGCTTTTGAACTGATGAATAACAGTACCGACCAATTAATGAAAATTATTCAGTGTAATGGAATAGTAGTTTAATTCTAACTATATCTATTTTACAATCATGAATATTTTAGATTCCTTGCATAATTTGATCTTTTATACAAATACGGATGCAAAAGTTTATTTTCCTGACTAACAATTCGTGTAGAGTCGCGATTATTAATGTGGGGCCCATTTCCTAAATATGTTCTACGAACACTCAAAGACAATAAGGTCGCAACCTCCAAATCAATAGTCTAGTTGGCAAAGTAGTTTCCCCCCAGGAACTTTAGTGCACAGCGCATATTCAACCTTAAATGGGTCCCAAATTAAAGTTTGACTGTACCTATAAAGAAATTGGTTATTGAATCGAAATATGTCTTGATTTTTTTATTCAGAGGTGAATGAATTCTCAAATTCCCTTCTCACTTTTGATGTTGATTTCCATTGAAATTTCATTTGGAACTAACAAATAACCATTTCTAATAAACGTAGACCTGTTATTTCTTCTCTTAGAAGGCAGTTAGTGCACAGACCACTCTGCACTGCAGATGGATCGATGACTATTCAATCTCCTCTCACTACAAAGTAAATATAAAACTAAACTATACACTTTTGTAATGTCAATACACGGATAGCTTATTTTTTAATCTCTTGCCCCAAAAAATTTGCCGCGTAAAGTTTAGTTTAGTAGCACCCCTGCATTGTTAAAGTTCATGTTTTGCTGCCTTGACTGTCCGTTGATTGTCAGTCATTAATTTTATAGGAATTGGTATAAATGTTCAAGTAACTCTTGCAGATATATAAATCTTTATTGTCATCCAAAGAATGTTACAAAAAATAAGAATAAACTTATTCATTGTACCAAATAGTCAAGTTGACTGTTATACTAATGCACCACACATTGTATATTGCCCACAAAATTATAATTAACAAGTGTTTTGTTTATTTCAGTGACAAATTCAAACCAGTGGTACTCGTGGGGACCGCAGCATTTACAATACAGACTGTGCGGCACGTGCTGGCAGTACTGGAAGAAGTATGGCGGGCTCAAAGTGAGTATCAGTGGTGTAAGTAAACAATTATACATATTATTAGTATAAGTTTATATTATAAGATGGATTGTAATGGTATGTGACTCGGGAAATTAAGATTTTTGTTTTCATGACTTACATAATGTTGGAGACACCATTTTAAAATCAGAGCTTATAAGTGGGTCCACCTAAGAGGTAAAGCATAGCGTGTATTTGCTCAAAGAGCAGCTCGACTGGGGAAGTACCTTACAGAATACCGCAGCAAAAATTTATGTCGTGTTCTTGCGCGTGAATAAAGTTGCCAGAACTCATTGGGAGGGTAAAGGGTCGGTAACGCGCGATGCCCCGTGTTGCAAGCGTCCACATGGCTACGGTAACCGCTTACTATCAGTCGGGCCGTAAGCTGGATTACCGACTTCGTCGAATAAGATCTCAAATGCAACTACTGGACCGCGCCGCTAGGTGCTAGGCCAAGATCAAATCTTTACCATAGAGTTGCTAAACGCACAGAGTACTATGACTGATTATGGTTTATATAACATCTTTGTTAAAAGTAGATAGAATATTTTCTTTTCGGCCACATCGCAAACGGCACGCTACAGTAAGCGCCACGAATGATGAGCACAGATAGGGAGAAGTGGGGGCAAGTTCGCGCGCATGTACACTTTTGGCCAAATCACAGTAGCCAAATGACACGCGAGAATCCAATAGACGACGAGCATCGACTGACGAACCAATCGTGTGCAGCTCGGCGCTCCCCCCTTCTTCATTCTGCCAAACAGACCGAAAAATTAACTACTGCGCACCTGTCAATCTGTGCTCACGACTCCTGGCTCTTACTATACAAGGTTATAATTTCGCTTGGCATTTGCTAAGTTGCCTTTAGCGTGGCACATGCGCCATTGGCCAATAGAGAACATTCGAGAAGTAACTCTGTACCGTTTCAGACGGCGGGTGTATTCGGCGAGGTGGAAGTGGAGGCGGCGAAGGGACCTCGTGGTGAGGGTGAAGACGCCGCGCTCTCCGTGTCGCATCGTCCTCATCGCTGCACTGTGCTCAACTGCGCAAAGGTATAATATACTACAGCTATTGTACAGCCTAATGCTCTTAGATTTAGGATTTCGCTACGTTAAGCACACCTCCGATGCTTGAAATGGATTACAATCCTTATGAACACTATGTGTGTGAGAATGAGACGCATACACAATTTTGACGTTAGTAAAAAAAACGAGTTTGAGCCCATAGCGTCCTGCGTACTTTGGTGGCATTTCACATTTTAACTAAATAATGCGATCGTGAAAATTTTACTAGAAAAGTGTATGTTATAGGTATTGTGTGAAAGAAATAACTCACAAAATTATATATTTCACAATATTATCTTTGGTAGGCTCCAAAATCTGTTTTTACAACAGGTTATCTATTCATCTATATCTAAAATATAATGATGTATGTAGCAAAACACTAGTTTATTTTTCCCATACAAATCCTTATTCATTGCTAAAAAAAAAATATACACCACTAATGTGGCAATGAAGCTTACGGCCTACCTGATGGTGAGCGGTACCGTAGCCTATAGACGCTTGCAACACCAGGGGTGTCACTATCT
This sequence comes from Polyploca ridens, assembly GCA_951394255.1. Taxonomy (NCBI): domain Eukaryota; kingdom Metazoa; phylum Arthropoda; class Insecta; order Lepidoptera; family Drepanidae; genus Polyploca; species Polyploca ridens. Next base: position 3,988,079 of record OX596262.1, read on the forward strand.
ACTATACTATACTTTACTTAGGTACAGTATTACCCAACTTATATGGCGCGTCGTGAATCTTCGTTCGTACTGAAAAGAAAGTATGGCCCCGAAGATTAACGAAAGAATGCTTAAAACTTATAATCAACCTTAGATCACTACTATAAGGTTCATAATACACTGCAGCGGTTAGTTCCGTCTCACTCGCAAGTCACGCCCCTCCGCACGGCGCGCGCTATCATGGCGGCAGCTGCCGACCAATAGCGTTTCCTGCGCTTTGAAAATGTATCTTCTGCGCAGGTACATCGATAAGCCATATTTATTGGGTACTACTGTACCTTGCTGTTTGAAGAAACTCCAGCTACTGTAATAATTGATTAGATCCGTATATGTATGTGTGTAGGAGTTCAAGTTGCGCGCGCACCTGGCGCGTCACGTGGCGACGGCGCACGGCGCGGGCGAGGGCGCGCGGCCCGTGATGAAGACGCGCGCCGCCTTCTATCTGCGCGCGTCGCCCTTCACGCGCCTCGCGCGCCGCCTCACGCGCGCGCTGCGCCGCCCCCGGCACTACGCGCGCTCGCCCTTCTCGCCCATCAACCTCGCGCAGGTCAAA